>LJPJ01000035.1:0-432532 GCA_001430935.1 Amauroascus verrucosus
CTGAGATTTGGTAGAATTTCATTATATATGTTGTTACTGCTTTCATTTGTTCATGTGTGCCCACAATCAGTGCTGAGATTTGGTAGAATTTCATTATATATGTTGTTACTGCTTTCATTTGTCTTAATTTTATCAACTTTTCCATTATAATGGTTTCTTTGTCCATCATTCTGAAATTCCTGTGTAGCTCATCCTTGAACTCCTTGTAGTTCTGAAGTGTCTTTCATCTTTCACCTATAATTTCTGTGTCTGATTCTTGTGAGAACCACACTTTCATATAAAGCTGTCCCCATATCAAGGCTTCTCTAACAAAATAGGATATAACCATCAGACATTTTTTCTGGTCATTCTTCAGTGGGTAAAATTCAAAATAGATATCTATCTAAGATAAGAATGCTTTCAATTCACTTTGTTTGCCACTGAATTTCTCAATGTTCAGCTTCAGAGCTTTTAACTTTCTTTCTTGTGGGTCTGTTTAAGGGATTACCATCACTTGAGCTTCAAGTTGGTTGTTTCAATCTCTCAGTTTCACATTCTGAGTTCTAAGTTATTCTATTGCTTGCTCAAGCTGTTTAATTCAGTTCATCAGATCTTAAGCACTAACAATTGCTTTTGACATAGATATTTTGTTATTGTTTTCAGATTTAGTTTCTGATTTGATTTCTGTATTGTAGTTATTGTTACAGGTAGCTGATTTCTGATATTCTTTAAATCATGATGCCACTTTTGTTCCTATAACCTCATTAACCTATTCACAGTAAAAGAGGTACTCACTAATAGAATAATCATAATAGTTCTATTCTTCTTTCCAATAGAAGGTAGGTCTCAGTGACTTGTTTGTTCAAGGTAGATTGACCTTCAATTCTTGACATCAAGTTGAGGTACAATATGTTAAGTAGCTTAAGATTCCTCTATATAGAATTCTAATAAAATGCTTTCATAGTGATTGCCTCTGTTAATAACCTTCAATAATCAAAAAGAGAATGTTGATAACCTTCAACAGTTAAAAGAGATAGTTGATATTCTTTAACACTAAGAGAGATAGTTTATATTATATGATAAGAGTTGCTTGACATGCATAAACACTTGCAGTCATAACTGGATAGTTGATAGTAGCTTACCCAACATTCAAGGGCTTGCATCCAATAGGCAAAAGGGGTATCCATAGCATAAGCTATTGAACTGAACAGATAATAACTAAGAGTATCAAGATAATAATCCAACAAAGGTATTAAGTAGGGCTTAAAGTAATAGATAAGTTTGTTGTTAAGGTAAACTACAAAGAACTATAAGGGCTCTTCCTAATGGTCAGAGATCATTCTTATATACATGTTCATATCTTAGCACATCTGATTGACTGCTCAGACCTGCTCATCTGTTTGCTCTTACCACTCAGACCAGATTGCTCAGTTGATCTGTCCTGTCTGATCCCTTTGCTCAGATTGCTCAGATAATCATGTGACTTATAGTTTCTCTGTTCTGTCCCCTAGGCCCACCATGGCTCCTCATTATCCAATGATGCCTCTCCGCCATCTGCTGTGCCTTTAGGTCCGTAACAACATGCCTTAAGTAATTGAATGGCCATATCTTGGACAAATGGGATTTGGGGAGACTGGTCTCTCTCATCCATAGAGATTATCCATTGAACTAGAGATTCTTCCTCTGTAGAGGTCAGTTTTCAGTTCTTGAGTTGAGAATTCACATGTGTGGATCAACCGCGTATCTGGTGGGCAAGGGTGGAATGGGGGACATTATATAACTTAGCAATGGCTCAAATGCTTGAAATCTGCTTGGTTTCATAGGCTTTAATGGCCAAAATAATCAACCCTTCTTTATTGGAAGCTTGATCTTTGATGTTGTAGGCATATTGAATGGTTTGATGTATGAGGGTGGTTGGGGTGAAAGGGTGTCTTGGTAGGCGATAGCTTATGTTACTAACAAAGTTCATCATACTGTTTGTTTGCAGGGTTTGTTCCCTCTAGTTCTCGGAATGTAACCTAGCGGGGTTCAGGGGTTCAGGGCCTCGGGGGCTCAAGAGTTCAAGGATCAGCTTGAAAAGAATTTGTAATCGCCCAGGACACAGCTTCCATATCAAATCAAAGACCTGATTTAACCCACACTAATATTCTGTTGGTCTGTTGGACCAACAGGATACCTTCTCCCACGTTTCCAACATGTTGGTCTGCCTCCTCATGTTGTTAGTTCCCGTTGACCCTGAGCCCACGGTTTACGGTTCGGGTACGGAGGCTCAGCTACAGAGTAGTTACATATTCCCAGGGCAATAGAATGGCGGCCTGGCACCAGTAATACGTGATTTCTCCCCCGTCACAATGAGTCCGCATTCATAACAGCTCCAGAGACCTGCACCTGAATCAAATTCATCTTCCGTCGTCTCCAGCTTTCAGGATGTCCGTTGAAGACTCACTCGAACGACGCCGTCGTCAAAACCGGGAATCCCAGCAGTGCCGGAGTATGTCGTTAAACCCCACCTTTAACAAAGGTTTAACTTTCAGATCCATTCTAAAACCGTCCTAGGACAACGCCAGAAAGAGTCTGATTACAGGGCCACAATATCGGCGACCAACGAGAGAGGTCTTGATCCGCAGCCATTGATTAGTCCACCCCCGTCATCCCACAACAATTCGGAGCATTTGCTCGAGTCGCAGACGTTTGATAGATATCTCGTTCGAAATCCTGGTTGGCCTCAGCATCAACTGAGTCCCGACATGTTCCCACCCAACTGGCCAGGAGGATTTGAGTTCGTTTGGGGAGGCGAAAGTTGTGGCCCGGCGGGTGGTAGAGCTGATGCTTTATTAGAAAACGCCACTGAAAATTATTCGGAGTCGCCCAATATTTCTCACCTCCAGGCTGGGAGCAACATTTCAATGTCTCTACCCACTCCAAAGCCCTTTTATCAACCACAAGAAGACAGCATGGAAAATATCGCCAGACATCTTAACTTTTCACAGGTGCGACATGAACAGCGCACCGCCGCTTCTATTCACACTGTGAGCGTGAGACTTCCTTTTTTTCTGCTAGAATACCTGCTCTCCTACCAGTTACTGATGCCCAAAGTAGCGTAGAGGTGGCACCCGGAACGGTCACTTGACAAATAATGCCAGAGATTCAACAAAGAATACGGGAATAATATCCGCCGCCGAAAGCGCAATCAGGGAAGTCCAAATGCTTTATAGCCTTGGTGTCAGAGTTGGGTTTTTGAAGAGAGATGACCGAGTAAAGGATTACCTTGCCACTATGAAACGAAAATACCAGAAGATACCCTCCTTGAGGGATGAGGACAATTCAGACTTAACTAGCAGTGACCTCGATCGTGGATGGGACTCCCAGTCCAATGAACCTTAGAATGTTTGTATGAAGGCCCTAGGTTCGATGAGAATGGGCTTTTGACTGAGACGTAACGTTGGCGTGGTGGGAAATATGCCTCTTGTATGGGGAAGTGCACTTGATGAGTTGAGAGAATGGCAAGTTAGTTCGTCCATGTTAGCAAGCTCTGTCACTTTGTGGACAAAGTCTTGACTACCAGCTTTTAAGTAGGAAAATCAACCAAAGTCCATGTGTTTTTATATCCAACTAACCATTAATTGTAAAATTATTGTCCAGCACCAAAGTCCCAAACCACCCGCGACTAAAGTACATACAGAAGAACAACCCGTCTAATCGCGTTGAAGAGTAAGAGTTCAAATTATGCCCACCGTGTCTCTGTGGTGCTTTTGGCAACGAAGACCCTACTTATCAGGTTGAAAATGCGGCCCCAATTAGGCGAATGGCTAAGGCGAATTCGGCCGGTAATCATTGAGCTCGTGAGGAACCCGGCGATGTTTCATGTTCTTTCCGAAAAACACACCGAATGTTAAGACATGACCAGCTTTCGCTAGCAATGGTCGATCATCCTTAAACTCGTCGTTTATCTCCGTTGTGCCATCCTCGGCCAAATGGATATGGTAGTTTTGAGGCAGGTAACGACCTGGATGCCAGATATTCCACAAAGCGGAGTTGAAGAACATGAGAGTTGACTCAAAGATGTAGAAGTAATACTCGTATCGCAAGATGGGACTCAGAGCCCTGAGTTTCTCGATGCTATCGAGATCCACGGCGGTATTACCCAAGTGTTCTACCAGGCGGTAGACGCAACGTACGAGTATCAACGTCATGCTCGCATACAGTACAAATAGGGGAGTTATGATGGTCTTGGGGCGTATTTTGGCTTTGACGCACCGCAGATGAAACAATCCTGCCAGAATCAAAAAAATGACGATAATACCGATTTGGATAGAAATAGCGGCTACTGTCAAGTTGCCTCCTAAATGTTGCTGGTTTGACGAAGAGGACGGGTTGGCCTTTAAAGAAACGCCTAGCGCATTCAAGACTTCAACAATTGCCATCAGGCCGCCGAATATGGAGAGCACCCTGTTTGGAGGGAGGGGTGCAAAGTATGGGACATAGTACAGTATTCGACCGAGGACATGGTAGTTGGAGAGTTCGAGAAGAGGACTTGCATCAGGATAGAGGGTCAGTTCACGGCTCGGAGTGCTGTCTCCTATCGGACACTTACGGGCACACGTATATCAGAACCTGGCTAACGACAAAAGTGATCAGGTTTAGAGAGCTATAATCATATAGATAGTTGAAAGCTCCGAATTCCCTCAACGCGTAACCGGCAGTAAACAGCACCGCGCAGAAAGGATGCAACCCGATCATCTTCCAGGCCTTATGGTGACTAATCATAGAGTCAGGCAGTCTAATTTCAATGTTGGGTGGGGGACACTAGACCACTCACTAACATTGCCAGATGTGGCCTACAGCCGAAATCCCGTACAGAACTGTGAAGATAACGGGTGCCACCTTGTTAGGAGCATAAACATAAAGACTTCCCAGGACTAAAAGACATCAAATCAGTAAAACAACGTGATAAGTAGGATATCTGCAAGTCGTACTGGGTTCCCCAGGTGCGGCCATCTTGGGTTCGGTATAGAGTTCTAGAGTACCAAATGAATGTGGGAGAGATAATCTGAATCATGTCGAGGGAAGCCATTGTGAAAATGGAAATTCTGAGAGCAATAAATCCTGTTTCTTTCAGGAGTCCCGAGCTGTCTCGCAAATTGCCTACGCGCAGCCGGCTGAGGTTGTCGTTTCTATTGCGGCGGTTTGAAGGCCATGGCGCTAGGCCCAAGGAGGAGAACAAAATTGCCAAGCCACTAAACAGCAGCTTAACTAATTGGCTTGGCAGAAAAGGGATGGACGATCGCTGTTGAGAACCAACGATGAGACCAACCACTGCTTACCAGCTGAGCAATTCGGGCCTCAAGCAACAGACACACGCATCCAGTTACCGTAATTCGTGGCGTTGATCATTCAGGAGAAATCTATTTAAAACCCATGTGCATTCGGAGTACTCCGTGCAGGCTCCAGGATATCAGTGCTATACAAAGCCCCTCTTATTATTGAGCCTGGTTTACTTGCCCAAAAGAGCCCGATACTGAAAAATTCCCTTTCCCCAATTCGGTTATCATCCACGCCTAGAGATTTCATGCACAGCCCAACCGCAAAGCTGTGTCCCAACGAATCTCTAGCAGCTACGCGTCAAGCCTGGCTCTATCTGTTTTCGCCCTTCCCCATCCAAGAGTGCGGCTTCAATTCGATGCCAGTCCCAACGGTGTCAACATGACAGCGATGAAATTGACATGGACCCTTTTTTTATCACAGTCAGCAGCGTCATTACCTAAGGCATCCATGTTACTCTCGAGGCATGGCAGAGGACTTGAACTGCGTCGGATGGGCGGAACGTATGTTCTTCAAAAGCCTTTGGATCAGGCTTGAACAACGCCGGACCGGACGGAGGCATATTGAGAGGAGATACATCGCCACTGACCTTCCAAAACCCCTGGTTTGAGTGTTAAGAACAATGGTACTGGTCGAGTTTGGAAGGAGACTCGGTTTCCCTATGCCCGTGAAGAAACGTGCGCGATAGCCCCAGAGTTTCAAACATCAACGCCATTGTACGAGCCGCCTGGGGAAAGATAGTTGCATACTCCAGTGATTCCGGCTGTTGGTGAATGCGAGGCCATTACCTCCTTTGAGAAGACAATCTTGCCACACGCGGTACCTGCCCATAACCATGGCGTATACCGGTGTGGTCATGGTGATTTCGAAGCTTACTGCAGTGAATGAATAGGTTGCTAACCATCTCTCCTTTCAATAGGCATTGGACTGGGGCACTACCATTTTTCGAAGTTTTCACCAACTTCATATTATATTTCCATTGATTCCGACGCGTACTTACAACCCGTCGTAAAAGATCGGACATGCGTCATACAGTACTTTGAGCCCCTCTTCGGATTTTTTTCCGCCCAAAGGCACTCTGGTGCCTATGTTAGCTCTCAAGAGTACGCGGATGTTAATCCTTTTGAGCAAACTGAATGGCAACTGTGTCCGTTGAAAACGGATTCTCTTTGGGAGAATGAGAAGACTTATCGGATAGACCGCGAGGCTTATCAATATATCCAAAGATGGTCTTCTCACACTACTAATAGTCCTGGTGTCTTGTCCGTTGCTCTAAATTCGTGACCAATACGCTCGATCCCATTTCCCCAGAGCAAAGAATGCGATACTCGAAGTGCGACTTCGAAAGAAGCATTTGTTGCGCCGCCTTAGAACCGCTCTCAAAAGCTCGATCTCGCCCGATGACGAGTAGGTAAGAATTGATCGAATAGCCCTCTATCCCGTGGAGTTCCCAGCCAAAGGTTGCAGGAGGCCAGTGTTATCATATTCAAGTAAGAATAAGCTACCACGAGCGATGTCTGTAAGTAGGAGGTAGTGCCAACGACTATAGCCGTTTCCTCAACCGCCATCACCATCCTCGCCGGGCCGATTACTGGGTTGTAGAGATATTCCGGATCATATATTTGTTGGGATACGGAAAGAAGCAGCAAAACTAGAAGTGCCTTAGATGGGATAGCCATGGTTTGAGGGAAATTGAATTTCAGAGCTTGTAGGAACAACGGCTTGCATTATGGCAGGCAAAGAGTACTCGAGACTGTTGGATTGCAAAAATTCTTCTTCGAAGTCCTTTCATCATTTCAAAAACTATGCCGCTGCATTCCTTTTCCACTACACGAACAGTTGGAGTCCAAGCAGCTCCAATGGCTAGACATCTCGAGAGCACATGGTTGTACGGAATACCTCGGTGTTGGGTTCCAGTTCCGGAAGACGGGATCGGATACGGAGTACAATAACTAATTATGCCAAGGCAACATTGTGTTGAACACACAAATCACTGAGCCAAAGTATCTAGTGAACTCACTGACTAGGGTCGGTTACTAGCAGAGGAGCTTGAGCATCGTAACGTATTGCCCCCTTATCCTACTGAAGAACATCATTTCCAAACTAGGGAAAAAGAGTCGCCAAGGAAAACTGACATGGGGAAATCGGAGAGCCAATTGCAATTTCAACGGTGATGACGAAATCAAACATAAGACATCATGACGGATGTTAGTCCTTTCAATTCCGTGCCATGTCCCTGTAGCATAGAGTTGTCTCGTCTTTGCGCCAGGCCTACTGAAACAGTCTGCAGAACACTAACCGGTGTATATATGCGTACTATGCATGCGCGATTAATGACAATGCAATGTGCAACACGGAGTACAAAAACCCCCGAGACGTGGTTGATTTTCATGACAGTGGGGGTGTAATCTGTTGCTGACTGCTTCAACGAATGCGGAGCACTTGATAAACATATAATTTCACGTACATAGTTGGACTGGGCAATTGATTCGTTCGGTTTACAACCCGGTAATAAGGTAATTGTCCGCATGCCGAGCTGATGACCTTCGTAGTGATGCTACTGATGACTCTCCCGCTCACGATGCTGGAAACTCGACAGTAATCCTCGCATTTTACTACACAAGTAGTATGGCTGATGGCAATGGACAGAAGCCTAATATAGATCGCGAGCAGCAAAGCAATCTGGTCCTAAGCCTATCGTGCCAGGAGCCCTTACTCCTTTGCTGTGGCAAGAGTTGCTTGCCATAGAACTTCCTCGAAGTCCATTCACAGGGACAGCCTTTTCTTACTCTCCACAAAATTTCAACAGCATAATGCCTCACTCTTTGACTATCCGGGAGAAAAGAAGCAAAGTGGGACAGGTTTACTACCCTCTCCAGCTGAACCTCATATCCAAGCCCGCGCCAGGCCCGAATGAGCTCCTAATCAAAATCCATGCCGCGGCCCTAAACCACCGCGACGTCTTCATCCGCCAGAACTTATACGCCGACATATCTTTCAAGGCGCCTTTGCTATCCGATGGCTACGGTATTGTCATCAAAGAGGGGCCTGGGTGCACGCTCAATCTTCTAAACAAGCCAGTAGTGCTGACACCGTGCCGTGGATGGGGTACAAATCCTGAGGGACCCGAGGACTATTCAAAATTCGGTGCCATCGGCGGGACCGAGCCTCATCATCACTTAGGCACGGCTCAGAACTTCATTGTTGTGGACGAATCCGAGGTTGAGCCTTGCCCTTTGCATCTCAGTGCTCAGGAGGCTGCGGCGCTTCCCACGTGTGGGCTGACAGCCTGGCATGCTTTGGTGACAAAGTCAGGAAACGCAAAGTCAGGGTATAATATTCTTATCACCGGGATCGGTGGCGGTGTGGCGCTGCAGGCGCTGCAGATTGGCATCGCTCTGGGATGCAACATTTATGTCACATCGAGTTCTAAGGAGAAGCTTTCTAAAGCGCAGGAACTGGGCGCAAAAGGGGGAGTGTTATATACGAATGACGATTGGAACAAGAATTTGTCTAAGCTGTTACCAGCAGGGCGACCATACCTCGATGCAGTTATTGATGGAGCAGGTGGTGACATTGTTATCAAAACCATACCGCTCTTGAAGGCTGGGGGAATCATCTCGTGTTATGGTATGACGGTAGCGCCTGTGATGGACTGGTGCATGCCAGCAGTCTTGAAGAATATAGAACTCAGGGGTAGCACACTTGGGTCCAGACCAGAATTCAAGGATATGGTCAACTTTGTCAGAGAAAATGAGATCAGACCTATCATAAGTCGGACTGTTAAAGGGCTGGACTGCGTTGAATCAATCGATGACTTGTTCGAGGAGCTGAAAGCTGGAAAACAGTTTGGCAAGTTGGTCATTGAAATGTAGTTGTTAGAAAGTTTCGAACCTCAACCATAACTAACCGAACGGGTGCTGTTGATGGGCTCAACGGTAGCATACTGATTTCAGTTTATTAACGGTGTATTTGTGAGAAATGCTCCAATAGCTGTCCTACTGTCTATGCGTTTAGTTTACAAAGCATATCGGGCTCCATTGGAACCGGCTGGGTGTCTTCGCTATCGACGGCTTGTCAACTCATACCTTCTACCTAACCATTCGGCTACCATGTTTCTCTTACCCCTGCTTAAATCGTTTATAGAGGCGATCAATGAGGGCGAATGACTTCCCGGAAGACGGTGCAGGACGTAATCGACGGTTTCAGGCTAATGTTTAAATTTTGCAACCTTTGAACTCGTGTTGCGATTCAAATTGTGGTTTTTGTCTACGTTAGTTGACTATCCAAATTATTGAAATGGGCATACTGCCTCGACAATGTCGCTGCTTTTCTCCATTCTCGCCGCTCTGGATTTGCAGAAAGGTTTCAGATAAAATCGAGAGCCATCTAAGTATCAGAAAGCATATTCGGGGTGGAAGTGAAGGATTCTTGAGCTTGCCAGGGTTGGTTGCTATGTAGTTACAAATGCAAGCAACGGCTGTAACCTCTGATCTAGACTTCAACCCTTGATTCTCAATTGACTCCATGAAGCATGAAGAGGCGCTGACACTGGCGGGTGGGGTGTAGGTCCTGCATGTTGACGGCATATACGTATCGATTACCTTAAATTGGCACTAGTAAGAACATGTCACGATGTATGCTGATTTATAGATCAGGGATACGTTTTCGCTGACCAACATCCTCTAGTCGGCCCGCGTTTTCCCGTATGCGGCTCCCGCTTTCTGGGGAAGCTTTTTGGGAATATGATTTCCCAGGGAGAGGTAGTCCGTATGCTGACCTAGTAGTATTGCAGACCACGTGCCTCCATTTTGACGCAATATGATCTTAATGATGTATATTACACCGCCACCTCGTGGCACACGTTAAGAGTGCCTCGCGTCTGTAAGCTGACCAACGCGATTAACATGGAGTTTGAAAAAGAAACAGTTTGATTACCTATCAAGCTTGCAATGGCCGTAACACAGCCAAAAGTGGAAGAGTCTATGTGCCAGTAAATGTTGACCCTGCGGGCTATAATAGGTGTTCGGTTAGTCCACCTCATCATGGAAATTGAATACATAGCAAAGTCGTGGATAGCAAGCCAAGGTTCAATTCAACATCAACTGTTCCTTTTCTTTAAGTGAAAATAAGGACAAGATGCCCAACGATACTCCTATCGCCGTCGTCGGTCTTTCCTATCGTGCCCCTGGAATTGGAGGCAAAGGCCTGTGGGAATTTTTGGCACAAGCAAGATCTGCATGGACTAAGATCCCACCTCAACGATTCGACCAATCAGCATACTGGAAGCCTGGTGACGAGAAATCTGGAGTATTCAGGGCGGAAGGGGCCCATTTCGTACCCGACGATGTTTTCGCATTCGATGCCGCCTTTTTCAACATGAGAGCCGAAGAGGCTCGGAATTCTGACCCGCAGCATCGAATGATGCTCGAATGTGCTTTCGAAGCAGCGGAAGACGGTGGCCATAGTCTGATCGATTTGGCCGGCAAGAAGATCGGAGTGTTCATCGGTTGTGGGCAGCATGAATACGCACAGCGCCTTAATGACGACGTTCACGCCGCGAAGACTTTCTCGGCAACGGGTATTGCACCATGCATGATAGCTAACCGTATCTCCTACTTCTTCGACATCGACGGGCCCAGTATCGCTGTTGATGCCGCATGCGCGAGTAGTGTTTACGCAGCACACCAGGCAGTATCAGCTCTTCGCAATGGGGAATGTAACGCCGCGTTCGTGGGCTCGGCAGCTTTGACTTTGGGTCCTGGTGGATGGCTCTCGCTGGACAAGACAGGGTAATCTGACCACTCTATACCCACTTCTCTGAACATGAAACTCATATGGTGCATAGAGCGCTGTCAGCACACGGCAGAAGTTATTCGTATGATCATAAAGCTTCGGGCTTTGGCCGTGGTGAAGGCGCAGGATGTCTGTTTATTAAGCGCCTTGACGATGCTATTCGCGACGGCGATCCAATTCATGCAGTAATTCGTAGTACTGCATGCAATCATGGAGGTCGATCCGAAGGAATCACTATGCCCAACGGCATAGCCCACCGGAAATTACTCCATACGTTGCATGAAACGGTCGGCTTGGATCCCGCTGATACGGCGGTTGTGGAGGTACGAACTCTAGATATATTTCTGCCTCAGAACAAAGATTAACTTCGGAGCTTAGGGCCATGGAACTGGTACAGGTGTCGGGTGAGTGATTTGCACATTTCCATGAAAGTTGCTTGAAATCTAACAAATGGAACAGTGACCCCATCGAGGCTGGTGCTTTCACAGCTGTGCTCGCCGAAAAGCGAACCGAGTCGAATCCGATTTATATCGGGTCTGTCAAGTCTAATTTTGGGTAAGCCGTCATCTCAGATCAGTTATTTCGTTTGCGCAGCGCTGAAGCCTGAATACAGCCATTTAGAAGGCGCAAGTGGAATGATGGGAATGATCAAGGCGATCCTGATGATTAAACATGGTGTCATTCTTCCAACAGCAGGATTCGAGAAAATCAATCCCAAGATCAGCGGGAAGGAAAAGATTGTGATTCCTGAAGCTCCAATTCCGTGGCCTGCAAATGAACAAAAACGTGTGATGGTGACGAACTTCGGTAAGCCGCTTACACAACCCCATAAGTCACGTGATAGTCCTGATTAAGTAATAGGTTTTGGTGGCAGCAACTCCGCGATTCTCTTCGACGAAGCTCCATCAAACACACCCGCAAAACACGCAGGAAACTGTGCAAACGGTGCCAATGGTGCGAATGACCTGAATGGCGTGAATGGTGTACACAGGTTCAATGGAACAAATGGAACAAATGGCCTCAATGGCAATGGCATTGCCGCCACTACTCGGCAATTGTTCGTTCTCTCTGCCAGGACGGAACGGAGTCTTACTACTTATTTGTCTTCGTTTGATGAATATCTAGACGAAGCCCATGGGTCCCATGGATTTGTCAGGGACCTTAGTTACACACTTGGGCAGCGGCGCATGCACTATCCTAACCGTGTCTTTGCGGTTGCCGATTCCTTGACCAGCCTCCAGAAAGAGCTATCAAATGCTAAACCAAACAAGATCAAAGACCAAGTTATTGCCTTTGCCTTTACTGGGCAAGGCGCCCAGTAAGTCAGCTCTCTATTATTTTCGGAAAATTTTCCATTGCTGTGTACCAACTTACACGTATTCAACAGATATGCAGAGATGGCTTCCGGATTATGGCACTTCAAACCTTTTGCTGATGCAATTGCCCAAGCTGAAGCGCACCTCCGTAAAATGGGCGCAACCTGGAGTTTGACAGAGGAGCTTTCCAAGCCTGCATTTAACTCACGCGTGGATGATGCCGAGATCAGCCAGCCAGCGTGTACTGCGGTTCAGTTGGCCCTTTTGGCACTCTTAAAGGCCTGGGGAATTGTCCCAGCAATAGTCACAGGACACTCTAGCGGAGAGATTGCGGCTGCCCTTGCCGCAGGCTTAGTTTCCTTTCAATCAGCTATTGCAATCGCGTATTTCCGGGGTCAAGCAGCCACTCAATTAATTCTCCAACAACGTCAGAAGGGCACAATGCTGGCTCTAGGCGTGGGTTCTGAAGAAGCAACAAAGTTAATTGAGCGACATGCCCGGGGATATGCAATTGTTGCCGCTATAAACAGCCCGCAGAGCGTTACTATCTCAGGGGATCAGTCGGCTATCGAGAACGTTCATAAAGCCGCTGAGGTAAACAATGTGTTCGCTCGCAAACTCAAGGTCCAACTGGCATACCATTCCCGCCACATGGAGGACGTTGCGGCCTTCTATTTCGATGCCATAAAGCCTTTCTGTGAAGAAGACATTCCTCCCCTGGGTGCCTCCCGACCGATGTTTGTATCTTCTGTCACCGGTCACGTCGCAGATCCGGCCACTGTCGATGCATCTTACTGGGTCAAGAACCTCACCCGCCCTGTCAGGTTTGCGGACGCTATCCAAAGCGTTTTCACCTCACAAGGCAAAAACATGGACGGCAAAGGTTTACCTAATGTTGTTGTGGAAATTGGACCACATTCTGCTCTGAAAAATCCGATCAAGCAAACGCTGGATCTCATTCAGCTTCAGAGGGCTGGTCGTAACCAAGCGCCTTTTACCTATCTATGCTCTTCGGTGCGTGGCATGGAAAGCGATGAGGCCCTGCTTTGCCTTGCTGGTAGTTTATTCACCATGGGCGTTCCAGTCAAGCTAGGCGCTGTCAATCAAACCAACAAGCAAAACGCTCATGTCGTCACTGGTCTTCCTGCATACGCGTGGGATAAATCCGTGAGCTATGAGATCAAACCTCGGGCGACTCAGGAGAGGTTGTTCCCTGGCGAGCCCTATCACCCACTTATCGGAACCAGGCTCTTCTCCAATGGCGGCAAGGAGCGTGCCTATAGACAAGTCTTCACTCTTGATGAGATGCCGTGGATCCGAGACCATAATGTAGCTGGCGCTGTTATTTTCCCGATGACTGGCTACATGTCATGCGCTATCGACGCTGTGAGAAGGACTTTAACTACTCCGGCAGCCGCATTTCAGGTGCGGGATTTTCACGTTGTTGCACGTTTAGAGATCCAGGAAGAGGAAATTGTCGATATGGTCACGAAAGTAAGGCCAGCCGTTACCGGAACTGGTACCTTCTCATCTTCGACTTGGACGTTTGAGATCTCGGCTTGGACCGAGGAGAATGGGTGGACAACCCATGCTTTCGGCCAAATTGAACCTGAAATGACTGAAATGACCTCCGAAACCCCAACACTGCAGTCGTCCCTTCCTCTCGTTGATGCTACCGCGAACCTCATCGAACATGATATTGCGAATGAATACGAGTCTGCCGGTGTGCGAGCCACGCGGTACGGTCCAACATTCCGAAATTCGGTAAGGTTCTTTGAGGGCAAAGGCTATACCGTCCTTGAGCATCGGCTACGTGACCTTGGCGAATTGCGTCATGTATCTGGATCTCATGGGTCTCCCGTTACTGTCGACCCACCGACCCTAGACGGTTTCCTCCAGGGCGGTGGCCCTCTCCAAACGACTGAGGATGGAAAGAGGCCTGCACAGATGCCAAACTACATCAGCCGCTTCCGAATCTCCAACAAAATTCCTTCGAAACCTCAGCAGCGCATCGACATTGTAACTCGTTTACTGGATTACGATACCAAAGCGGGCCGCATGAATATCAGCGTCGCTGTGTTTGCACGAAATGCCGAAAACTCACTCATACCTGTAGCCGAATGGGAGTCGGTGGCATTCCGGTCTATTGGGTCAGCTGATGAAGACATCGACCCGGCTTCGAATCTTCCGGACAACTGGGTCTGGGAACTATTGCCTAGATACGATTTCCTCCAACCTGATGAATTGGCTAAGAACTTCTCGATGGGCGGTGTAGACGACACCGTTGTGGCGCGTTTCATGACGTTAGACAAGGCTGCCCGCTATTATATTGGACGTGCGCTGAAGGAAACAGCTAAAGACGACCAATCTAAACTGCCGTACCACTTGGCTTGTTTTATCAACTGGGCAATTAAACATGTCGACGAAAATGAGATGGATTTTGATGTGGAGCCCACGGCGTTGCTCAATGATGCCCGAAATTACGATGCCCAAGGTGAAATGCTTTGCATTGTAGGCGAACAGCTGGTTCCAATCCTTCGTGGAGAAGTAGAACCTCTCGAACTCATGCTCACGGACGGCAGGCTTACCCGGCATTATGAGGCAGACGTCGTGAATGCGAGGCTTAGCAAGGTTTTGGGTGATATGGTCCTCAATCTCTCTAACCTTGATCCGAATTTGCGCATCCTTGAAATTGGAGCCGGTACCGCGGGCACCACATTACCTATACTTGAAGCACTCTCGAGTGAGAGCGAAGAAGGCGCATTCCTCAACTACACCTTCACCGATATCTCTGCCGGCTTCTTTGAGAATGCGCGCGCCAAGTTAGCTAAGTGGCCACAACGCATCACTTATAAGAAGCTTGACATCAGTCAAAATCCGATAGAACAAGGATTCACAGTTGGGGAATTCGATGTGGTTATAGCAGCCAACGTATTACACGCAACTCAGAACATGTCTATTACCATGACTAACTTGCGAACTTTGTTGAAGCCTAGAGGCAAGCTACTCTTACTAGAGGGTCATCGCCATATACCGTTACTATTGCCATTTTTCCTACTTCCAGGTTGGTGGTACGCGGAAGATGAGTATCGTGATCGCACAGAAGGGCCGATGATGTCACAGGATGTGTGGCATCGTTTGCTCCAGGATACTGGATTCTCAGGAATTGACGCCATAGTTGAGGAGACTACCTCCTCCAGCCAGACGATGAGCATAATGTCCTCGAGCAGAGTAGGGAAGCAGGAGAACAGCCAATCCATCACTATTTGTGGACCTTTCATGGATGACGATGAAGTAGATTTCGCCCAGTTGGTGGCTGACGCTGTTTCGCAAGTTGGTTGTCCAACCGAGATCAGGCCGTTTGCAGAAATCGATCCCGCGAACGATTCTTATTACATCTTTATTGACTCTCCGCGTCATAGTCTGATGCAAGACATGACATTGGACAAATTTGAAGCTATGCGAAGCATGCTCTTACAAAACACCGGACTACTATGTGTGATTCCTGAAGGTAGTACCCCTGAAGCAAAATCCATGAAGGGCTTAATCCGCACCTTGCGTCTGGAATGTGAACCGAAAAATCTTCTTTTACTTGATGAGGTACCCTTCACGTCGCAAGGTGTTTCTGCAATCGCTAAGCTCGCTGAAAGATTGCGAGATCCGGAGACATCTTTAACCCAAGATCAAGATTTCGTTTGGCATAGAAACTCAATCCATCTACCTCGTATGCGCATACTGAAGGAAGTTAGGGAAACTTTTGCCGTGGAGCAGGGAATTTCATTCCGAAAAGTGCAAAATATGTGGGAGGGTGACCGTGCCCTGGAGATGACTATCGAGGCTGCAGGCAGCCCCGACTCCATCTATTTCCGTAGGACAGACGTTTTGCAGCAAACACTCGCCGCCGATGAAATTGTTGTTGAGGTGGAAGCCGCTGGTGTAAGCCAGCGTGATCTTAACCTTGTTCTTGGTGCGATTCCTTGGGTGCCCCCTGGCCTTGACGGAGCTGGCAAGGTCGTCAGAACTGGTTCTCGTGTGACGGATCTGCAAGAGGGAGATCGCGTTTTCTTCCTCGCACTTGAGGGAAGTGCTTTTGCAACATATAGGAAATTGCCGTCCTGGCATGCTGCCAGAGTCCCATCCCGGGTTAGCACTACTGACGCCGCTGGTATTTCACTCGCATACTCTCTCGCAGTTTTGGCACTCATCCGAACCGCCCGGCTAAGGAAGACGGAGACGGTCTTGATCCATTCAGCGGCTGGAGCAGTAGGACAGGCATGCGTCGTAATTGCACAACATCTTGGGGCCCGAATTTTTGTCACTGCTGGAACCAGTGGAAAGAGGGACTTTCTCCATGAAGCATTTGGTATCCCTAAAGACCAGATATTCTCGAGCCGCACACCTCATTTCAGAGATTCCATTCTGTGCGCAACTGGCGGCAAGGGTGTAGACGTCATTGTGAACTCCCTTGGGGGAGAGCTCTTGACAGAAACCTGGGGCCTCGCGGCGAACTTTGGTCGATTCGTGGAGATCGGCAAAAAGGATGCCTTCCTTAACAACAACTTACCAATGAGACCATTTGATAGCAACGTGACTTTCAGCGCTATCGACATTCGTGACCTTTACAAGCACAAACCTGAAGAACTTAAGGAAGTTTTCTGCGAGGTTGTCAGTTTACTTCAACGCCATGTCATCCTTCCAATCAAGCCTGTGACAGTTGTCCCGATCTCTCAGTTTGCAGCGAGTCTACGCAAGCTCCGATCCGGAGAGAACATGGGCAAAATTATTGTCACCCTAGGTAAAGACGAGGAAGTTCTGGCGGAGAGCAATCTGCGGCCGACGGAGGTAACGCTGAACCCCAACGCTACCTACCTTATCACTGGTGGAACGCGTGGTATTGGGTTGGACCTAGCGAGTTGGATGATTAATCATGGAGCCCACAATATTGTCGTGCTGGGCCGTAGTGGTGCCTCTGGTCCTCAAGTCCAAAAACTGTTAAAGAAATACGAAGGCACGGATGTCCATGTGAGAGCCCTCGCTTGCGACGTAGGCTCGCGTGCAGATCTCTCCAAGGTTGTTGAATCGATCAAAGATCTTCCCCCTGTTCGTGGTATAGTGCACAGTGCACTTCTCCTCAGTGTATGTTACCATGACCCCTATTTGCAGTCTAATCAGCAAGCTGACTCCCGTGATACCAGGACAAACTTTTTGAAAATGCCACGTATGAGGACTGGAAAATAATCACGCAACCTAGGATTCAAGGTGCATGGAACCTGCACGAGTTGATCCCTGGTGACCTCGATTTTTTTATTGCACTGGGCTCGTTTCTCGGTGATACAGGTAACGGTGGCCAAGCAATATATGCTGGTACGGCGGTGAGTGAAACAACTGTAGAGCAATGTTCCAAAATCTATCTGAAAGCTAATTTTCGTTGTTAGTCATTCTACGAAGCATTTGCCAACTATCGCAACGCTCGCGGCCAGCACACCGTTTGCGTTGCCTTGCCAGTGGTTTTAGATGTCGGCTATGTAGCCGATAACAACCTTAGCGACATCCTAAAACAAACTCTGGGTGCCGTTTTAACAATGGCCGATATCCGGACTATCGTGAAAGGCGCTGTTATGGGTAACTCTTCTCCATTTCATCATGATGGCAAAGCCGCTGTTTTCAAGGTGTTCCTGGATGGCCAGCCTGTAACGGCGGATGGATCATGGAAATACTTCCACCCGGTGTTGGCCAGGGAGCGTTTCAGAGAGGAGCGCCACAAACAAGGAAAAGCTGGCGCTGGTGCAGCCACTGACATGTTCTCAACTTCATGGACTACTGCCGAAGATCCGCTCGCGGGTCTAACCAACGCACTGAGAGCCAAGGTTTCTGCCATGACTATCATTGATATCGAAGAGGTAGGTGCCGATGAGCCAATTGAAACCTTTGGCCTCGATTCTCTCGTTTCGGTCGAACTACGCAATTGGATTCGTAGAGAAACTGGCGTTGAGTTGTTGCTTAGTGCTATCACGAAGGCAAAAAGTCTGCGAGCCCTGGCTACGGATATTCTCGGCCAGAGGGAGGGTAAAGCGCAGAAAGATTAATCAACGAACTTGTCTATGAATTGACTGACGGCTGCAGTGATTCGAGGGCAATTTAGTTTTAGACGCGTTTAGCGTTGTGCTTTTCCCTTGGTAGAATGAAAATCATGTCAATCTTTTATGTGAGCGTTTGATACATGCTACAGTGTATTAGTAGATGTGAATAAATATCAATTGAACTCCGTCCTCTTGGTTTGATTGCTTCCTAGGCCGATTATAGTAGGTTGGATGCAAAATATCAACTCAAGATCTCAAGAGCGGCATAGATTAAATAGTAAGATTGCTTGATTGCATAAGCTGCCTCGCAGTCAGATCAACTCCCTGCACAACAATAATACGCTAAAAAGGTCTTCCCATCCTGCTAGATTTTGGAAGTCTAACCCGTCACCGTGGCAGTATTTGGCTCATATCCACGGCGATCCGCGTCGTAAATGCATACGGCTTATCGAAGCAAGAATCCCAAGATGTGTTACCCGAAGCCCAGAACCTTTCAAGAACACCCTTCGCTGTCAGTGGCACATATGTACCAGCATGGCGACTCATCTCTACCAGCTGTTCCTTGACGAAAGCACGCATCACCACACCACCACGTACAGCTTCTACGCCAAGCACTACCAGCGGCCAAAGCATGAATATTTTCAATCTTGGAGATAATAGTGCCTCCTTAAGATGCAGATGCAGAAGCTGGGCGAGTGCATCACACTGGGCTTCCAGTGCGATGGTTGAGGGCAGAACCGCAAGGCTTTGTAACGAAGAGATGCAATATATTGATACAGCAGCCCGGTATACGTTTCCTAAAAGTATCCAGTCTTCCGTTGATGAGGGCTTTGAATCTGCCCATTGCTCTGATGAGAAGTTGTAGACACGACTCAATATTCTGTATGCCTCCTGGCAGAGGTTCTCTGTGCTGCTGGGCTCATGATTCTGGGCTAGCACCCCTAGCGTCCGAAGGTGGTTAATTTTAACTACCTCGCCGAAAAGTGGTGGAGGGCACATTTGGAATAGGGGTAGACCGTGGTCAATGTGTAGGGGCATAAAGTCAAGTTCGTCGAGATGTGAACTAGTCATGGAGAGCTGTGACGCAGGGGACGTTGTGTTGCCGATAGATGCAATGCTTTGAATGGTGTAAGTTTTTTTTATGCCAGCTTAAAACAGGTTTGACTGCCATTACGTACTACACGAAGAAGATCAGCAGCGGCTCTAGGGATTTTGAGCCTGCCACTGCACGAATGCCACCGCGCAGCATGAGAATTCTCTGGATTCCCTGGATATGACATCGCCAATCTGACAAGGCACCCTGTTGGGCCTTGACAAGACAAGATTCAGTGAACAAGGTTGCTGATTTGGATTATTTTGGAAGAGCATCTACCTACATCCGTGAGTAAAAGCATTATGATACCAGCGACAATGTTATCTGATGTACGCTTGTGTTCATTATCGATTTCCGCGTTAAGGGAGCGGAGTGCGTTGGCCCGGTACCGATAAAAGGGAACCGCCAAAGCATTATTCCCAGGTCCATCCCTGGTCCGGTTCATTCGGTGACTCAAGGTCATGCAGACCATGCCGAATTGTAGAAAATCAGGTAAAGTCAGTGCAGCCCTTAGCTGGGCAGGAGAGATGGGGTATATATGAGGGTTTCGTCCAAGATCCTGAACGGGGATCATATCTTGGTATATGCATGAATTGACTACACAGGTTAGTATTATTTCCATCAGAATGTCGGCTATAAGATCTTCACTTGCAGTACTCCGCTGCTTGAACCAAGGCACAGGATTCGGTCATCATCTTGAAATGTGGGACGAGCACTCCGTCAGACGTGCGAACTAGTGCAGTCGTAGGCACAGTCAAAATCCCTCGATTATCGCTTATGCTTTCACTTTCTCCCCTTCCATTTCGTTTTCGAGATGTTACTCTCCCCGGCGCGACCCATCTTACTCGTGCTGGCTTCGTATCACCGTAACCAGGACACAGAGTCCCGGATGCAGAACATCTCTTGCATGCTGGACGAGTAAAATCACAGACTAAGCAGCGTCGGCGACATTCCCAGCAATGGCGCTTTTGGGTGTCTTTGTTGCTCATACTCCGTACACTTATTATCAAATGGACAAAAAATGATAATTCAATAAAAGTTTTGGGGGATTGTTATGGAAAAGCGGCTAGACGTGGCAACCACATAACTAACTATGACAAATCGGGTCTCGATGAACTAGTTGGTAACTAACCACCTAACTGTTAACCATGTGGTGTTTGAGCGATTCGTATCAACGCAGGTAATAATTGAAGCCTGGCATACTTGAGGGAAAAGGTATCTACGTTGAGGGCTACGTCCGAGGACAAAGCTTAGCTAGTGGTATCTAGCTTTTTATCAAGCCACATGCATTCATAAGACTCCCAAGTCAACTAGTAGTAGTTAAATGATCGACAATTGGACAATTTGTACGGAGTATGCTCAAATCTAATACTAAAACTGCCCGTTGAAGAGATTGAAAGAATTGGAAACTCAGATCCACATAACTACTTAGTGATTGCAAGGTTTCCACAGTTACGGTTTTCAGGCAGGAGATGGCGTTTTTACAGAGCAGCCTAAAAAATACGGTACCACTTCCTAACTTCATCCAAATTAATGCGACTAACATGGCTAAAGAGGAGGCAGCTGATGAGGGAGGTTCAATTGGACTCTTGTCCCCATTTTGTGTCCTTCATTTCAGTTGTGAATATTCCAGCTCGTGAGCCAGTGTGCTGGTTCAGGCCCCAAGCCGTTGAGGATGAGTCGAGGACCGTTGCCCTCCTCATGTCCCGAATATACTTGCCTTGATATGTACCGCCGCAAGCCTTGTGCATTACACATGTGTTGTCCTAAATGTGTTAGTGACGCAAATCTGACCCGATCCGGTGTGTTGTTTCACTCACCCATATGACCATATCTCCGTTGTTCTGCCAGTCCACCTGGAAAGTATACTTGTCCTGACTGGCATGCTGGAGTAACTTCTCTATGACTGGCTGGCTCTCTTCTTTTGTCTTGCCGTCGATATGGTGTGCGTGCCATGCAATATAAAGATTCATCCTTCCACTAGGTTCATGCAATTGCATCATCTTGTGGCGGCCCATAGAATATGCCTCTGGATCAATTGACTTCAACACTTCGCTCTCGGGGGCACCCAACTGTCGGCTATGCCACAACGAATGACACAATACAACATCCTTCATTTTCTCTTTCGTCTCCTCATCCAAGTCCTCATATGCTGTTCTTGTATCAGCGAACGCGGTTCCACCGCCAGTTCCCTTCGGAGGCAACTGATGTGCACGAAGCATGGAAAACCCAGCTCGTCGTGGGTTATAAGAGCAGTCCACGTGGAATAAACTGTTTCCTTGGTTCAACTGGTGTCGAAGACTGTCAGTTGAAACAACACTACCATCCTCTTCGATATTTCCTACATCATACAATTGGATGAAGGGTGCCAGCCGATATTCTTGCCCAGGTTTGATCCATGTGGAAGTATCTTCAATTTCGCCGAACTGCGCTGCAAAAGCTACGTGCTTGGCGTCATCGAGCTGGGTGCGGCGAAAAACCAGGACACCGTATTTGGCCATTCCGACGCGGATATCGCGGATCGTTGCTTCAGAGACGGGTTTGGAAAAGTCCACTCCATAGCACTCTGCGCCAAACGTGGGGTGCAGAGGCTTGAAGGTCAGAGGAGAAGGGGATACAGCCATTGCGGCGATATTTTGGTGTAGAACTTAGAATCCAGCATCAGGGATAACAGTTCGGGTAGACACTGAAAGCGCTTTTTATACCTCTTCGTTTGGAACGAGTTGAAGGACAATAGATATTGTAGATACTGTTTAGTATCTAGAGGAAAGAGTCCTCATCCAACCATAATCGGGAGGTATTCCGCAGCCGAACATTCCCACCTGCCGTGTGTGTGCGTGCGCAAGTTCCTGCCTGAAGGGGAGCAAGGAATCGGAACTTCGGGTGCAACATCGTGTGACTGCTAGGGTGGAATCCGAGAGAAAGGTATCAGATTCTCGAGTGAACGGATTTGCTGCATCTTTCTGTCAGCATCGTTGGTCAGTTGTCAGCCGTGTCAGCAATGTCAGCGTCGAGCCTCGCAGTGAACGGCAATAACCAACGATCCGCAATCTCCGGGATTGTCACAAGCCTGTTGTCCTCTGGATAGAAGACTCTTCGGATCTCATCAAAGAAACTGGGCTCACACTTGGAACACCAGAGCTGGTTTATGGAGCTGTAGAGCCTCCAAAATAGTTAAGTGGGACCATTGACATCTTACGTAAGTAATGCAACGTTCAAGGGAGCTTTCACCCCCCCGGTTATCCCAAATATTAGTTATCATGGTATTAAGGCATATTTCTCCAGTAATGGGCGTCCACACTTGAGAGGCTGCCTAGCACCATCTCCCATCCAAAATATTTCTGATTAGATTTACAATGTTGGCGGCATCGTGAACAGCTAGTCCATCCCCGGATCGACCCTAGGTTGACTTCCATGAAGCCCATAATACGGGTTACATTAAGCAACCGATACGAGAGTAAACAGGAGATCGAAGAGACGAGGACCAAGTCGGATGGCCAAGTGATTACATGCTGACTGGATGTCATCCTGCTGATTTTAACCCGATAACTACTATCATGCGTACCGCTTGGCCGCTTGGTTAGTTTGGAACCCTGGTCTTCGTCATTAGTTACCAATCAATCACATTAAGGTGTCCCACGATGTACGGTGCGTTCTATTGTCTGATCCCGCCCGCCAAATTTTGGTTGCCCAGAATCTGTGTTGTTGCGACATATTCAACCTTGGCCTATGCGGAGATATATGGTCCACCGCTTTCACAAAGTGCCTGACTGGCGTGTCTTTCAAAATACTTTGATTAATGATGGTGAACAGTCTAACTTTCACCAAGTCGCCGCACATGCTCCCGGCAGTGCCACTCAAGGGCATGTCTCCAGCTGAGATCGATGAAACGACGTTATTGGAAATAGCAGAGGCATGCAACCTGCCTACGAGCAGCATTGAGGACGTGTATAGCTGCACACCGCTTCAACTCAGTATGATTGCCAAAACACGATCCGAGCTTTTCCATTTTGTCCTTTCGTTCGGCCCGGGGGTAGACATTGATCGGTTCTGCGACGTTCTTAAGAAAGTGGTCTCGCAAAACTCAATCTTGCGCACTCGGATCGTCGAGTGTAACCTTGGGACTGTGCAAGTGGTGATAAGGGACGAGTATTCCACGGAGCGCCGGTCTGGCAATGCTGAGCAGTATTTGAGTGACGGGCCATCATACCATATGGGCTTAGGAGATCCTCTATTTCGGTCGTTGTTTATTAACAGGATGCTCGTGATAACTATGCACCATGCGGTTATGGATCACTGGTCCGTAAACACGCTTCTTAATGTGGACCTGCAGGCTGTTTATTATGGAGGCGCATTGAAAACTCGTCCTCCGTTCAAGACTTTTGTGGCACATTGCAACAGCATTGACGAATTTGCGGCAAAAGCGTTTTGGGAATCTCGTTTCAAAGGTACTCTAGCCATTTTTCCGACGGTCAAACCAGGCTATTCATCACGCGTGAGCCAGGGAGAGGCACGCAAAATAACATTAGAGCGTATCGGCAATGGAGTAAGCCAGGTCCACTTACCGTATTTCTTGGAGGCGGCGTGGGCTCTGACAGCCAGTGTCTATACGGACAGTGAAAGCGTTGCGTACGGGTACGTTCTATCTGGCCGTTCATCGAATATTGACGGTTCCGAAGATATTCTGGGACCTACAATTGCCGAAGTCCCTGTACAAGTCACTTTTCAGCGAAACATGACCGTGGAACAACTTATCAAGGACAGGGCTACGTCGCTGCGGCAACTTCAGATGCATCCCGCTTCGCATTATGGCTTAAAGAAGATTAGTACAGTTAGCAAAGCCGCGCACATTGCTTCACAGTTCCAAACATTATTCAACATTCGACCCATGGTTCCCGTTCCGGTTCCCGCTGAAGTGCCAGATGTGGTCTTTGACCGCACGATATGGCTCCATGGAGAGTTTGCCCTGCAGCTGATATGCACCATTCTAGAAGATGGGGCGACCATTGAAACGAGGTCTGACCATACAATTCTTTCTGATCAACAGCTATATAAAGTGTTGAATCAGTTCGAACACACCCTACGGTTGTTGACAGAGGTTCCTCCTCAAACAAAACTCGATGATTTGCATTTGCTAAACCCACATGACTGTTCGGAGATTTTTATGCGGAACAAAATCATACCTATGACAATTGAGAAGTGTGTTCATGAGATTTTCAAGGCCCAAGTTGAGACACAACCAGGGGCTATGGCGGTTCAAGCTAGTGATGGCAGTGCAACCTATTTCAAAATGGATCGAATGTCTGACCGTCTCGCCCTTGAGCTACGAAAAAAAGGTGTATCCAATGGAAAGCCAGTGGCTCTTATCTTTGAGAAGTCCATCTGGGCCACTGTAGCTATACTTGGTATTATGAAGGCAGGCGGAGCATTCTTACCAATCGACAAGAATATCTCATTTGACAATAAAAGGGCTGTTCTTTTCGATGCAAATATAAAGATCGTGTTGACTTCATGCACAGAGTATGCTAACTCGGTCGGCCTCGGGCCCGATATCTTCGCTGTCAGTGCAGAGACTATTGCCAGATTGCCGGATGTCTCTGGTGTATCTACTAACGGGACTGCATCTGCTGCTGATATCGCTTGTATCATCTTTACCAGTGGCAGCACGGGAGCCCCGAAGGCCGTCGCCATTGAGCACCAATCCCTAGTTTCATCCCTGATATCGCAAGGGCAACGGTTTGACTGGGGCCAAAGCACTCGAATGCTTCAACTCGCACCATATGTCTCCGGCAATAGCTTATGTGAGATTTTGGGAACGCTCCTGTTTGGTGGCTGTGTTTGCCTCCCATCTGACGAAACTTGCAAGTCGAATCTTCCTGGCTTTGTTCAGTCTGCCAAGGTGAACTGGGCAATATTGACTCCAAGGTTGTTTCGAAACTTGTCGCCACCTGCCATTCTCAATTTGCATTCACTGCTTTTGATCGGTGAACCGGTTGACCTCGAGGCCGCTAAGATCTGGGGTGCAGCTCTTCGCGTTTTCATCGGTTGGGGGTCTTGCGAAACCTCCGTGCTGAGCACCATCGCGGAACTTAGGCCCGGGTCTTCATATCCCGAAAGCGTTGGCTTTCCAGTTGGCAGTGCCATTTGGATAGTGAGCCCACAAAACGTTCACAGACTTGCTCCAATTGGCAGTGTAGGAGAAATTCTAGTTGAAGGCCCGGGTCTCACTCAAGGCTACCTAAACGACGAATCTAAGACCGCCTCATCGTTCGTCACATCACCTCTATGGGCATCTTCTAGCAAGCAAAAGGGGACACGATTTTACCGCACTGGAGATCTAGCAAAGTATAATCCGGACGGCAGTATCTTGTTTGTAGGTCGACAAAGCAATCGAGTTAGGCTGAACGGCCGGACAGTTCAACTCGAAGACGTTGAGAGGGTTCTTGCCGCTTGTCAGGAAGTCAGGGAGGTCGCTACCCAAGTAAAGATATCCGCTGGCCGGACACAGATGTTTGCGGTAGTCTGCCTGTCTGATTCCCAGCTCCCAAATAAAAAGGTCCTACACAAGCCGCCCGATTCCTACACCACTGTCGTAAATCAACATCTTGCAACTATCCGGACTTACGCCCAGTCTAGGCTTCCCTCAGAGGAAGTTCCCACCGTCTGGCTCGTGGTTGAGAAACTGCCTCTATTATCGTCAGATAAATTAGACCGAGTCGCGATTCGCGTATGGTTGAAAACACACCGCAATGGAATTCAATAGAGCTTGCCTTGCTCAACAGAGGTTAGTTACCCTAGTCAATGATAACCAAAGCAAAGACCGAAGTAATACATGAAAATTTATAAAAAAGCCGAACAACTTATAATTAAAGCAGGAATAAAGATATGAATGGTGAGTGCATGGCGAGTTTTCCCCTTGCGACCAGCCCTAGTTCCAGTTCAGACCTAGAGGCCCAGTGGAATAGGGAAATGGCAGATGAATATTTGGTTCAAGGTTTTCTTTACTTTCAACCTACTTCCCCACCGAACGAGCAGCCCCACTGTAAGGAATTACCGTGAACCCCTTTTCTTGCAAACCAGTCTCTTCACAAACTCTTACAGTATGAGAAGTCTTTGTAAAGCAGTGACTCAATCAAGCAGGACTTAATTAAATCACATACTTGTTCTTCGTCTAACAATTCGAAGGAATGACCAATTGCTTTGCAGTGCTGTATTCACCACAAAAAAATGGCGTTTTTGTACGGTAATTTACAGCCAGCCACCTCTTACACAACTTACGTAGTTTGGCGTGACATCGAAGGTTAAGGTTATTTTTAGCAAGTGCGATCATCCTCAGCTTTAATCTAACTTCATCCAGGAAGCGATGTGTCTTCAGCTGCAGCTGTACTTTACGCAGAATGAAGTCCATAACAAAAGAAAAATTGCATCTTAGAGAATGATGTTTTTGGAACTTTCTCGGGCTTCATAGCCAATAGCAGCCTATAATCCTGGTTGTATGTGTTCTGCACACATCCGCCCATAATGCCTCACATTCCCGAGTCCGCGTAAACTCCTCTCGCCACCACTTTCCTTATCACTCTTTACCATCCGTCCCACAAGGCTTAGATTTCGTATCGGCGTTTCTCTTTCACACGCAGAGGCAGGGGTGATTCCAACCATATGGTCTACCAACACAAAAAAGATGAACCCCACGGTCTTCAAGCAACCGTGTAGTATCCGAGAACACGAATGGAACCCCGGCCAAATATGGAGATAAGGTTTCAACTATTACTACTTAACTGATTTCTAACAATTAAGGTCTAGAATGACAATATCTCGTTTTCCTGGTTGGCTTTTGCATGGCTGGATTTCGCCTCTATGCTCTTTGGCCAATCGCAAGGGATGCAAATAGGTTCATTGGAGCGAAAACAGTATGTGCAGATCTTATGCATGTCATTCAAGGCACTATGTACGGAGCTGGTATATTTGATAGCTAGAATAAAAAAGGTATCTTACCCACTAGAGTGGAGGAAAAGTGAAAGAAAGTAATAACTTCGAAACATGAAGAATCGGCATCATTAACCACACAAGCTTTATTTATTAAGCTTCTACCACCTTCTCCTCATCATTACCCTTAAAGCGGGCTTCAGGGAGAGTGTTAAGTTTGTCCTCCTCCTGGTCAATCTTCCAGTTGGTAATCCAGAAACCGACACCACCACAGAATGTGAGGACGGCGGTGACACCGTAATTCCATATCAAAAGAGGATCTTCAGCAAGGGATACAAGTGCTTGACCCAATGCAGAAGAGAGAGCGTTCATAAAGAGGGCAATTGCTTGGACCATGGACCTCATGTTCTTCGGGGCCTTTGTAAAAGCGTACTCGAGGGATGTGACTGAAGCAAAGATTTCGGAGATACCGCCGAAAACGTAGGAAGGAGTTTGAGCCCAGACACTGATGGGAGCCGCAATATTGTCCCTCGCACAATCATTTGCGTGGTCCTTGCAGGGACCGAGTTTATAGATGTGGTATTGCACCACGGTAGCCGAAATCATACCACAGGTAGCAATGAAGAAACCGGCGGCGATACGCTTCACAGGGGTAAATCTGATGTTGAATTTACGGAGGGTTGGATAAATTAATCTGTCCATGATCGGAATGGCAATAATGAGTGTAAATGGGTTGAGATTGTTAACAACGTCGTTGGGAACACCATTGAGAGTCATTGTGGCAGCCTGAGATGTCAAGTTGTTCGTCATCTGGTTGTAGGCGAGCCCTGGAAATGCTAAAGTCAGCGCATGAA
This sequence comes from Amauroascus verrucosus, assembly GCA_001430935.1. Lineage (NCBI taxonomy): Eukaryota > Fungi > Ascomycota > Eurotiomycetes > Onygenales > Onygenaceae > Amauroascus > Amauroascus verrucosus. The sequence goes on from LJPJ01000035.1 coordinate 28,367, forward strand.
AGTCAGATAAGCTGGCTGAAGGAAACTCACAGAAGAGAGGGTACCAGAGGAAGACTTTGCAAGCCACCAGTCCGCGTCGGACTTCATCGACCCAGGCGTCATCGAAATCCATCCATTTTGGTTTGTTTGCAATATTGCTGGGCTTCGCTGCCTCCCACATATTGGGATCCTGGAAGTTGTGGTAGCTATAATACAACTGAATTCAGTACAACTCCGTCACTGACAGAAATATATTCTCCGGAACTTACGTCTTGACGGGGTTGATGGACCACCTGCCTTTCATGGCCAAGCCCCATACCTTCAACGCTTTGGCGTAGACAGATCCTTGTGGTGGCGTGAGAATATAAACGTTGCGACACAGGAATAAAACGAGTGGACAGAAACAGAACATAACCGTTGGCAAGGTGAAAGACAGGTAAAATCCGACATATTTCTCAGCGTAGACCATAGAAATCTGACCAATAAGTGCACCAATGTTGATCATCATGTAAAAGTAATGGAAGATACGAGAAACCGTTGCCGCTGGATCGACGATAACACGTTCTCCGGACTTCGTAATCTTGATGTATGGGTGGGATTCTCGGTACTGTTCGGCAATTAGAGGAGAGATATTAGATCTGAACTATGTTAGTGCATCCGACACAATCGAATCACAGAAGAATGAAAACATACTTAAAGCCTCCCGTTCCCACACCCATGATAACAACACCGATAGCGAAAGCACCTATCGCGCTGGAGCCCTTCGCAAGCACTGGTGGAAGTGCCGAAACGATGAGAATGATATGGCCAACCATAGCAACGGCGATAGAATACATAATAGTCCTAAACCGGCCAAGGTGCTGATCTGCCACATAAGCACCTACCAAGGGCATAATGTACGACCAGAATTGGTTGACTGCGGGGTAGAGCTGATTAGCCATCGTGTGTGTTTAGCCTTAGACCAGAGGAAGAACTTACACATGGTAATACCAGTGGAGGCACGCTGACCCAAATCCAGGGCACCAGAAAGGCCTTCGCGACCAGCACCAGTAGTCGATCCTGGGGGAAGCGGTCGTTGAATAAAGTTGGTAACTGGAAGGCGGTGTGTCAATCAACTTGGCTCCCAAAAAATCATTGGATTGACCAAACATACAGACGTTGGTTGTGCCATAGTAGGAGAATCGCTCGCACAATTCGACGAAAGCAATACTGAAAGTGATCCATGGGATTTTGTCTGACACTCTTCGTAGTGTCAACATCTCCTCATCAGAGGGCGAAATCCGATTAAGGCCAGCGCCTTCATCTTCGCTGTCATGATGACTTCCAGCACCTCCGATTTGTACGGAGATTTCCTTCTCATCGATGATATGAGGCTGATCGAGGCCCCTGTGGGCATCGACATTAACACCCGGACCGGACATTTTCTCAAGTGGATCGGAGTTAATGCCCTTCGATTAGGTTGAATTTGGGGAAGCAGCACCTGAGAGGAAAAAAACCAGATGATTTCTGGTGAAGAATGGGGCGCTGCCTTCTATATGTACGAGGCAAGCATGGTACCACATAATCCCAGGTTGGCGCGATGCAACCCCGCTTGTAGCCGTAGATTGTTTCTAAAGGATTGTCTCAAACAAGCTCCCAGGCAATGCGCCATGATCCCTTGCCACTACACAAATTTGGGCGAAATAGACTAAGCCCCGTGTCTGGGTACATAGTTGGGCTGGGGGTGTATAATAACGGGTACCAAGACGCCAGGCTGGAATTGGTTGCAGTCAAGGTAAACTTCCCAAGCCTGGAAAGGCTTGAAAAATTTCTGACACGACAAATCTCTTCTGCCAATCATGGCCAACAGGGGCACAAGTATGCCAAGTTATCTCTATCCAAAGGAACTCTGTGGGTGCGCCAAGTGCAAAGGAATGCCCATATCACGCCAAGAGCGGAGGATGAGGCCCTCCTTAACTGCGACCGTATTTTTGCGTGTCATAAATTACATCTGAGCGCGTAATGCCACGGCGATTTTGAGAACAACTTGGCGGAGCGGAGACATGCCATTGAGTTTTCGAGAACTTCTGGCAACATCAAAAGAATAAAATAAATCAATACATAATGATAATAATGAAAAATAGAAAATTAAGAGATCAGGACGTACAAGGTATGAAGCACTCAACGTCAATCGACAGGAATTTGGGACAGACGCCAACAGGTTCTAGCGACTTGGTGATGGCGCAGGACAATTGTCTGCAGGATGAAGGTCACTCCACGAAAAGCTCGAAGTTTCGCATTCCTGCAGCCACCGATCCCTTTACCAAACGTTACGGAGAGAATCCTTAATAGTCTGGCATACTATTTTCAAAAGTAAACCATGCAACTGCATCGTATTTGTCAAGATTCAGGCTATGCCGTCCAATCATCCGTTGAACTACCGCCTTCTAAGCACGCTTCCTTCGGTGTGGCAACTAGGATGAGATTCGTTTAAACTCAGGGAGGGATTTGCTAATGGTTGAAGGCCATGTTTTGGGATACTTCCGTACAGCGGCCCTAGGCGAGATGACCATCCTATTTAGTTTACGCGGGAAAAACTTGCGTGATGCTTGCATCAATTGGTACAGGAGGCTGATTGCTTATCTTGACTTGAATCATTCTAGAAGGAATGGGATTTGAATATGTCAGAAAGCCAAGGATTATGTTGATGATATTTCCCAAAGGATCGATAATGAAGACGCCCATACTCGAGATTGAACATAGTGAGTTAGTTACGTCGCAATTTTGTGATCTCAACCTTCTTGGTTGGACCGACTGCGAATCGTTCCAGGGTGTTACTCAGGTCCTGTTATCAATGCGGAGAACGAGGACATCACATGCTTGCTGTGTCAAGGATGGTTTCGTAGATAGTCTGGAGAACCCTGGTAGTGGAACCGCCCCAGGAAGTCAATTTTCGTTCCACAGAGCTTCTAGTCGCAAAAGGCGACTCCTCTGATCAGCACCAAGAAACAGCCATTTTCTTGAGCACTTCGGGCTTGGCATATTTGTTTTTAACTTGGTTGCAACCATCCTTGGAGCTGGAGGGTTAAAAGTAACGGCATGGACCAGGCCACGGCGTCTATTATTGTCCGACAAGAATTGAGGTTATTATCCACTGTGTTAGGGTTGTTAGACATATGTTACGATTGAGATATATTTCTCGGTCGAGAAACAGCAGTTTGATCTGAAGCTGGAGGCAGGGAGGTTGACAACGGGTTGAAAAGAGATTTGAAGTTGCCAGGGAGGATGAAGGATGTCATTTGATTAAGGTTAATGATGCTTGGCGCATTTTTAGTGATCATACCCAAGAGATCCTTGGCTGACGTTCTAAGCCTAACTGGGTCTGGCCGATACCACGTATCATTTTGGTAATACCTGATTGTTACCAAGTACGGGAATGTGGTGGATCCCGCTTAGAGCATCCCACTTGGTGGACATTTTGTCTCTGTGGATGATTTGGTCGCCTGCACTATCGTTAAACGCCGAATAAGCATGCTTGCAAGCCTGAGCTCATCGACAAATTGTCGGGCATTTGAAACTCAAAGACGAGGATGTACTATGGGAGCCTTCAAACTTTCTCGCGTTATACTTGCTTTTTCGATCTAAGCTTCGCCAAGTCAGCCGCCTTGAAGCTGCTTTCTCATCAACTTTCAACCGTAATACATACAGGCGTCATCGTTTATCAACCAGTGTGAAGTCAAAGTGGAGTGACCACCCGGCTTCAAAAGCCCGGCTCTCTTGGTACTTTCATTTACTTCCGCATAATGTATGTATGTACACACGTTCCCCACCACAGAATAGTAATAAGTGAATCTCCCACTATCCCAACATACCAGTTTCGCGACCATTATTCCCGATCCGGTAAAGTGGACTCACCTTCCCGCCCCGAATGTGGAGCTCCACGTAAATTATGTGACAGAAATATCATGTGTGTATGGGTGCACTGACTGCCTTGGGGTGGTGTTGTTGCTGATCACGAGTAATATATTCTCAGCAAAGAGCTCTCAATCTCTCCGCGCCCCTGAACTTTCCGGCTTGATGGCTAGCAAGGTATGAAGGTGCATTTAACCAACATATGCCCGTCATGGGGAGAAGTTACATTCGGCTTTCAGGATATTGGGCTTTATTGACAACCTGTTTCCTTTCCCAGCGATTGACAGGCGACTGACCAGGTAAACGGCGCGACCATCTCGTCCAATAAAAGCGAGAGACCAGCATCTTGTCTCAATGCAGGCACAGGCCCCCAGACATGGACCGGCTCTCACTGGTGGATGGACATATCTCGATCTCATGGATGTATGTTCCATTCTTTCCAACCCTTCGGAGATTTTGCATCCACGCTTTGACAATCTGATGGGTATTAGCCCCAACCTTCTCATTATCTCTCAAAAAGGGCAATAAATATTAAAAAAAGCCCTTGCTAGTGTGGATACCGATGCCCTCTCCTGTTCGGGGATAACAAGAAAAAAAAAAAACAGCGCACGCATAGTCTCCACTTCCACATTTTAGAGCTATCAAAATGGCCAGTTCTGGAGAGCGTAATCCTGTTATAGTGATTGGTCCCCGCCTATTGATTGCCCAACGACAACGAGAACCCAGTCGATGGAACGCTCAATGGTGGCCATTATGGCAAATTATCGCCCCTTCCCCGCGAGACATCGAATGGCACGTGTCGTAGGGAACCAGGGGGAATATCCGAGATGCTTAGAACAGGCTATTCCAGGACATTGGTACCAAGTTTAAAAGTTCCCCAACTAAACCACAACGAGAAGGTTATGGCTCTTTTAACGTCGTATTCAATGCTAGGATTTTGTTTTCCAACGGTCTGCTGTTGTGGTTTTTTAAGCCCCGATTGGCTGATGGGGCAGATCGCTTGGGGGCGGACTTAGGTTTCGCCGAAACGGAGCTTCTGGGTGCTTAGTCAAAACAAACAGCCTCGACCTCCTGCTTCAGCGAAATGAAGCCTCATTTTGTGCACTGGGTATGGAAAAAAATGAGGACTTCTGCCCAGTGAGAAACACGCCAAATAGCTCTCTCAAATTCTAGCTTTGATACAAGAGTTTGCCGGTTCAATGATCATGATCGCTCAGAGCTCCACGGGAACCTAACTAGTATTCAATCACCTAGCAATTCTTGCTTCTGGATTTCACGATCCTGTTCCCCTCAAACCCTCAACTTGGCCAGACCACGTCCACCTAGAAGCCTTCTACTCAAGAGCCCGGAACTAGAACGATGCGCTCAGGCTTCCACCCCGTCACGTGCGGCGTTGGTGCCTCCTTGACTATGTGGGAAGTCTAGGGATTGTATTGATGGAGGCAGTCCAGCCACGTCTATCTAAGCTGCATGACTAATCAAGGCCGGATTAGGGAAGGTGCCTTGGCGGATGCCAAGGCTAATCTCCAACAGACTATACTCTTCGCAGTATCACGTGAGAACTGGCAATGCTCAATATAACGTACGAAAGAGCTGAATCCATAAAGTCTTCCTCTTTTTGACACTCGCGACACCTTTTATGCCTCCATGCAGTACATGCATGTCTTCCTGAACTGTGCGTATACGTACATAATAAGTATAACCACACCGGCAAGCCCTGTCTATGAAGGAACGGCTTACAGGCATAGAAACGAACCGACAACCTATACCCGCCCACATATAGCATTGCAAATGAGTACCAATCAGGTAGTATTATGCACAAAACCACAAATTAAGAGTACAATGTGCTACATGCATGGACAGAATGGGGACACAACTGAGTGATCGGTGTGTTGCTAACATTTGAACTTATCCGTCGCCAACAGGTTTGCTATCTTTACACTAAGAGGGCATCAACGGCATCGTTGACAGGTCGCTTTTCGTGCGTCGTTGGTGCATTGCTCGCGGTGGTGTTAGTACCTGCCCAAGATCGGCAATTACTTGCGGCTTTTTTCTTTTTTGCTTTTCTTTCTTTTCTTTTTTATAAACAGTTGATTTATAGTGCTTAATGCTCGTTGTATTTCCTTTGTGACAACCTCTCAAAGATACTTCTTGCCCTTGACCTGCTCGTAAATCTAAACAACACGAGATCGGAAACTTGTAGAAGAGCATCTTAATCACTCGAAGTTACTGCTTGATGGGCTTGAACATAGAACGGGCGGATAAATGGTGCTTGCCGGAAGTTGCTCATTCACAAAGAATTCGTGGCTGCTCGAATTTGGTCGTGTAAAAGATTTTCCCCGTCTGACGGAGTTTTGTGAGGACCGGCTGATTTGTTGACCACAGATCGCCACTCACGAACAAGCTTCAATAACCTACACAAGAGGGAATCACTTTTTGATCCCAACAACCACTAGATTTCTAGGGCTTTGAGAATAATCGAATACAGGCTCGACCCAAGCATGCTCCACACCCTCCTGTTCACGCAGGAACAGCCATCGATCAGTAACGATCATCGACTCAGCAACTCCGGCACTAAACGCCATCAGCGTCCATGCAACGCTAAGTTTTTTTTTCGCATGCTCATATTTCTTAACATATCCATCCAAAACCTCGTCGGAGATGTTGGCAAGCTTCTGCTGAATCGATCCGCCATATCGAGGGTCACGGATTAGCTTAGATATGGCTGCGCGCGCATAGGCAGGAAACGAGACGAAAGCGGACTTTCTCAAAGATCCAACAATGAGCGCTGTTCCTGGCGTATCGCATGTGCTTGTTAAGCCCCCCAAAGTGGGGTTGGGATTTTGCACCGAACCAGGAACAGGAACGACTTCGTAATCAACAAGGATGCGTTGTAGGAGTGCACGATAGAAGTGGCGAGTGAAGAATGCCTCACTATCGCCAGGACCCCAATTATATGGTGCTTGGACAGCCATCATCCGTGCCGTGATGTTAAGCCGAATTCCGTTCCCCGTGTCGTAGGTGTAATGCTCCATGAATTTTGACATAGGGAACCCGTGAGGGTCGTACGCTGTAGAAGTCTTTTCAAGGCGAGGATGTAGAGATCGGAGGGTAGGGAGTTTGTAGGTCATTGGGCCGAGTCGTTCAGTCATAAGATTGTAGCAGCAGCCAATCATGGCGATTGCGACCACAGATGGATTCATAACCAGGGAGCGGATTCCATGATGAACCAAGTTACCGCAAGAGTGGAGGGATATTACAATCACTCGAGAAGAAGGCGGTAGAGATTCTCCGACTGATGATGAGCTAGGTGTTCCTAGATCATCCTTCCGAATTTTGTTTTGGTTTTGGTCCAAAGCTGTGAAATTTTCTTCGGAAGGTTCAACGATATGGCGAATTATGGGCTCAAGATATCCATCTTGGATCTCATGCTCAACGTAATGTATACAGCCTGCTGCTGGTTCCCCATTTGTCTTGTCGTCGCAAGCAGTAGCGCTGGGTTCCTGAGCAACGTCGATAATTACGGCTACTTCGTTTTGATTATCTCCACCACTGGGGGTTGAGGATTCAGAGTCGGAATTCAGCTCAATAGGGTCCATTCCTAGGAGTCTGGCTTTGTGCTCCTTTTTGTTCCTCATAATGATTTGCTTTTTCGCTAATTTGGCATGGATATCTTTTCCCTTCGCGCTTTTGATATTATTTTGTCTTCGCTCTATGGCGATGATATCCTTGTTATATGGCGGGCTCGCAAGCGTCCTCCCCAAATAGTTTAGCCCAGATCCGAAATCAACAACGTGCGAAATTTTCTCTGCTCTAACTGCATCTATATCATCGACCAGCGTGCCGACATACCGGGAGAAATGTTCAACTTCGTGTCGCTTTTTCGGATTCATTCCCACAGCTACGGTGTGTGGCAGCTTTTCACCACCCCTAGGCATAAATTCACGTCTCAAGGAATGTCGCCGAATCTCATAGATATACTCCACAAGAGATGGAGGTGGCCTAGGTCCGTTTCGCCAGGTATAGCAAATTTCATCCTTTTTTAACCCCTTAGCTGGAGTTTCACGGAAAGGCGCAATATCCTCCCTTAAGAGGAGGTCCAGGATATCGCATATTTCATGTGAGTCAAAAAATTTATACCAATCGCTAGGAATGATCGTGGAGTAAAGATCAGGTTGCCTCGTTAAAAAGTCCAGGATGTGGACACCACCGCAAAGATTTGACCATAATATAGAAGACGTTGCAAATGATAGAAGAGACTTCACATAACTCTCTGCATCTTTCCACTCGTCAGCGAGTGGGAGGGGTCTGTCGGGTATCATAGGCGAGAAATCTTGTAAGAAAAGGGTTTTTAGGTAGGAGAGAGCTGCCTGAGCAAGCGTCAAAGCGAACAATAACTAGCTACTGTGCGAGAGAGATAGAGCCTAGATATCTAATCAATCAATTCTTCCCATACTCGCTCCAGGCTCACAAATGGAGAAAAGACGAGGCGATATTAACCTTTTCGGTGCCTGAATAGCGCCAAGATCGCCATGCATTCCATCGCCAAGGCCGATGCCGACATCGCCATCATCAACCTGTCAACAGTGGTGCAGGATAAAGCTGGTTCCCTGAGCAATAGCAGCTATCGAGTTAGCATGCAAAAGTATTAGACTACAAACCATTCATTTTCCTACCAGCTTTCTCAGCGCTACGTCTTACCATGAACCCCAACGACTCCGATCCTTTTCTCCAAGTACAAGCGTAGGTGCCTTACGTCCTAAACCAGGAGCCAGCCCTGAGTTCCACAACCCTTACAGACATTTTACTCATTGGGAAATATCACAGAGACATCATTGATACGCTCAACACCACCCGACCCCTTTTCTCTTCCTACCAACGCATTCGCTCCCTTGCAACCAGCTCCAACAACCCTGAGCTCCTCCAAGCCCGAGAAGAACTCGAATCCACCCTCCATGAACTAAGCACAGACCTCGAAGACCTCGTCGAGAGCGTTCGCGTGGTAGAACATGATCCGTACCGGTTCGGCATCGAGCTCGACGAGGTGGGGAGACGGCGAAGGCTGGTTGAGGATGTGGGAATGGAGATTGAAGAAATGAGAGAGGAGTTACAGAAGACCGTTGCTTCGAATACAACTACTTCCGGGAGAGAAGCACGGAGTAAGCGAGATCAGACGAGTGGTGGTGGTGCATTACCCAATCCGTCGGATTTCGATGATTTACTTGGCGAGGATGAAGATCGTGACGAAGATTACTATGCGGAGCTGGAGCATCAAAGACAGGTAGAGATGATGCAAGAGCAGGATGAGCAGCTTGATGGCGTGTTTCGGACCGTAGGAAATCTAAGGCAGCAAGCCGACGATATGGGAAGAGAATTGGAAGAGCAGGCAGAGATATTAAAGGACGTCGACACTCTTGCGGACCGGGTGGGCGGAAAGTTGCAGAGCGGAGTAAGGAGAGTCGGGCATATAATCCGGCGGAACGAAGGTAAGCGATTTTCTGCCCTTCGAAAGTGTCTAAGCTCAAATGGGTTTCGAAAATATTGGACTACTACTAATTATTCTCACTCTAGATAAGATGTCAAGCTGTTGCATTGCAGTTTTGATCATGGTGTTGATCCTATTATTAATTTTGGTCATCGTGCTTTAACATTACATTCAAATTCGGGGAAATATGGTGCAAATTGAGACAAGAGATCGAACAAATCACGTCTTGACCTTCTTGCGGGGATGCTCCGCCTCATCCGCAGATTCATCGTCGTCCTCGTCGTCTTCCAGGTCATCCAAATCGACGTCAGAATCGAAATCAGGGACGACTTCATAGGATTGCACTACGCATGTTAGAAGACTGCGGATCTAAACGACGGATGCTACCTTGGTACTCACCATAGTATTTCAGGGCATTGGGCCAGAGATCTTCACCAAGGGAAATTGCCAATGACTCTCCATCGGGGAAAATCTCAGCCTCTTCCAAAGTATCTTCCTCAAGGTCGTCCTCGTCATCATCCTCGTCGTCATCAAAGGCCTCCTCCTCGCCTTTGACTACTTTCTCCCACCTCTCGTTATCCTCCTTGATAGCGCGGGTGGACTCCTCGGCCGTGACATTCCTGCCACGGTATCCAAACCAGGCAAAGAAACTCAAACCCATGGGGCTGCTTTCACCCTCCTCATCATCGCCTTCGCCTTCGTTGGCCACTTCAGCCTCAAGCTTCGCGACCTTATGCACCAGCGACTCATACTCTTTCAACTTCAGCCGATCCTCGTCCGTAATTTTGGCCCTATTCTCCTTCTTCATCAAAGCTTTCTCCGCCTCTGTCAAGTCACACGCAGCATCGAGCAGTCCATCAGTAGGATCCATTCCTTCCTTCCACTTGATCCTCACAGGCTCTGAGACCATGCCCTCCCAGACTTTCCTCTTTCCGCTGACGGTAGTAGTGATCTCCTTTCGCCAATAAAATTCCTTCACCAGCTTGTCATTCTCAAACCACACATTCTCCTCGCCATTGTCGAACTCAAACGTGAACCGAACGGTCCGTGGCTCTCCCTCACCCTTGTCATTAATTTCAAAACGTTCAAGGTTGATATTCTTCAAACATGTGCTGATGATTTGCGCGTCAGAGGGGCGAATGTATTCGTCAATGTCAGCAGGGGCATTCGCAAAGACGCGTGGCCAGAAATCAACGTGTTGAAGCTTGGAAGTCACAAGCGCGTTTCGACGTGAGTATAAAGGGCGCATTACAGGAATGGCCTGGCGCACTATTTTCAATTTCAGAATCCGAATTCAGCGTTAGATCAACTTAGAAAAAAAGTAATATATATGAAATACTGGCTCAAATAAAGTAAACCCAGCCTTCTACAGAGGCTGTTGCCCTTAACACTCAGAAAGGAAACACAAAAGACGAAAATGCGCCTAGGAGAGAGAGAACATACACATCCGAACCTCAGCATCTAGAAACTCGCGTTCCAGCAGGGCAATGTCGCGTCTCGCCTCCTTCGGGACGGTGGGCAACTCTGGTATTTCCACCCTTTCGAGAAGAGGGACTTGCTCCGAGTCCGAGGACATGATTTCGCAGTGGTATTTTCTTTTTTTTCTTGTTTGAAAAACTTAAGATGTCTTTATACCTGTTTGAGTTTTTTTCAAAAAGGGAAAAGAGTAAGAAAATTGATACAATGAAAGAAAGGAGGAAAAAAAAATCGATGGATGGAAAAGGATTTGCTAGATTGTCTGGGGGCTTTTTTTTTTTTTTCAATGGAGCTTTCAAGCACTAGCTCAACTTAGCTTAGACTTGGTGCTGGTTTCCTCCAAGACAAGAATAGCTTTTATTTTTATTTTTGGCGGTCAAGATTGTTAAGGTTCGCCTTAGGGAGCTGGTTTAACTAATTATGGGGTTACTTGTTCATGGCTTCCCAGTGCTGCTTTTACTCTCTTCAAGTGTTTGAAAAAACCGCCTCCAAAGCCTTCAAAACTTATCGTCGAGTATTAATTATATTGATGAATGCACAGCTGCTTCTATGCGGCAGAATCTTCTTAGAATATGATGATTCATGGGCTTTTTCATTTTGTAGATTAGTTAAGTATGTACGAGAGATAGCTAAACGAACTTTTTTTTATTTTACAGGGACGTTTTATAAATAGTACCAACCGGACATGTCCCTAGAGCCAGTATCCAACCCATCTTTGCCTTTTAACTCCTTCCGTCCCGGATTCAAGAGAAGTCGTCTATGTGACAGCGGGCATGATTTTCCTTTTAAATTTCATACTAAAATGGACCTACCCCCTTGCACACGATCATCATTCGCGCTAACGGGATGAGTATCATGTCGTCTGGCCATGTTAATATGCTCTGAGTAATAAGCGGGCACATATGCGGTATGCATCCACTCACAGCATCCAATCTAGGCCATTTGCCTCCTCTTCCACGGGGAAAACCTCTCGTGCGTATTCTTCCATGCTCCTCCACCCTTCCCATAGAGTCCTGGCTTCATCGACAAGTGGTAGTGCTACCACACCATCCTCATCGGGCGCTGGGATAATTGGCTTCCCAGCTCGTGGACCAGTAGTCGGATGGTTAAATTCTGGGTTAGGGAAGAAAGGAGCGCACATCTGGCCGAACAAAATTTCAATTCCTTCGAGCTGTTCACGGTACCCGGTCGGAATAGAAACCATAATTTCAATTTTGGGAACATGGACATATGTGCATTGGCGGTCGAGGGCCCGAGAGAAAGTATCGCACACTTGCCGAGGAGTTAACGTTTCAAATGCCAGGGCGATGCTTCAAAGGGAGAGAATGAGAATCGTTAGTAAGATAAAGACGAAAGAAAGGATGTATAGCAGAGATATGTATATATAGAAGCTCTCTACGAACCGGTGCCCATTCCACTTCTCAGGTCCATCTTTGAATATTTGTAGAATGGTGGGTCCCACGTCGTGTTCAGCATCTAGCCAGGGAAGAGGGATATCAGGGTGGAAAGGAGCACGCCACTCAAAACTACCGTCGGCCTTCAATTCCATACAGAATAGCGGATATGGGAGGCTTGTAAAGTTATTGTTGTAGATGCCAGCATACACAAAGGTAGCAGGAAGACCAAGCTGGCGCACATAGTTTTCGACGGCGAACTTGCAACTCCACAACGGTAAACTAAGCCAACGCGGATTATAGACGGAATGGTCGGGCATGCTACTGTAGATGTAGTGCTGGATAGTGCCCGCTCGTTTAGCGGCGTCGGCTAGGGCACGTCCAATTGCGACCTCATCGCCGGCTTGCGAGATGGTGTTGATGAAGGCAAGCTGGGCGCCTTCAAAAAGTGAGTTCAACAAGGTGTCATTATTTAGGAGGGGTCCTTTCAAGAGAGTGACGTTTGGGAGATTCGAGAGTTCTTGCGGTATTACTCCCTCAAGGGAATGTATCTGTGCTCGCACGCGGTACCCGACGGCGGAAGCAACGCGGATAAGCGATGCTGCTTGACGGCCGGCAGCATTAACAACGGCAATAGTCTTCGTTTGTGTCATTCGGATTTTGTATTATACGAGATTGCAGAGGACTTGGGGGGTTCAAGGTGCGGAGAGGAGAAAGAGGGCAGTAAGAAGACCGTGTGGCAATTTGATTGAAGTCTGGGGTGCTGGAGCGGGAGAGCTAGATAGCAAGCAAAACGGAGAGAGCAGTCAGTGACGTGAGGATGAAGTAAATGGAGAGGAGACAGGTCAAATATTACTGACTTGCCAGGGAAATTAAGCAAGGTGCAAATGCCAGAGGCTGCCTGGATGGGATAGGGAGGCCTTCATTAACAGCAATTCGGGTCAATAGCTAAGCGGTTCCTCCCCCCTTTTTCTTCTTCTTCTTCCTCTTCTTTCCTGTTTTCAGGGTGATCGGGGGTTCAACCCAGCTATCCCAGGGTTTAAGACGACAAAACGGCGGGGATTTGGAGAGAGCAATGTGGCATGGGGCGAAGGTATGGCGGTCCCAGGGCTGTTGAAGCGGCAAGGAAGAGGGAGTAGGTGGATGTAGTAACATTCAAGCCATAGGCGGGCTGGGTGGTTTGTCAGAAGGAATTGGGTGGACGATGCTAGATTAAATCAGGAGAAGGGGGAGGGGGAGAGTAAGAGGATTGAAAAGGAGAAATTTTTGAGGACCTTCCAGTCCGGCTTCGTTGAAGAGAAGGAAGAGAAGGAAGAGAGAGAGAGAGAGAGTGAGTGAGTGAGAGTGAGAGTGACGAAGTCAAGTGATTTCGATGAAGATTAGATAGTTGGAGGGGTGCAGGTGGATTCGACAGAACGGCTTATAAAGCGGGGCAGCAAGGGGGGCACGAGGAATGAAATTTACTACGGAGTATCTTTTTTCTTCTTTTATATTGTTGTACTTGTACTTGTGTTTTTTTTTTGTTCTTTTTTTTTAAAAAAATTTAATTATCGTCTCTTGAATTGGTTATTCCTGTCCTGGTGATTTTCTTTGGCTCTGTAAAAAGAAAAAGTAATTGATAGCAGGGGAAGAGATGCACGGGTGTGGATAAGACGAAGGATATAAGATGCAATTGGGAGTAGATAGGGGCGAATCCTGGGGGTGTCTTGTTTGGTCAGGGAAAGCTTGATGATCGCAGGGATGGAATCTGGGGACATCGAAAGTCTGGTCTTTTCTTTCCTTCTTCTCCCTTTCTTTCTTTCTTTCTGGGTCTTCGGCAGCTCCAGCCTATGGGTTTGGAACGGGCGAAGGAACGGCGAGGCTCTCTTTGAATTCTGCTTGTGCCTGTTGCTCTTGTTGCTCTTGTTGCTTGGTTTGCTGTGTTTGCTGTTGCTGTTGCTGCTGTTGTTTTGTGCTGGGTCGCTGTTGCTGGTTTCGGGTTGCCGAACTCCGTCAGCCAATCACAGCACCACGATAACGGAAAAAGGTCACCTGGATGGCGGATTTAGTCTTTATCCGGGCCGGCCACCAAACCTTTTTGGAAAGTCAATTCCACAACAGGTAATAAACCGTTCCTTTACCTTCCAAGGAACCAGCTGACTGACAAGGAGAGTCTTGTGACAGCTCCTTCCAGGCCTTGACAGTGCTACAGTAATTCGTAACTTCTTAATCCCATTCTTGCGTGGCGGGTGATCTGTTGCCTGGACGGACTATGGATGTACTGGACGGAGGACAACGTGGATGGGATGTCTCCCCATTAATAATCTTATTTTTAGACGGAAATATGGCTTGGTCCAGAACACTCTCCCAAGACAATCCCGTAGGCGACAATGGAGCTCGACGCTGGAAAAACAACAGTAATGACCAGGTGACCTCGAAAGAATTTTTGAGCGAGCAGTCTCGTAGCCGATCTGTTGTGGTGCTATCCGATCGTCATCTCCCCTAGCCCAAACCTATCCTTTCTCTCTCCCACATATAGTTACTTCTCTCTCTCTCTCGCTTTTCAAGCGATCTTCAACTTTTCCCAAACAAGAAATCCTCCTGGTCGTCGTCTTCCTTACGCAATGCCATTACCGTAACAACTGCTGACTCTCTACCCGCATGCATCTCGATCAATCCGGCATCTCGATACTTTTTACCCTTTCCCTGACCGCTTTGGTCAACACGTGTCGCCCCCCGGTTACTTTCCCTCCTTCCCCCGCTCTCTCCAGCCCTTTCCATTGTGCCATAATCCCGCCTACATGCCTTTGTAGTCCTGTTTGCAATTCCTATCACAGTCCCTATCCTCAAAAGGCCATGCTCTCTCCCATGCCACTCGCTCCTCGGGTGTGGTCGCTTCTCGTTCCAGAAAGCTCTCCTTTGCCCTTGCCAATCTTTCCCTTAATTCAGCATACCCTTCTTGGGACACAGCTCCGTTCCAACCTGGATACACACTCGCTTCATCAATCACCTTCGCTTTACGTTCTATATCCCTCTCCCACTTGGCATACTCTTCTTCTTGTCTCTGCAACTCACCCTCCGAGTACCCTATCGGACATGGCACCCCTGCCCCAGCAACTTTTCCCCATGCTTCGCCTTGAGGAATGTCAGCTAGCAGTGACTGAACAAGTGGTTCGCCGTCTTCAAACACTGTTGCAATCCGACCCAGGATTTGGCATGGAAGCGTTTGCTTGTACCGGGATGCCTGAATCAGCTCAGGCGTCTGCTTTTGCACGTCTATTTCATACATGAGTCACAGGGACTGGGAGAGAAACAGGTTCTGTGCAGCTTTCCTTTCCCCTGGACTCATTTCTTTGATATTCTCCGGCAGAAAAGGTTCTTCAAAACTAGCCAATTTTGGACCGTCATGCTCAATCAACGCCGGTTGATAGGCACTCAAGAACATTGAATATAGAGAAACTGATTGTTAGTCAATGATGCTGGTGATTTGGGTGGGGTCGTCCTTATCAACAAACATGTTTTCTGCATGCAAATCATTATGCCAGAGAGCGGATGTCTGAAGGAAGGCTTGCTTTGGCAAAATTTAAGGGCATAATCTTTATAAAGTCTCTTAAAACAGATACCTTTGATTCCTTGGTTGGATGGTAACCTCCGGGCCCATTGTAAATTCCTTGCTGGGAATCACTTGGAAAATGCGAAAATTTGTTCAGGCACGCCATCTCTCGTTGAGTTAAGGCTTTCATAAATTCTTCGGCCGATCTCCCTATATTAATCCACATTAGTTCGGGGCCCTGAGTGGTGAGAAATAGCTTATCCTACATGGCCCGCGATCAATTTTAACTTCACCCTTTCTATCATCAAACCAAGAGCGAGCAGTTACAGAGCCCACTGCAAATACTTCGTCTATCTCTATTACTTCATCCTGAGAAATATCGCATCGATAGTATAATGAACCGTACAAATTGAACTTTGCTTTAGCGAGTTGTGCAGTGATTTTGGCAAGTCGTCGAACAAGTGTCACTTTGTCTCATGGCTTCATTTTGTCCCACACGTCGCTGAGTTCGATGCCAGACGCCTTCTCCATCACTATATATTCGGCTCCCACCTTGTTCCGCACCTTTCCCAGCCATGGTATTGGTTAGCCCGGACCAATAACACCACACATAATTTCATCCCGTAAAATCTCTGGAGCAAAAACCATATCGCACATACATAGTCAAGGGTAGCGACCTCAGACGCAGTTGTATAATGCCTCCTCCCAGCATTTGGATTCGGTATCTTTACAACAACTTGGCGCCCATCTTTCATCGTCATCATAAAAACACCTTGTTGAAATCACATTGCAACAGGCAACAGAATCGTCTCCAGTCGCTGCTTCGACTACCTTGATAAGAGCGCCAAGGTCGAACTCGACGTACCGACTTCTTAGCTGAGAGACTTCATTCCACATCCATCGTTGGGCGTTGTACGAATAAAGATATTTCTCCGAAGAGTATTTTCTTTCAATCAAATGTGGATAAATTAGGGGGTTTTTGGAAGTCTATCGGATTTTTATACCGGGACGGGCGGGAAGGGGAAACTGTGTAGGGTTCACATACCAGCAGTGATTTTGGCTTCCTGGTTTGTCGTCATTGTTCTTGACAACGGGGGAAGCGCCGATCTTGTAAGAACCTACGATGAATGGCGAAATGAAAGTTGCAGGATTGCACTTAAGCTCCCTGTTGCACCTCGTCGAAGAGAAATCCCAGTGGCCGCCATGTTTGCGCGCCGGGGCCTGAACGCACAATCCAAAAGGTCCAGATTGTGTAGTCTATCGTAAACTTATGGTGGTTTACATGGCTCCTGGCGTGTTGGATAAAAATGTGCGGTCTTATCAGAGTCGTTTGATGAGGAGGCATTGTGCATTTAGTTAACTTGGCGGTGGCTTGGTTAATTTTTCCAAGTGCTGAACCCCTTAGAGTCGCTGTACGTCTGAACACCGCTTGACCGTGGTTATATACAGTAACTTAAATATGCACATACATATATACCTTCGCACCTATCCAGCTATTCGTACACTACCTTCATCTTGTAGCATTTGCACTGTTCATTCATGCCTTCATAATTGTTCGTTGCATAAAACCAGGTCTACGCCTAACCTAGGGCTTGGAGAGCCCAGTCTGTAGGCACTGACGATTTACCATTCGCCTTTTTCTCCTGATCTGAACTAGGTGCTCCATCCTTTTGCTTCACATCTTGCATCCCTATCCCCGCTAGTGCCCATACATCAGGGTTTCGACGAGCGTGCAACTCTGCCACACCACGCTCATCTTCGTGTAAATGCGCTCCGGACTGTCTCAACAGATTAACGTGGTCCACCAGCCCAGCATTAGCGGCCAGAAACAACGGTGTTCGCCCCGCGCAGTTGCGGAGGTGGACAGATCCGCCGTGGAGGAGGAAGTGCCGCAGGATCCCAAGATTAGGTGCTGTGGCTGCAAGATGCTAAAAATCGAAAGAAGAGAGTTAAAAGAGAACTATTAGCTGCAAATATCCATGTTTTAAGGATGGGAAAAAAAAAAAATCTTACCAATGGCGTATTCCCAGAATAGTCTGCATCGTTTAGTATCCAATCTTGCTCCGTTCGTAGAATGTCTATTACTTTCTCTAGGTTCCCTTGGGCAATCGCATAGCCTAGAGCTGCCAGATTCTTGATCCGATCAGGTAAGGAGCCATCAGGATGTCTAAACACGGGATGAGAATGTTCTGTGAGTTCACCCCGAAGAGAGCTTGACATGTCTCGAGCAACAGACTGTGGCGTGGCATCGGGAACACCTAATAAGAAAGCCAGTTTCGTGAGAGCGGCTTCAGTTGTCATGTCTAATCCTGCGACTACGCCAGCCCGTGATAATGTCATGCCTGGTGCATATACGGGGCTCACAGTCCCAGACAAACCTATGCGGACACCCGTTAATTTTGTTGGACACTAGGTAACAAAATCAAGTAAAACAGAAACGGATACTGGTTGGCCACTTACATTGTGTTACATTGACAATGACAATTCCGCGATTGATTGCATCCGCTAGCACTTTGGTCATCGCATTGTCCTGTCCTCCAGGCGCATTCCCAGCGCCAAATGTTTCTAGGACCAGTCCGCGGAGCCCAGGGAGCCGAAGAACTGCATCAACCATCTCCGGCTTGATACCGGGAAATATTCTCAAACATGCCACATGGGTGGTGTCCAGGTTCGTTTGAATACTGAAATGCTTGATGCTCTTGGGCTTATACACTAGATCCCACTTCACATGCGTCCGCATCGACGTCGTGACGGCCAAAGGGGGGAAGTTTGGCGAAGCAAACGCGGCAAAATCGCTGGCCGCAACCTTGGTGGCCCTAGTTCCCCGAAACAAATTGTAATTAAAGTACAAGCACACTTCTGGTATCATAAAGTGCCCTGCAATAACCAAAGATCCAAGTAGATTATCAGTCGCATCGTTTTGTAGCTCTAGCATTGGCGCCTGAGACCCGGTCAAAACGACTGGTTTACCAAGATTGTGGAACATGAAGCTCAACGCCGAGCAGGTGTACGCCAAACTATCGGTGCCGTGCAGGACAACAAAGCCGTCAAAGAGAGTGTAATTCCAGTAAATCGTTCTCGCAATCTGGGCCCATCCCTTTGCATCAATGGAGCTGCTATCAAGCAACTCCCCAAACTCGTAGACGGCATATCGCACCCGGGACTCATACGTACTCAGTGGGGTACGAAGCGTTGGATAACTCTTCCGATCACCGGCAGCGTTGACAACCACGTCGACGGGGCCGGGATCCGAGCCATCATTGAATGTTGGAGAGGGTCGCAATGCTGCATCCTGGAATCCTCGGGCTGGTATGAATCCTGAAGTCGAACGGCGCATGCAGATCGTCCCTCCGGTCATGACGATGAGGACACGGGATTCGGGATAGAGGCCATGGGCCCGAAGTTGGTCATGGTTCTGCTCGACCGTCATTGTTTCAAATGAACTGATCGTCAAGTCTATGTTGCGAGCAGGCATTTGGTTCACCAAGAAAGGCCCTGGCTCGTTTTCAATATTTATAGTTTTCCTCTTTTCCCCCCCGTTCGCCACAAGAAAATCCCGTCCTGGGATGGGTATCTGGTCCTTTTTGCAAAGTGCACGAAAATAGGTACCAAATGGAATATATGTAATTAACTATTTCACCTGTTGAATTTGCAAAAATTATTCTTACACCCAATCCACTGATAATAGTTCAAGTAGGGTGGTTTCCTCCCATAGTTATATGCCCGAGGTTCCGTGTTTCGGATTGGCAATCCCTGCTGGCCGCTTTTACCCTCACCTTGCCCCTTCAACCTCCAACCTCACTCCAACCTTGCATCTTCCCATCCTGAATCCTACACTCTCTCAGCTTTCACCCTCTTGCTTCCATCCGATTTTCCATCTTCCGCAAATTTCTATGTAGTCTTACTTTCGAGTGATATTGTTTTCGTTTTTGTCGATTCTAAAATCCACAGCATAATTAAACTGAGACCTTAACCTACCATAGAGAAGATAGATGCCTAGCTTGACTCATCTATTTTCTCCGGGATTACCATTGTAACCGGTACTTATATTTGATACTATTTGTTTACATTCTAGATTACTGGAGACGCGCGAGGAACTCGAAGCTTTGAACAGTTTACCAACGCTCTCGTTGGACGGACAACAGGTAGAGAAGGCTCCCTGATAGTCGCTGAGACTAGCTCTGATACCGCCAGGGAATATCTTTAGAGTTTTATATGATAAGCTTCTTGTAGGATGGATGGGAGCTCGTCTGTGGTATAAGCAACCCATACGGTGTTAGGCGTGTTGCTGGGATTTTAGCATCTTGTTTGCTACTGCTTAACAAAGCGAAGTACGTCCTCATCCAAGTTGAATTGCCCAAAAGTATCCAGCTAAGCCTTGCCAGAACATTCGGTCATGCTGGCCGCTCCATAGATCGCTGGCAACTGTCAAGAAGAACCTCATCAATGACAAACAAGGGAGTCGTCTAAGCTGGTATCGAAACTTGAAACCACGAACATGGATAGCCCATATCAATCACTAAAACACACCAAGTTCTTTACTAGATGGCTCGTAACAGAGTTCCTAGTCACCCTGAACCCTTGGACCAAACTCGTTCTCACTACATGCAGCAATGAATAGCAGCATGCGATGTGCCTCAGTTTTGTTCTCTTGTCCAAATTTCTCCATTTCCAGCCTTAGAGTTAGCCTTCATCTTTTGCATCCATGTCGCGCCGCTGCTGCGAAGCTGTAACAACACTTGCTGCAGGCTCACAATCAAACGGACCAGTAACTACCCAAATTGCTTGTTCAGCGTCAAGCTCCTCTGGGTAAACAGTGAAGAAATGCTCAACCTCACTATAGAAATCTTTACGCCAGCCTCGAAGGCCGTAGTAAATTTTGGTGTGCCCCCAATACTCCAGAAACCAACCCGCAAACTCCCAATCGATAATCGCTGACATTTTCCCATTCTTTACCATAATATTTGATGGTGATAGATCGGCATGTGTGAATTTTGTAGCATACCTGTCGGACCGGCTATGCACTTGAGCCACTATCTCATCACGGGCCTTCCAACTCTCCAAATCCACATCGCGCCGTACATACTTATGGAACTCTGCGACACTAAATGGTCCAAATCGCCGACCTCCCAAACGATGGAGGACTCCCATTGTACCCATTGTGGTGTTTACAATTTTGATTTGATAATAATCACTGTGATGGCATCCATCCATCAGGCAGAATTGATTTGCATAGATCAGAACTTTGAGTATGCTTGACCATCCTGCATAATCTTCCGTCTGTGAATAGCATGTCTCACAACGAAAATAGCTAATTTGCTTGTTAGCAACAAGTTTGATTTCTTGACCATGTGGAATATGTGCATGTGAAGAGCCTAATTATAAGTTCTCAACATGAGGGTTAGACAGATCTCTGCATTTCTGTAAGCAATGCATTTATCTGTCAGCTGGCTGTGGGATCTATGATCCCTATATTGAGGCTGATATAACCCTTGCTGCTCAGGCACATTGCGACCTGTACTGTTGATTCCACTGGGAGGTTTCCGAGTGATGCCATGGCGGGCCTGAGGCTTGTCAATTGTACGAACTTCTGTGAGCAAAAGCAAAGAAAGGTTTCGTTCTATTTATGATTGCTGAACTACCGAAAGCCCAAGGCAATATACTATCTGGAACCAGATAAAATGAACAGCAAGAATACAAATGTATGTAATGAGCTTTACATTTTGGCCTTTATATAGATGCAAAATACCTGGGTTCCTAATACCCAACGAAGCCTACCTATGGTATACGGTGCTGAAGTGTTTGTTAAGCAGCTGCTCTTGACCCTTGAATGTCGCTGTATAAGAATTTGACCAGGTTTACAGTCGAGGCTCTATAACTTTGTTCACAGGCGTTAATGGTTTTCCATCTCCCAGGAAGAATGCCTCAATATTCTCCATTGCTATCCTCTCAAAATTCTATTCCATCATCAGTCAAAATTCGCATGGAATACAGTAAAGGACAGGCACGTACTGTCTGTGTGTCAATACAAGCACCGCCGATATGCGGTAGTAATGTGGTTTTCCAATTGTCTAATAATCTCGGGTTGATAGTAGGCCTGTAAGATCTTCCTGTTAACATGGCAATCGCTTGTAAGCAGGGGAAAAAGTAGATATGAGATAACGCACTCGTCATGATAAACATCCAGGCCAACTCCGCTGACAGTCCCTTCATCAATTGCATCCGCTAGCGCTTCTTCGTCAATACATTTGCCTCTAGCAACGTTGACCACTCTCACCCCTCTTTTCATTAGCTTAAATGTCTCCTTGTTCAGTAGGTGGTGTGTCTCTGGCGAGTGCGGACAGGCGAGGAGCACACAATCCGCAATTTTAAGCATAGGCTCCAGTTTAGAGTGATATACTGCGTCGCCAGCCTCCTGCTCTACTTCCAGTGACTTTCGCGTCCGGCTAAAATAATGTATTCTCATCCCGAGTGCCTTGGCTCGCACTGCAGTTGCTACGCCGACCTGGCCCATGCCCACAACGCCTAGAATCTTATCACGCGGATTATGTGAGATATCAACGACTTCGTTCTCTATAGCGAAGTAATCTCCCTTGCGTGTCGTTCGCAGAATGTGCTCGCAGAAAGTGGTATGCCGAAAGGCGGCTATGATGAGAAATAATGCCGTATCTGCTGTTGAGTCATTCGCTGCTCCGGCACCATTGCAATACCATATCCCTCGTCGGCCGAGTTCTTCCGTGTCTTCGCGGTCGTAGCCGTGATTCACAGAAGATATGATTTTCAATGACGGTGGTAGATGGGAAATGAATTCCTTATTGAAGCGGGGGAGATTATTATGGGTGTTGCTAGGGCGAATGATCCCGTCTATTTGGGAGTATTTGCCGCCAGGTTTGAAAGATGCAAAAAGGTCCTCCTTCGTGGTACGCTTGTAGGGTAGAATATTGAAGTTCTCGGAAAATCTAGCCCATTTCTCACGGTGAATTTCATGGATCGGTTCGCCGACGAAAAGCAGTGTCGGCTTCTTCTTGGTGGCGTCGATGGCTGACATGGTTCTTGCAGGCTGCGTAAGTGCGTGGATGGGCTTGTGGAATCGCAGACAGCGCATTAGTTCACGACCGATGAGTAAATGTGAAGTGATGCTATTAACGAAGCCTTGGATGGACGCTCAGCTCTCTTCTTTGCCATTGCTGCCGATCCTAAGCCGGTCTCCGGAACGGTCAATCGAAAGGCGCGGACTAAATCTTTAATCTCCAAGGGCCGGATGGATGCCGAGCAACGCGGCCCACCCCGGCCATCGAGACGAGGAGACGTTCAAACTCAAGAATCATTGCATTCTGTATAAGTTGTGCGGCACACGCAATTCATCCAAACTCAGAGAACTTTGGACAAGAGCGATTGAACATCTGCACGACCATTTCCGGCCGCTTTGCCAATCTCCAGAAGCTAGTATTCACCAGGCTGACTCAGCTTCCACCAGGCGTTCGATAGCTGCTAGGTAACTATAGCAGTCAAGCGCAACTTGTCCGAAGCAAGGACGAGAAACCACTCTCAAAGATTGAATCAAAAACTCCACGCCGCATTGTTTTGAGGGGTTGAGTGATTTAGAATCATCGTCTCACCCGCAACCTATGCACCCGAGGCAAACCACTCCCAGACTCCTAGCCCAAAAGTGAGAAATCTGGAGACACTATTAACAATTGTGGCAGAAAACGTTCGCTCCTTGCTTAACATCTCTGATCTACGCTACATCAGACTTGATTTACATGGTCCCAACCATACACGAGACAATAGTGAGCCACGATCCGTTCCGTATCCTTCACAAGCCTCCGGCCCATGGAGCCACTATCCAGCGACCTGATCAAGTACATTCCTCCCAGCGCCAAACCCTCTCTCGTCGCCCGAAAAAATTACGTCAATCGAAGTCGTTGCCCATGAGAAACTTCCCAACTGCGGAAACCATTGGGCCTTCTACCTCCACACCATATCCCCAGACATATTTCCCAGATCAACCACGGGAATAGACAACCAAGTAATCCAACTCGATGTCTCTCCTTCCTACTCGATCCTATCCACCATTCTTCCAGGCGGTTCAAAAGCGCTCTTAATCGTTTCTGCAACTCCTCACTTTCCGTCAGCCTCGGGGACATTCACAAAGGGCCTCCAGTTAGCAGTGCGCCAACAGCCTGGTCTACCCACTGTTCAGGAGCTCGTGCAGCTGTTGACTGTCACACAACATCGTCATAGATATGAGTTTGATGACCATGGACGTGGGTGCCGGTTTTGGATCCGAGATCAAATTCCTTCCTTACTGGACGAGGGGATCATAACTGATGGAGAGCAGGCTGAGCTTGCACGGGAGGCGGTTTGTTAGAATTCCCGGATGGTAAGGAGTTTCCACTGACGATTGGGAGATATTACTAGTCTTCGCTCGATCCGAAAACTGCTAGATTTTTATAGGGGATTTACCAGCGTTTGGTATACGTTATACTTTATTTGATTTACCGATTCGAGTTAGGATGCTACTGTTGTTTTGTCCAGGGCAGTTTCTGTGTCAGTAATATCATATTCAAATAAATTCAGGCTTAAATCTGGATAGTGAGAGTATTGCGTAGGAGACTTGGGTCTCGTATTATTCGTCTGTTTTTTTTTTTTTTTCTCATTTGTTTTCTGAGCATTTTCCAGTAAAAGAGCAATAATTTCTTAAAAAAAAAAAGATGGTGATTGTTAGCAACAGTTCCAAATTTTGCGTTTGATTACTTGAGGGGCCGGTTGATGCTCCAAACAAGTGCAAAAGGCTGGGCGCGGTTCTTTGTGACAAGACGATAGGCACGAACACGAATCCTAACCGTTCCAGAGGGAATGTTGTTCCAGACGACCTGCTCAACATTGTTCACCCTATCAAATCCCGGCCTCTCGCCCATGTTTCCATGGCGTTCTTTGCCGTTTGAGGCAATGACGATGAGGTCCAAATCGTTCTGCAGGGTCGCACCAGGAGGGTCGGACCACACGAGGGTCACCTTCAGCACGTTTCCAATACCCTGCACGTCATCGGCCATTGTTGTTTCAGGGATATCAATTGTAATAGATTCATCATCGTTGTCGCCGTCAGGATCATCTTCGAGATTTAATCTCTTTCTGATGGACCTCTCATAATAAGCCGCGCGCCTATCGCCCTTCAAAATGATCGAATTCTTGACGTTTACGAGCCCAAAGCCGGAGCTTGAATTTGGGGACGGACCAGCCTCGGATGGAACGTATTGACCCACGAGCTCGACGGCACCATTGATAAGCAAGGCTTTGATGAGAGCAGCACTTGGATTCGGCGTACCGTTCTTGACTAGACTTTCACGCAACACAGCGACGGCGCCAGCCACGAGCGGTGTAGCCATACTAGTACCCGCGAGGAACCAGTACTTTTGGTCATGGCTATGACCAAAGCGTTCGCTGGCATTCAAGAGGTTTCGCGAGCGAGTGGAAAGAATACCAGTTCCAGGTGCAACAACGTCAGGTTTAATCCGTCCCTCTTTTGTGGGGCCTCGACTGCTGAATGCGGCCATGCCCTCGGGATGGTTGGCCATCAAGTCATTGCCAAATGGTGGGGCTGGCCACCTCCGACCATACTTGATAGGAAGATCCGGGCGATTGTTCTCACTTGCTCCGACGGTGATGCAATTCTTCGCGGCGGCTTGGGAGCCGATTTGCTTCTCGTCGATAACGCCGTTACTGTCGCTGTCAGCACCGTCGTTTCCAGCGGCGAATAAGATCACCATGTCTGGGTGTTCCCAAACGAATTTGTCGATTTCAGTGCTACTGGCATCGTATGGCAGTTGCCCGAATGGCGAACTTGAGCCCCAAGAATTGGTATGAATTCTTGCCTTGTCGTTGCTATATGGTTGAATAAAGAGCTTGGTTAAGTCGTCGGGAATGCCTCCCAAACTTCCACGGCTGTCAAGGAGCGACTGTACCACGAGACGGGATTTGACCGCAACACCCCGAATTCTTCCGCCCATTGTTGTGGAGTCTCCATCACCAAGAACTGACCCACAAACGTGGGTGCCATGCCCGTCCGGGTCATCTGCTTTACCTGACTCCGGCCTTCCAAGCGGATATAGTTTCTTGACACGTCCAGTAAAGGCGTCATGGACATCCTGGGCGCTCCCCTTGTCGAATCCTGTATCACCAACAGCAACGACTTGACCCTCACCTTCGTAAGCTGTCCGATTCAGCTCTACCTCGCCCTGTATGATTTTCACTGCAACATTATTGAATAGTTTCGCGGGGTGGACTTGTTGGATAAGCCGCACATGGTCGATTGCAGCTAGCTCATCAAGGTACTGTTCTTGGACTGCAAGTCGGACTTTATGTGTACCTATATCGAGACCATCTGGATCGACGCGAGCTGCAGTTGCAATAACAGACTTAAGCGATTCAGTCTGGGTGTCAATATCGTGATGGAATATGATATCTACCACCTGGGCTTGGCTCGTCTGGCGCACGCTCGGGAAAACCGACAGAGATTGGATTGTGGGTGCAGCTGATTTTAAAGTGGACTGGACGACGAAGTTGTCCAAATAGACGTTTGCCCAGGTGACGAATTCAAGGGCGCGGATCTGCGCCAAATCGGTGTCTTTGTAGCCACATAGATAGGTATGTGGTGACACATACTCGTGGATCACAGCACCCAGCTTCTCGAGCCGGTCCTCTTGCTGATCGGTGAGAGGTTTAGTGGTTTGGATTAAGATATAGTTGGACTTGGATGCATCTTCCGACTCGAGATTGAGAGCTTTCAGAATAAGGCCCTGGCTCTCCGGGTCAAGTTCATTCCCGTTGATAGAAATGACAGGCATGATTGCAAATCAATCTTGAATCCCAAAGGAAAGGGATAAGGGAGGCTGGTAGCAGTGGCGGGGAGATACTAGGAGCACTGGTGCTATGTGTGAAACAAAACGTAGCAGAGGAAGACTGTTAGAACGAACAAAACTGAGGATTCATCAAGGAAAGCAGCTCGCTTTTAAACTCGAGAGCAGCCTAGAGACAGGTTGCAAGTGCGTCGGAGAACGAAGAGCAGCTGAAGTGATAGAGGTCAGCCGGATGTCTAAATGAGGAAAAACGATGACTTTCAAAAAGAGGGGTCGCCAGGCAAGGTTTCGTCTTGCCGACGCCTCAGGAAGGCTCAGAATGGCGTTTGGAAGGGCGACTATGGCGAATCGCCCATACTGATATTCAGCTCCAAGACGGCAAGTTCATCACACTGCTGCATGTCTATTTGGCCAAGCCTATCCCGATTGCTTGACGTTCGCTTGCACTTTGAGGCTGAGGAAAGCTTAAGCTGCAACTCAGAGTCCTATTTCCCAGATACCAAGCCATAGTAGTCGAGAGACGCATTCAGCTCCGGATGAGAGAGTTTGTAGGAAGTCCAACTCTCTGGCTCGAAGGGTCTTCTGTCTTGGGGCCAACTCTGATAAGCGGTTTGCAGCGTCTGGCCACAGCCCTATGGCTTGCAGAGATCCTTACAGTAGCTCTAACAGGTTAGAGCCTCAAGCCATTGTCGAGCTGTCCAATACTTGGAGGTAAAACCCTCATGCGGTATGTTTCTCTTTTTCTTTCGTGGGGTCGACTGCCTTTACTGCATGGCATATTGATAAAAAAAAAAAAACAAGAAGCGGGGTTAATTCTATTAAGACGATTGCAAAAGTGCATCGACCCAATCAATCTGAGTCAATGAATAGTTCTTTGAAAGTACAGTAATTTTCGGAAGCTACCATAAAGTAGAGACGAAAACGTAATCGAAACACGTGAGGCCGACAAGGCTGCCCAGTTTAGTCAGTGCAACCTGGTTAACAGGACAGTCATCACTCAATATCATCAGTCGTTGTCCATTGTGCTTGGCTCGTTTTTCCCTGCTCGTGTCAAGGCGCGAATATGACTCTCGATCCGCATATTCTCTTTCAATACCATCTAGGCGGGCAACCAATTCGAACGAATGGCAAGGAGCGATTGTGATCTGTTTCATGGTAAGCGCTGGACTTGTCCACATGGGTTGTTGAGAGTGGGTTTTAGCGTTGAACCCCTGGGGCTCACTAACTGGGTAGTTTTGGGGCGGGTGGGATATTTTTAATTATCCAGGGTCATTGTCTGAAGCACTGGCATTAGACGCCGAGAGATGATGCCACTGGATTCCCTGCAACCCAAGCACTTTTCCAAGGGCCAACATGGAAGTGCGTTTCACCAACGACCCCCAGATTTTTTCTCTATTGGCAAACAATGCAGAAGGAAGCAAACAAGCCTGGCTGGGTTGTCATGCGGAAATACTAATAATATCGTTTGTCTCGGTATGCAGGGGGTTTCAATGTCATCCAGGGCCTGATGCACAACAGAGAGTCAATAGGTTGCCCGTCCTTGCTGAAGATTGGAGATTCTAGAAGCGGACTAACTATTAACTAATCGGTTAGTGAGGGCGGCAGGACCCGCCGGATGGGGCAGGAATGACTGGCGCGAAAGGGGAATATCTCTTTTGGGGTTTGTTTCATACATATCCCACCTTCACTCTTCTTCTTCTCCTCTCTCTTTTTCTCTTTCGACTTGCAAGTTTTTTCTCCTTCCTTTCCCCTTCAGTCTGTCTCTTCGACAGATATTCTCTTCGCCTCAAAGCCGGCTTTGTCTTTCCTTTTAGATTTCACTTGAAGCTGGTCTGGGTTTCTCACAGGGTTCCTCACCTTCAATCATTTGAACTATTCACTCCTTTGACCTCTCTCTCTTTTCTCCCCTCACAGCAAGAATACCACTAGCAGCTGGATAACAGCTCCTCTAGAACTGGAGCTTTCAGTTGTAGCCACCATCTGTGATTCTACTCCTAGATTTGTTGCGTTTTAGAGACTTGTGTGGAAAAACACAGTCGGTCTAACAAACAATCTCTTTCGTGGTGTTTGCACATTTCTCCCTCTTTGTCTTCCCCAATATCAAGATTGCTATTTAGCTACTGGCACATAGATATCCAAATCTGTTGAAAGCCAGGTCGTTCACGTGTTCGCCTATCTAGTTAGTTGCCCAGGAGAGCATCGTCCTCCTCCTCCACCTCCTCCTCCTCCGCCACAACCTCCACATTTCGCTCAACCCCCTCTCTTCTTCCACTCTCGTCACCATCTCTAACTGTCTCTCTCTCTATATCCCTCTGCCCTTCCATTCCCACTCTCCTTTGCCCTGGCAGCCTGTCACTCTCTTTTACTTGCCACGCTTTGCTCTCCTTCACCCTTTGTCGCCTTCCTCACCACCTTAGCCTCGAGCTTTGCATTCTTGATATTGTTTAACTGTGAGCATTTGATTTGCCTTGGAGTCTACAGCTTGCTGTCCAACAGACTCTAGTCCAAAAATCAAGCATTCTACGTTCGAATCTGGGTTCGATCAGCCATCTATCTACAAGGTATGTTGATTCTCAAACTGGTAACGTCTCCTTGCCCTTGCTTGCTTTTTGAGAATTCCTTAATCTCCTTTCTTCCTCTTGTTAAATGGTCATTTTGAATGAGTTTTGAACTTTTACCGTCACTTTTTTGCTACGAGCTTTACTCCCGTCTTGTCCATTCAGCATAAAACATGTCTCGACTCCAAAAGTGTCCTTCGCTCTTAACTTGATTACTGTTGCTTTGCAAAGTGCTGTCTACCGTGATCATTTTCAATTTCACGCTGAACTTGTACCCCTTTTTGCTCCGATCAATGAATGAACTCTTTGCGTCCTCTCAAGGTTCTAAGCTGATTCTGCTGTCTAGTCCATTCTGGGCTCTTTGGTTTACAGCCTTTTTTTTTCTTCGCTCTCTTTGATCAGAGAGTCTACACCTTGCAATACATAAAAAGATCTAGACTTTAACCCAACATGCGGTTAACTACTCTCAATATTGCTGCGATCGCAGCTACTGTTGTCTCTCTGGCACTTCCTTCTATGGCTTTCTGGAGGCTGCCTTGCCGTGGAGTCTCAGGTGTCGGAAGACTTGATCCGATCGTTGATCCTGGAGTACTCTCTCCTCACGTTCACTCTATCCATGGTGGTGGAAGTAAGTGGCATCTTCTACGTTTGTTTGAGCTGATAAGCCCAGTCTATTGTAATTTATGCGTATTCAGACTCTGACACATTGAATTAGATTTCGCCATGAAAGTCACTAGTGAGGAGTTGCTAGCTTCTGAATGTACCTCCTGTGAAGTCGTTCAGGATAAATCAGCCTATTGGACTCCAAGCTTGTATTTCATCCATTCTAACGGAGAAGCTCAGTTGGTTAAACAAGTTGGAGGGATGTTAGTGTAAGTTTGCCGATTGTGCCATGTACCCTGATTGCTGCTTTCTGACTATTATCCAGTTATTATCTTCCTCGTGGTGACAACGTCGAAGCCTTCCCTCGCGGCTTTCGGATGATCGCTGGCGATACATATCAGCGCAACTACACACTCCCAATTCCAGATACTCCGAAATCAGCTTGGACCCTGAGAGAAAAAACACAGTTTTCTTTGGGTCAAAAGGCTATTGGATTCAATTGCATGAACTACCATGCTCCTCCGGAGCCATCTTTGAATCGTCATGCCTTTCCCGAAAGAACTTTACTTGACTCGCAATGCAAAAATGGCGTTCGCATGGAACTGGTCTTCCCGTCGTGCTGGAATGGAAAAGAACTCGATTCTCCTGATCACAGATCCCACGTTGCGTACCCAGACCTTGTTGACAATGGCTCTTGCCCTGAAGGTTTTGAACGCCGTCTTGTGACTCTCTTTTACGAAACTATCTGGGACACCTATGCGTTCAGGGGCCAAGATGGTGAATTCGTGATTTCAAATGGTGACCCGACAGGATACGGGTATCATGGTGATTTCATTGAGGCATGGGAAGATGGCGTGCTTCAGCACGCTATCAAAAACTGCACAAACCTATCTGGAAAGGTTGAGGATTGCCATGTGTTCAAGCTCCAAAGTGATAGTGAACAAGAGAGATGCAAGTTTCCTCGACCTGCAGCCCTTGGAGGGGAGCTTTATGACCATAACCCAGACGGGTTGCCTGGTAAGGTTCCGATCATGAGAGGCCCAGAGTATGCCAAAGTCCCGATGCATCATCCTCCAGCTCCCGAAACAAGTTCGCGTCCCGTGGACTCAGACCCCAAAGTTAAACTCCCTGAGCCTGAAACACCAGTATTGCCATCGTCAGAGGCAAGAACGACTCCTCAACCTTCCCCGACACAACCTCCTGAAACTAAGGATATCACTATCAGCAAAACAGACCTTCAACAGCCATACACAACTTCTTATTCTACCAAAGGAACAACTGTGTATGAGGTTGTTGTCATTCGAAAGACAATCACCAAAACAGTTGAGTTGACAAAACCAACACCACATGCAAAGCGGCACCAAAAAAGAAGTGGTTTGAAGGGAAGGCTACTTCGCCATCGGCATGGCTGGGGCTACAAAGCCCTGTAGAGGGAAAGTGACTTGCTTTTTATTCTTGTTATTATGCCCATTCTACAACACTTACATACCTATTGTCCTCCCGTCTGATACCCTTTGCCGACAAGATCATCTAAGCTGGAAAGAGGGATGGCAAATCTGTGTTTCATTGTTCTTTGCATTTTTATTGTTATTTTTTTCCCCTTTAATAGTTTTTCAAATGAGATACGCTATGAATTACGGCAGCTAGTTTCTGCCTTTCCACGATCCACACTTGAGGCTATATGGCAATTTTCCTCCCTCTCTTATTTCTGATGGCTAAGTTACCCTTTATTATATACATTTCCCTCCATCAACAACCAAATCGGTGCCGTTTATAAAGGCCCCTTCATCGGAGCCGAGATACAAGCACATATTGGCTACATCATTTGGATCGGTAAGTCGACCTAGAGGGACGTTGGAGACGAATTTGGCCCTATTCTCAGGAGTATCCGGGACGCCAACAAACATCTCAAAGAGGCCTGTACCAGAAAGGAGGGGGCAAACATTATTGATACGAATTTGGTGCGCACCATATTCGGCAGCCAGACCCTTGGTGGCCTATTAAAGCTCATGAGTATATTTACTTTCTCGAATGGCTACGAGGCTTTTAAAACGTGGCAAGGAACTTACGTTAGACACAGCTCCCTTGGAGGAATTATACCATACCAGTCCCGGTCTTGGCCTTTGTGCTCCGGTCGAAGAGATATTGATCATTGACCCACCCTTGCCTTGTTCTATCAATTTTGGAATAAATGTTTGCGATGCCAAGAATATACTTTTCACGTTAACGTCAAACACGCGTTGGAATTCTTCAATTGTGACTTCTGCGGTTGGCTTGTTGCGATATGTTGTACCTGCATTGTTGACAAGGATGTCGACATGACCATGTGTTTGTATGGTGTAGGAGATGATAGACTGCCAGTCGGCAAGAGAGGTAACGTCCATTTTCTGATAGGTGATGGAAGAAGGATTTTGGGAAGCGACGGCTTCAGCACCTTTGGTGTTGATGTCCCCAACCACGACTTTGGCGCCCTCTTGCGCATAGCGAATTGAGATGGCTGCACCGAAGCCAGAGCCACCCCCTAGAATGGCCGTTAGATGTATCCCTTATACCAGTGCTTTGTGGGTGGGAGGCATACCAGTGACAATGGCGACTTTGCCTGCTAGACGGGATCCCGTGGTAGACATTGTGGAAGGGATTTGCAGCGTTCGATTCACAGTGGAAATAGGAGTGGGATGGGCGAATGTTGGACAAAGTGAAGGAAGAGGAGGGGTAATTCAATTATATCTAGGTGCGGGGTTCTGTGAGAACATCTGGATCCGTTAGCATATAAACCAAACATAATTTCATCAGGCTACATGTAGCTCTAGCACGACATACCAATGAACTATTTCTTCATCAACACGGTGATAGATGCAGTATTCGTAAAGGAGTTGGCACGGCATGGCCCGCTGCAGACCGAGGGAATCCTTCTTATACCTCGTCCAGCAGCTGCGTTTCCCCAAACTTTTCTTGCTGATAACAGAGGAGGCCATGCGGGGAAATTCGCCGATGTCGGGGGGTACCACACCCTCGGGAACAGGTAGCCAATCAGTGCCTATGACTTTGGTTATATAAGCAGATAGACTCCAAGGGGTTTCGGATGGCGCCGAAACTAGTGCAATTCGGGCTTAGCGTAATTTTGCTGTTGTCAGGAGGAACTCCCAGCTGCTTTTCTTTATTAATTCTATAACTATGTCTATATATACTTTTTATGATACCCAGAATTGGGAAAGAAAGAAAAACTAGAGCCTCCCCAAACTTTTATTTTCGATCACTCGATTTGCTTTGTGGCGATTGCGCTTCTTGCATCGGTTGCACGGATTGTTGGTCAACGAATTTCGTTATCCGCGTGCTGGGGAACCACTTCTCCTCCGGAATGATCCAGTACGACAGCAACGCAAAAATAGTCACGCCGGACAAAATTATGGGCGCGTCTTCAAAAATTGGAATCGATTAGAAATGCTCTCGTCTTAGAGGAAGGGGGAAAAAAAAGCTCACAGTTTAAAGTTTCCCCCGTAACGGGAAACTGATACGGCGAGAACAAAACAGCGACAACCCATCCGTTCCAAAAAATACCAATGACCTGAAACGGTCGACTCAATCGCCCAAGGCTCCATCGTGGCTTTGGAAACTTGTCTGGTGTGAGGAAGACTCGTCCCAGGCAGATCAGACCGTATGCAGCTGCAGAGGGCACACCGGCGGCGGAGACAAGTGAGGTAAATGCTACAGTGGATGGGAGGATTGTGCATGTCACCACTGCAGCGACTCCCCATACTACGAGGATGGCATTATGCGGTTGGCCGTTGGGAGAGACTCGAGAGACCCAGCCTGAGAAAGGAAGAACTCCATCTCGAGCAACGGCAAAAACAAGCCGCGATGCAGCTACGATGGCGATGGTTGTGTTCTTTTCCACATCAGTCAAAAAAGAATAAATAGTAGCCAAAGCGCGTAAGGATGGTGAGAAAACTTACAAACCAGTAAGCTATGATGCATATAACGTTCATGACAATATGTGCTCGCTTTCCAAGGACAACGGCATACAGTGGTACAAACGGCTGCGGAGATCCAAAGGAGAACAAAGTCTCAGGATCCGGCTTATGGCTGGGTTAACTAACGCCCAGTGCAAATATCAGTTTTTCAGAAGGGGAAACTAGAAAAAAACTTACAGCACAAAACAGAAACAACACAATCGTTACTCCCGCACCTAGACCGCTTACGACTGTACTCCAGAAGATACCTCTTGCAGCCGTTAAAGAGGCATTCTTCGTCTCTTCCGCAATGTGACCCGATGCGTCAAAGCCAATAAGAATTCCAGCTGTCGCGAGAAACGAGAGACACCAATTCCAACCAGCCGGAGCGCCAGTGCCATTGTAGGTCTCCAAGAATGCTTCATGAGCGGTACGAAAGCCCCATGTGTTGTGAGCCCCGATAGGCAGCCAAATCACGTTGAGAAGGAAATCAAGCAGGACAAAAGACGAAGAGAGATAAAATACCCATCTGAAATATTTCGCTGCATATGGCCGAAGGAAAAAAAGAAAAAGAAAAGATAGTTAGAATACCGTGAGCATTGCATGTTGTTGCAACAGAAGGATACATACGAGGCAGAAAATTGACTATTGTCGCTAATCCGAGCAGGACCTCAGTGCAGATCCATTGCACCGCTCGAAATTTGACGCTATCCACGTTTTTAGGGAAATTGACATCAAAGACGGTTAACTCCTGTGCGACAATAATTAGATCTGCTCCAACCTCCTTCACAACCGGATATCAGAATGAAGTATACGAACAGAGAGCATATAATTAACAGCTGATTGAGTATTGCCTACGCAGTAAACAAGGATTAGCACAACGCTCCTTTTTTTTTTGGCGTACTAACCAGGCCCCATGGGAATGTCTTACTTGCACAAAAGGTCGTCCATGCTGTCGTGCTCCACCATGCAACGACAAATCCTAGAAGACGGCCATGTTTCGGCCCACCAGCTTCAGCAGCCCATAGATAGATAGAGCCGGCTGATGGAAGTGCAGAGCAGATCTCTGCGATGACTGCTGCCGTAATAAATGTGAATACTGCTGTGATCAGGTAATTTATCCTATTTACGATGACATCAACTAGTTAGAGATTAAAGGAGTTGCCGCGCCGTCAAAGGGGAACAGACCAGTATGCCAGGTTGCCACCTGCAGCAATTCCAGTGCTAAATGTTACCCGTACGCCACCAACAAAGTAAAGAGCGGCTAATGATAGGGGATTAATTAGTATTGTTCAAGATATGGGTTTGCAACGTCGCGTTGACTCACAGAAAGTTGTCGAAAAGCTTTCCAATAAAGTATATGTTCGATGAAGGACCTGCAGGATACTAATAAGCTCTACTGTTCCACTTGCTCAAGGATAACCCTGTAAAAAGAAGGGAAAAAAAAGAAGCATGCTGGTGGCACGTCGTGTTTATAACATACCGGCTTATAGCCCAGTGATTCCTACACTACATAGTTAGCTGACTTTGCCATAGTTATAAATGATAGCCCCCAACACGCTCATGAAAATGATTTCAAAGCTAACAAAAACAACTTTTCCAAAGGGGAGGAAACTTCGAACATACTAGTAAAGCATCATCTGTTCCAACTTCGCTTTGTTCCTCCGGGCTAGTTGCATCAATGTCTGCTTCTATGACAGCCGTCGTGGAGATCCCTTCTCCATCACGGGGCATCATTGTGGCGAATGGGGGAAGAAAGTCGATCGAGTAAGGTATAAAAATGGTTCTTCGTCAAATATGCATATTATGTCTCACTAGGGAGAATGATGTCGCATGATATGTACGGATATCTGCAAAGGTATACACTCGCTTACAAACGCAGGTGTCCAAAAGAGAAATAAGAGGAAAGGGTCGACTAAAGTTTTTTTTTTTTTTTTTTTTTTTTATCTTTCCCCGCGAATGACATAGAGTCAGCTTTTTGAGTTGGTAGAAGTATGGACAGGGGGCCTTCTTGCTCCAAGAGAGAAAAACTTAATGACTATTACTTGCCCGAAAGTTAAAGTTGCTAATGAAAAGGAAGAGAAGCAAAAGACGGTCAAAACGGAAGGAAAAAATAAAAAATAAAAATGGGCTACCGATTTCACCGATTGCTTGGATGAAATCTTCCTAAATGTGGTTGGAATTGGCATCGTGCACCGGATTCGCCCATCCGTCCAAGGGTTTGGTGCAAGACAAGGGTGCTTCTCGTATCGTGATGTCAATTCTCTCTGCGGCACCATTGGTTCAAAACTTCAGGACGCCCACCAATCATTGGCTTTTTAGGTTTCTTTGCCAAAGTGGCCCTTTTTCCATGCAGCAACTCAGGGCTGATAAAAGCCAGACTAAATTAACACGATGTGGAAAACAATTGGATAGCGCCAGTATATGCACTGTCTGGATTATTTGCAAGCATCACTGTCCACTCTGTTAGGTTTCGAGAGCTTCAACAGCAAGAGATCAGACTCTTGTCAATCTCACTCAGAATGACCAATTTGGACCCGGTCAAAAAACTTCGTCGAAGACTGAGGGAGTTAAGAACCAAAATTTTCATTCCTTCCTTGCCTCTGAGTTGGCAGGTAATTTGAGAGAAAGAACAAGTTACCACAATGAAAGAAATATAGGCATCAGAGGGAAAAACAAAGTTGCTTTCCCAAATGCAAACCAGTCCCAACGAAGAAACAAGTGATATCTTCTCGATGCACGGAATAAAAAGACAAAAAAACACCAAAGCGTCTCCTACCGTGCGGAGGAGATGGCAAAGAATCCAAGCCTTCATGAAAATACACATTCAAAAAAGCGCCGCAGAGTACAAGAATCCCTGTGTTGAAGGTAGCCGCCCAAACAGGTTTTTTGGAAAAAAAAAAAAAAGAGGTGAAAAGAAAGCTGAAAAAAGGAAAAGGATTCACTAAAACATATAATTGATCGGCTGTTGGTATTAACTCGCAAGAAATGGGGTAAGAACTCGGCAGAAATAAAGCCAAGGGCCGAGAGAATGAATATCCAAATGTATAACAAGTTTGTTGTAGAAAAAATGTATGAAAGCGGATTCTCTCGCAACAAGAATTAGAAATAAATGCCTATTGAGCGGATATAAGAAGGGTGAGGTGCGTAATAGGTTATAAAACTGGTGAAATTTATCGGATCAAGTCATTTTCGTTCTGATCATTGAGCCGATACCATTAAGCGCCTTCGTTCCTGCCTGGGTCATATTTCCGCCTTTGTCCTGGAACCATTTCATGCTTTTTGAGGGTGAATGTTTGTGCTTCCGGGGAGAGTGATCTTTCGGCTGTTCTGGGGCTGATTCTCCCCAGTTACCTAAATTCCTCTCTTCTCCAAGGGCGAGCGTGCGAGTTCGCATTAGGGCAGGGTTGATTTCGGAGTTGTGCCGATTGTCACGATATCTGCTATCGGGCCTATTGCCCGGAGATAGAAGGCTGCCTGAAGGTCTGCGTTGGGTTGCGGAATTCTCGCGGGTGGGAGTCGGGACGTATCGTTGTGCCAACGATTTGAAAGACGAGTCAAAATTTGATAAACTGAATTTGCTTGAATTGCTCGCCACGCTCTTTATCGAATATGCTTTGTCACGAGAAACTGAAGGTGGAGGAGGCGTTTGTCCGGCGCTAAGATATGTAAAATCGGGAGGGGTCATGCGGGCACTCGTATTGCTTTGTGGCGTGAGAGAGCGGTCAGAAGGGGGAGTCAGTCTGTATGCAAATTGCTTCTTATGTCCTGAACGGGCGGAAGCGGAGGACATGCTAGAAGCGGATGGCTGAGGAGATGGGGAGTCGGTATTGAGTATCTGTCCGTGAGACGCCAGGCGTTTTCTAAATCCAGCGGAACGCGCGAGAGACGGGGCAGCGTTGTCCTCCTTGGGCTGACCGAATGAATTTCGGCTTTTCTGGCTTTGACCGGAGTAGCGGGAAGAGGAGTTGCTCATTCGGCTAGAAAGCCAGGAATCTCTCTCTGAAAGGCGGCTCTCGGGTGGTGTTTGGTCAGGCTCAGGACCGGATATCCTCCAATCGCCTTCGGAACCGTTCCAGTTCGGCATAACAAAGGAGGGTGTTGGAAGGATGGATGAATTCGAGGCATTAGAAAACTGCATGAAGTAGGAACCTCTTCTTTTTTCTTGCTTGCTACTGCTCATCAGTCGGGCGAGTCGGTTTTTCACGCTTCCGGGAGTTCGGGAGGCAGTATTCGACGAGGGTTGCCTTGATTGAGCGAGATTAAGAGGGGCAGGGCGCTTCTTTTGTTGCTGGGAGATCGGAGGTGTAGTAGATGGCGAGGAATGGGGGCCGACGGAGATCAGGTTCGGTTTGGTCTGCGGGACCTGATATACAATAGAAGTAGCAATCAAAAAATGGGATTCGTGACCGGACTCATCGTCCGAAGACAGTATCTCGGAGCATATAGATTGGCGGAGTGGACGTGATTCAGCGTCAAGGATCATGGATGAGAAGAACCTCGATTTCTGGAAGGGCGGAGAGTCCTTGTATGGGCCGTATGACTTTCGAAGTTGCTTTTCACTACCATCTTGCTGGGGCGATTTGGGGGCCATGAGGGTCAAACAGCTTCCTCGTTTGCCATTGAAAGCTGGAGATTTTGGGGTATCAGGTCCTGGAGCGGGACTAGGCAGCCTGAAAGCGAAGTCTGCATTGGGGGAGTTTGCAGGCGAAGTGCGACTAAGTTGATCGCCCATGTCACTGTCGACGGGGGAGTAGACATGATCGTCTGTGCTCGGCAGATCAGTTTCCGACATTT
The DNA here is from genome assembly GCA_001430935.1 of Amauroascus verrucosus. NCBI lineage: Eukaryota > Fungi > Ascomycota > Eurotiomycetes > Onygenales > Onygenaceae > Amauroascus > Amauroascus verrucosus. The sequence continues at coordinate 66,891 of LJPJ01000035.1, forward strand.
CTTCCTCTTCGGATTCATATCTGCTTGGCATCTCCTGCTGCGGGATAGGATGCATTTTCAGGGAGGTCATGATATCGTCCATTCTGCGGCCGTCCCCAAATGTAGACATTGTGCCTACAGCCATGGCGACTGTAGAGAAATGGGGTAAAAGTGGGTTCTAACAAAAAGGTCCTCTAGAAGGCGATGAGAAGCGACAAATGGTACGACAACCATGCCGAGCTTAGCACAGTCCTTAATTTCCGGTATGTCTTAGTACAATAACCACAAGATAAGGCGACGATGCAACGAGGGAAGAGCCGCTGAGCTGTATGGGTGTGGTGAGGAGTGTGTGCAGGCGGAGTGGGATATTGTGGAAGATACGAGATGGAGATCGAAGTGCCAGTGGGAATGTGGGAGGGAAAAGAACATTGGTTTAAAGAGGGCATTTGGCATGAAGGGAAATCTAAGGAGGAGAAGGAGAATCTCAAGCAGATCCATAACTCACTAAGTCGAGGAATGACAAGGGGGGTCTGCTTCAAGTGATGTCAGGGATCCCAGACATGGCGCTGAAGAGCACACAGAGCTGGAAACCAAGACAGCCAGCGAGTTGTCGCAACCCCGCTGATTTCCGAGCTTCACTACTCGGTACCTCGTGAAATGGGTCTTGTTGACATGACGAGCGAGGATGATGGATGTAAAGTGAGGGAGAAAGGGAGAGATGAAGAGAAGAAGAGACAGAGGAAGAGAGAGAGAGAGAGATGGGCAGAGAGAGGATCACGAATGACGTTCGCTTGGACCCCTCTCCATCACTCGTCGCACGCAACTCCCAACCTCACCCAAACAGTCACTTTTTCTCTTTTGTTCTTTTCTTTTTTCTTTTCCCTTTCTCGTTCTCTTTATTGGGTTAATCTGTATCAGAGCAAACAGCGCCAAAAGGGGCTTGACGCTGCCATTGGACCACGAAAGCCCCATCTTCCTCGATTTGGAGTTAGTCGAGGGAACGAACAAACGCCATGTGTGCCAGCGTTACAGGGGATCGAGTCTCACAAGAAGAGCAGCAGAAGAGCAGCGGGAGAGGCGAAAGAGACAAAAAAAGAAAAGAAAAAGCAATGTTTGATGCCCAGTTGTGGAGCCAACATCGATCAGCCTTTTCCTTTTGCTTTTTTCTTTTTTACTCCCCCAGAATCCGGGTGATTGGCAAAGAATTGGTCCCTTGCGATCCATGGAATCTCGAATCAAAGATCTCTCGAAGAGTTTCATCTTTCACCCATCTCGTCTCTTTCTTATGTCTGTCTCTTATGCCTGTGTCTGCAATTGACTACAGCTAACTGCAATTTCTGTTTATCCTCTCTTTTTCTTTTTTTACGAACGAAGTAACAGTAATCATAAACAAAAACCACAAAATCTCCTTCCCCTTGGAATCCGCCTTGCGCTGGCGACGTGTCTCCAGCCCAACGCTTCCCTGACTGGCTTCTACTCGTCCGTCGTTGGTTGCCTTGCAGGAAATCTAGTTATATCCACTATTGCATGGCATCGTGGATATCGCCATGTCACTTATAAATAACTTATCAGTCTTCCAAGCTGCTTTCTCTTGCAGACATCATTCATGACCCTGGCAGATCATGTATTTTCGACCATATCTCTTTCGATTGTTGCTGATCCTTCTGCTGGATGGTTACATTTTAGAAAATCTTTTTCTTCTGCTCTCGTCCTCCCCTTGCACTAGTGCACATGCTTCCCTTTTCTATCAAGCTGTGGAATAAAAGAAAGGGCACCCATAACCACACACATCCTAACCTCATGGTTGTATCCCATCTCTTAACTTAGTTAAACGAAGTGATCAGCAAAATTTGCTTCTCCGGACCCGAGATGTCAGAAGGGATCAACCTGGTCAACTCCCCGAACCGGCGCAAACCGACTGCTCGGGCCCTTCGATCCAGGGTCCTCTTTAGCTTACCATTGATTTCCCCCATTTTCTGATTTCTGAGAAACCCCGACAATGCATGTTACATCGAACTCTGCCTCTTGTATGAGCATTTGCTGGATGAAACACTTTCGCCCACAGCATATAGTCATATGGATGTACTCTACATCGTTCTACACATACTTGGCTACTGTATGTATATACAGTACATACACCCCTCTACGCGTCTATATTATGTCAACTACGTTGGAGGAAAGTCATTCAGGAACCTTTGCCCCTCGAGGCCAATTCCTCCCGGGTCGAGTCATGAATCGAGCAGCCCCTCTATTCATGCAATTCCTTCCATGGGACTGCTCCTAACTCTCGCCCCCCACGGCCCCTAATGAGACGGTCCCAATCTTTGGTTCGTGGCATATGTCTCGGATGCTGTGCGGCCAAATGTAGCTGCATAGGTACCAACAGGATAGCAATACCAATCAAGAATGCATCCCTCTCTCCCCTTTGCAGCATCGTGCTACATACAAAGTGTACTGTACATACATACAGTACATACTTGACAGTGTATATCCATCAGCCATTGCCGGATCGCCGCTTTGCAACTTTGAGCAATTGTAAGTTTTTTACCCATGCTTACTTCCTACACATGTAGTTTGAAAGAAAGAGCAAGAAATAATCAAGCTATCATTCAAAACTTTTCTCTGTATTTCAGGTACCTGCTGCAAATCCGCCAAACTCTTTTATCCTAGCTTTCATTTTTTTTCTCCCCTTTGACTTTCTCAAAAAATTTATCCCCACCTCGGAGCCCGCTCGTCTGGTTCGTTGCATGTCTCCTCCCATCAGCAACAGAAAGAAATGTTCGTTAGCCAAGTGTTTTCTTTTCCTTTTTTTTTAACTTTCCAAGGTATTGGCTTCTTGCGTTCGTGAGCGTTGCTGCATGGATGATATTCCGTTTGAGTGGGATCGTGATACAATAGAGAATGATAGTCATCTGGTGCGAAGATAAGAGTGCTATGGCTAATGAGAGTTGAAATATTCGCATGATGACGTTCATATTTCACGTAAAAACTGAAACGCTCTCTCGCTACTTCCTTTTGCTTGTACGATCTTGAATCAAATGCTCTTCTGATGCTCAGGTAGTACATCCTTACATCAACCTGGAGCCTGACGTGCATACATACATACATATACCTACATCATATAGACGGGTACGCAACCCAAGGAATGGACTCATACTAGAGCTGTCTACATCCGTCTCATCAGTGCTTAAAACAGAACACATTGCATTTCCATCGTACATATCAATTATTGTATTATCCCAAGTCTTTTTCTATTCAGAGGCATGATTAACACCGTCGCATCAAGGTGGCGAAGGGAGGAGAAGCGGAAACCAAAAGAAGAAGTGAAAAATGAAAAAAAAAAAAAAAAAAAGTCAAAATAGAGTCACCATGTGCAGAAAGGAGTTGTTTAGACAAGCTGGTCAAGAGATCAGCGTGAAGACGGCAAATATAGGGGGAAAGAATATACTGTTGATATCAGAACGTGAAAAAGAGGGGGACAGTTTCCATGTCAGAAAACGAACAATTAAAATGGTAAAAACAAATGGCGAAGGAAAAAAAAATATAAAAAAAAAATTTAAATAAAATGCATATTACAAAAGCGGTAAGTGATTCAAGTCCACCTCCTGCCACTGAGTGTTAAAATTGTATAAAGGAACCCAATTTCCCATGGTAGCAAAGAAACAAAAAACTGTGCTCCCCACTTAAGAGGATTAGGGCAAAGGAAAGCATTCTTCCCATCGATTTCATAAACTTTTCCATCCAAACGTCAAGAACTTGGTCTGTCGTGGTAGTAAAAAGTGCTCGGACTTCAATGCCAGAGTATATTCCCCTATATCATTTCCCCACCCTTTTTTTGTAGATTTCGATTTGAAGATCGGCAGAGCATTGTAGGTGCGAAATGTATAGAAATTCCCCCCCACCAAAAAAAAAAATACGAAATTGTTCCGTTGGTTAGAGTTGCCTCTCTGTATGATGAATCAAGACGGAATGTCTTATAATTGGTCTAATAAAAAGGAGAATTAAGCCTTTCGCGAGCGGGTGACTGGACCATTAGCTCTGCCAGAGGAGACGGCAGTCCCATTTGTCCTGATGCTTCCATTGGCGCTGCCATTCATCGTACCGTTGGTAACGCCATTGGTTTTTCCAACGGGAGGAACTTCGAGGTTCTTTAGAGCAATCGCTGCTTGTTTGCCAGTGTTGCGCCGTGGCCGCCCCCCCTTTCCGGTCTTCTTGTAAGTTGCAAAATAGAACGAGATGAAGAGAACGAGATAGGAACTCAAAATAATAAGACCGGAGAAGGCAGCAAATTCTTCTCCAGCACATTTTCCGGCGTTGGGGAAGTGAGGGAAGTAAGTCGACGAAAAGTATGTGTATGAGGCGAAGTAGACGAAGCCTGAAGTTTTTAGTTAGTCAAATATATATTACATCAAGTAGGAAATGGGAAGACCAGTGCGTACCAAGGTCAATCACAAATTGCGCAATTTGAAGCCGGGTAATCCATTGCTTCCACCAAACACGGACGCCGCGGGCACTTTGGAAATAATACCAGTACATGACAACATGAACCATAAGGTTGAGCGTGATTGGGACCCAGGAAACAGCAGTCAATCCGATCAACTGGGTATAGCAAAGGAGAGCGGTTGCGCCATGGTGATAAGTGTGCAGGAAGGTAAGTGGTTTCTTCTTCAGGACGAGAAATACCGTGTCAAGAAGCTCGATATACTTGGTGATATAATTCAACTTCACAGGAGTCAGCAACACATACTAGTACCACAACTGACCCAGATGAAAGGGTTTGAGAGCGCTGCTGGGTCAAAAAAAAAAGGAAAAGGAAGAAAAAGGAAGACTTACGAAGTAAAGGAGCACGAGCGGCTTTGTCCATCCTCCACGGTGATCGCAAATGGCATAAAAGACTCCATGCCTCCAAATTGTGGGCAAGAGCTGCTCGATAAAGAGGGCGAGTAGCGACCCACTAACAAGTGTCAAGAAGAGATTGTGAATCATAAACAGTCCATTCAGTTTCATCGCGGGGCAGCTCCGCATTAACTCTCGTCCACCGAAAATTATGACATAGTATGATACTAAAGCGATTGCGGTCTCCTTAAGCGTCGACATGGGCGTCACGCCTTGAACAAAATTGAAATCAGAAGGGCGATAACCGGAGACAGCTGTGAAAGCCTTGTCGAAAAAGGGCCATAATTCGACACCAAATGGGCGATCGATAGTTGGTCGGGGGAGGGAGTTTAGGAGTTCGAGCGACATGATGGGCCGAGAGATCCGGAAAGCCGGAAGGGCAAGGTATTTATAGATTGAATAAAAGGATACGGCTCATATAGAATGAAGACGTGGTTGAATAGCAGGGCTATTTGTTGATTGAAGACCGCGGCTCCCAGGCAGGCTGAGAGGACGAAGGAAAAAAAAGGAGTGATCCAAGAATGAGATTGGATCGGAACTGGTGCACGAGATGAGTCCGCAGAGACACAACGGAGATTGAAGTACGAATAGTAGATTATTACTATTAAAATGTTGTTAAGTAGAAGAAGATGAAGAAGAGAAGTAAAGGAAAATAAAAAAGAGGAAAAAGAAAAATTGTTAGATGCGATGATATCTGCAGAGCTGAGAGATTATTATTTGCAAGGGAAGATGTTGAGAGTAGCTTGGTATCGTCAAGATGAGAATGCTGACGCCAGGATTACGGTTTTGTGAAAGAAAAATTAATTTGTTTCCAGCCCGGACCCGCCGGATAAGCCCTGTGATTGGACGAAAACACCACTTTCGATCCGCAAAAAGGGGATCAGGGCTTGGCAGTATTACACCTGTGATACGCTGTTGTTTTGTTACAGGTCCCGGAAGCATGTGATGGAAGCCAGAGCGGCGAGGTCGGACAAGCCAGATGGATAGCTAGGGAGCGGATGGATTCACGGAGACAGGCTGGTTTAAGGTGTTAGCCGGCCGCATGGTTGGCCCTTATCCATGGGAAGCACGGGAAAACCTAGATGGTTTGACTTGCATCATTGCTCGCTTATCCATAGAATGACCAGGCGAGAAACTTTCCATGCATTGCTCAACCTGAATACTTTCATGGCAGACAGGTGCTTTGCCTCCAAAATCTCCTCCCAAGCACCGTTGTATCTTGAACTGGAACTGGAAATATACCATCAGGAAGCACATCGACTCAAACAGTGTCCTAGCGCTTTCCTTCAGTCGATGCTTCTGGCGGGTTCAGTGGATAGGAGCGGAGTATGCATGTGTGCATTCATCGGGAAGAATCGAATTTGCTACTCCCGATCGTCATTGCTTAACCCGTATCCCATCGAGCTGCAAGGACCCGTCGGGTTTTGGATAGATATTGAAGAATTCTCCACGCCAGGGCTCTTACAGACTAGGATCATCCAGCATGAAGACACCGTCGCTTGGGACCGCTCGGTATCTATATTGGAACGGGTGCACAAGGTAGTAATGGTAGATATGTACGGCCATTATCCAATGGGCCTTTGCAAAAAGGAGGTACTCCATACTGAGATGCCTTCGAAATGGCGGAATAAACTGCTTATTTTCAGACATTATTGACGACAACGGGTCACACCCACCGCCCTGTATTATCGAGACCTCATAGGCAAACGTTTTGAAGCAAGGTCAGCAAGTGCATGCTTCTGTATTAATTAATTCAAAAAGTTATGCGGGAAACTTGGAAGTGAACTGAGCCGAATGCAGCATATCGACCATATAGCTGCTTTAAGTTAGTGTCGAAGAACAATAAGTATAGGAAATAAGTTAGTGACAAATATCGCTGGTAGTATCTGAACAATGGATTTACTCTGAAGATTGATAATGCCGGTGGGCGTGTTTGTTGTGGGCAAGTTCTGAGGTTTGAAGCTGTTACATTCTGGATTTTGATTCCAAGCTAACTAGTTAACTCACAAAGCAAGAGCGCCAACCAACGGAGAATGCCTCCGAAATCTCCCACCACTCACACCACCCAAAAATCTCGAACGTCACCGCAATCACTTCGCCGACCTCTTCGCCGTCATCAGCATCAACAATTTCCCTCTTTTGGGAGCATTGACAATCTCAATTCGATTTCTCTGACAAATCTTCTCTCTTCTTGCCACAAATGTCGCCTGCAATTCTCATCCGCGTCGCTTCGCGCCGAACACCCACAACCTTCTTCAAGGCTTCCTACGCTGCCCGGTCCAGACTTCCAGCAGCCGCTTCCGCCTCTGCCCCTGCAATTGTCGCTCTTGGTGGCCTTAGCAGCTTCAGTACGACAGCAAAGCGATGCAGTGGCGCTCATGAGGAAGAGACCTTTGAGGATTTCTCTGCCAGGTAGGGCGGTCGTTGTTTTTCCATGTTTGCCGGCAAAGCCAAAACGGTGTTTGTGCGTGTGTTGTGCATAACGAGCGAGCTTGAAACCCATGCCTTTTTTTGAGTTAAACAAATTGCGGAATGCTGTAAATTGGCCTTGAATCTGAGATGAAATTGAGCTGATGAATTGTCATTTGTAGATATGAGAAGGAATTCGATAGCGTCCAGGATGTCTTTGAGCTCCAGGTTGGGTCCCATTAGCCTTATATTCTTTCCTCTGATGCCTCTCCTTATATGCTTCAATCTTTGCTGACTCTTATACTGTCGTTGAACCAGCGAAACCTCAACAATGCCTTCGCTTACGATCTCGTTCCATCTGTCGGTGTTATGACTGCCGCTCTCAAGGCTGCCAGAAGAGTCAACGACTTCCCAACTGCCGTCAGAATCTTTGAAGGTTGGTCGAGTCGCTACTTTGCGATGTTTATGGATTACACATTCATTCTTCTAACTATGTCGTCAAACAGGCATCAAGGCCAAGGTTGAGAATCAGAGCCAATACGAAGCCTATCTTGAAGAACTCAAGTCCATCCGAGAAGAGCTCGGCGTCGTGCTCCAAGAGGAGATGTACCCATCAGAGAAATAAACGTGAAGCATATATCCACACCGCTGGGGCAAACTCTTGCCTTTTCCAGAACCTGTAGTACTACGATTTGAAAGGTGTTCTTTATGGGAGGCCATTGGGCATCTACGGTAGTGAAATATCTCAATCCATGGTAAATTAGAGGGAGAAGGGTTTTGGTGAAATTTCATGTCCCTTTTCTATTCCTTCCGTGTTTTGCCATTACTTTTTTGCCCCTAGTACGATGTAAAATCAGATATAACCGAATTAGTGATTGTTTGCATACTCCACTTTTACTATTCATCCTTTGCAACTAGGATGGCCATTGTTCCTTTAATACGATATCTTATGATAATACTTTTGATTCATAATATATGAATACAATCACACTATACACTCAGGAATTGCTAAATTACACTCATCAGGTTTAAACAGATAATCCATGTACGCCGCAAAAGGGGAATAAAACCGAGCCGGTGAAGCCAGAAGAACCGCAGAATTAACATTAGACAATACCACCAAAAGGTTTCGCTATCCATTAGTAAACTCATTAACGCCATCTTCTAGTATATGCCCTTCGCCAAACCTCGTTCCCGGAGACCGAATCCCCTTGTAAAGCTCGTGATATTTCCGAACTCTGACATTGCTGATCAATTTTCGCCTGAAGAAAGTCTGGGGAGGAAGAAAATATTTGTTAAGACAAAAGATACCCGCATGACAGGACGGACATTTGGTGTTGTCGTAACTATATCGCCTTCTTATGGTGGCGAGACGCGTGGGTAGTCGAAGGATACGTTGCTTAGCACTATTGCTATACATGTATCACCCAGTTCCCACGTACTTGAACCAGTTCGGTCGACAGTCCTCAAGCTGTAGGAACGGCTCTCCAGCATAGAATTTTGCCGGAACGCAGCCCTTACATTTGGGGGAGTTTGGACAGTTGTAGTAGGGAATGTGGTTGTAACCGATGTCGCGGAACCTAATCGCCAGGCAAGTTAGAATATATCATGGAAGGTACACATGCTTTAGGTGCCTCACCAGTGGATCTTGCTTTTATCTTCAAATAAACCCAATCCTACTGAATGCACAGGCGCATCGCCCCACCGCTCGTAGAAAAACCCACCGGCTCGATCCAAGTGGTTGAAATAATCCTCATAGGCTTTGCCCCTAAAGAATGATAAATCCCCAATCTCGAAATTTGACCAGAAATGGCATGTCGAATATCCGTTTGCCTTCTCGTTATGTTTAGGTCTTTGCTTGTTATCCACCAACCAGTCCATTGCGTTATTTTGATGGATGTATTCAGAGTGGGTTGAAAGGAACTTGACGGTCTCCGGCCATAACGTTTCTATACTTTCTGGGGAGTCGTAGAGATTTATTGTGAAGCCATATGTTTTGTTATTGTCTTGCATGTAGCGGAAGACATCATAATCGACATCGCAGAAAAAGTGAACTTTGGGTTCGACACGCCAATAGTATTGTATATTCGCTAGCGCTGGGTGCTTATAGAACATGCCGCTATTCCACCGGCACATTTGGTTGTACGAGAGTTTCCCGCTGTATTGGACGCCCTTTTGTTTTAGCAACCTCACAGATTCTTTGTACAAATCCATATTTATCCAATCCGGGACATCCCAATGCTCTTTCGGAACTAACTCTGCAAGCTATGTCAGCTTTGGATCCCATGGGAATATCTCTGCGTGGCATACCATAGTTACACTTGGCTTTTGTTTCTGCCTGCGTCCGTTTTTTGAACTCATCCGAGAATGGTTGGTCATTGAAAAATGTCCAAGGATAGTTGAATTTGCTATTCCATGTCCTTTCTAATTCTCTCATTGTTGTGATGAGTTCGTCTAGCTCCTCGTTTCGGACAAGCGAAAGGAGAGTGGCATTGAGTCGAGCCGAGTTGGGGTTCTCGGGTGCGTACGCATCGCCGTCGGCTCTCCATAGCTGGCCCTCTGGCTCTCCCGTAGCTGCAATATGGTTAGCAATGCAAACTTCTAAATATGCTAAGGGTATCGTGGCAACTTACAATCAGCCAGCGGATCATGCTTCAACCCGTTATCGTAAGGATCCGAGAATTTGAGGAAGGAGTTGGGCGCTCTGGAGAGGTGAAAGATAAAGAACAGGCAGGTGAGTACAACGCCCGCCAAAATTAACCGAAGAGGCCTTGCAACAGCCATTGTTGCATTCGCATCTAACCCTTTCTCGCAAAAGGGCGTGGAGCGAGAATGCTTCGCTCTCACGAGGCTTTCAGCATCATGCTTAGTAAGTCGTTACGCCCACTCAGGGGTAAAGCGCCGAATGACTAAGCATCCAGAAACAACCAAACGCGGTCGAGACACGGAGGATCATCATGGCCTTTGGGGGCGCTTGAGTCTCGTTGGCATTCTGTGGGAGCCGACGACCGAATGCCATGAGTGTTTAACATGGCTGCTGCTCTTCTCATTGATGCGTTGACTGATGAACTCGTTGCAATCGTTGCAAATGTCCAAGATAAGGTACATCGAATGGCAAAATAGGTGAGAGAGCTACTAATAATCTTTGTAGGGCTCCTCGCGGTTTAAAAATCTGAAGTCTGTGACCCAAAGGCTCCTGAAAGAAAGTCAAGCTAGTAGAACGGACAAGTTCGAAATTGCAAAGAGGCTGGATGGCCTCCAAGAAAAGTTCCAAGTCGTGGGCAATGATCGTTTAGCTGACGCTCTCTACTTGCGACTCACAGAGCTAGACGCAAGGAAATGCTACTGGACACCAGAAACTCTTTTGTTGCTCCTAGAGCTTTCCGATCAGCCTGTTACCAAGTCAAACCCAGAAAGTGTGAAATCATTCAGGCCACCTGAACAGGCTCCCGTTCTGGTCTGGTCTGATCTAGGCCTTTCCGACCTCGATAAAGAGGAAATATGGATGGATATCAATTATGCGGAAGATTCATCTGATGATAATCTTTCACTGGCATCAAGCGAGATATCTATCCCTCGAATCCTTCCGCAAAATTCCAAAATTCCACTGGACGAATACATTCCACCAGAAGACATATTTTTAACAGTAGAAAACGAGGCTATAATATCATCCATACAAACCGCTCAAGCTTGGAGATATCTAGCGAATACCCAAGTAGACGATAGTAAAGGAGTTTTAACTGATATACAAATGATACGAGAAGTAATATCCATGCTTCAAGGGTTACCAAGCTCCCTGTTCCGGAGTGTGGACAATACTATCGAGGTGAACAGCCGGTTCTTTTTGCGGCATGTCTCTAGGGAAACACTCGCATCAATACTCAGGTCATTCTGTGGCCTCGGCGACTCCATTCAAAGACTTAGAGTCTTCTGCAACCGCCCGCAACCAATCCCATTCATGCAAATGTTTCAAAGAGAGTTGGAAATTTTGGTGTCGGGCCTCTACAACTTCCTCTCGAATACCCAAGCCCGGTATTCAACGAGCAAGTTGAATCAATGTGTTAGCCTTCTTGACCTGTTTGATGGCATTCGAAGAGAGACTAAGCTTCTTCTTGAGCTAGCTGATCTTGTAGTCAAGCTAGAAAAGGGGAAAGAACAGAGTAGCTTTCTCTGCCTTGACTTGCTATATGATTTAGTTTGTGCAAAACAGGGCACTGTGGAAGACGGAAACTTCATGATTCTGGCCAAAATATTTTTTAAATGTTTTGAAGTGTATGCCAAACCGATTCACCTATGGATGGAAACTGGAGCCTTGGATGAATCTCTCGGTTCCTTTTTTGTTAAAGATGCCAGCCAATCTACCGACTTGAAGTCTCTCTGGCACAGATGGTTTACTTTGGAAGAGGTATCAGGGAAACTATATGGCCCCAAATTCCTTCGTCCAGCAGCAAGGAAAATCTTCACTACTGGAAAGAGCATGATATTTCTTCGGCATCTTGGAGTTGCCCCAGAATCACTGAAATTAGAAGGGGCCCCGACCCCTAGCGAGGACATTTTCCCGGCAGAAATGCCGCCAACTTTAGTGCCGTTTTCAGGGTTAGTGCAGGGCGTATTTGGACGAATAGTGGATACGAATTATGCCATAGCTTCATCCGCCTTGAGAAGGGAGCTGGACAAGAAATGCGGGCTTTGGCTCTCGATACAAGCTCTAGATTATATATACTTGGGCAAAGATACCGGGCTTTTAATGGCAGTCGATCAAAGGATATTTGAGTTGATTGATAAGAGAAAACCGTCATGGAATGATCGATTCCTGCTGACAGAAATTTTTCAGCAAGCATTTGGGCACCTACCATGCATTGATCCTAGGCGTCTTATCGCTCGGGCCGTTAAAGTTCACCCTCGAGAATTCGAAAGGCATTGTCGATCTGTCAAATTACTGAAAGCCCTGTCCGTGGACTATGTTCTTCCGTGGCCCGTAGCCAATATCATATCGGCACAAACGGTGCATAAATATCAACGTCTCTCTACATTTCTCATGCAGATTCGTCGGGCGAAATACGTACTCGAAAACCAATGCTCCAATAAACCAAGGCCTCTTCGGCTTGAAAGATACAATAAAGAGGACATTCTCTCATTCTCTATCCGGCATCACTTACTCGGGTGTGTCAATACCTTGTACTATCATTTCACCGAGCTTGCGATTTCTCCTTCGATGGTTGGAATGCAGAAGGCTATGGCTGAGGCTAAGGATGTAGATGGAATGATTTCTGTCCACCGTTCTTTTGTATCTTCACTAGAAGGACAGTGCCTCTGTTCAAAAGCTTTGGCTCCCATTTACCAGGCCGTCATTTCTTTGCTTGATTTATGCCTTCGATTCTCCGATGTCCAAATGGGACGGTACGCTGAATACCAGTACGAGCATGCAAATCAATCAGCCACCTGCCTTCAATTGCCAGCTAGCCGATATCGTCGCCGCCGCTCGGATTCCCAAGAAGACGAGGAGACAAGCTCAGATTCAGACGATGAAAACTACATTAACGAGACCATATCTGGCGATGGAAACAGCACGTGTATGTCTTTTGCTGAGTTGTCATATAGGGAACGCCTGCTTAATGTGAAAGCAAAACTTGACGAGCTTAGCGGGTTTGTACGGGCTGGATTACGAGGCATCGGACGCGTCGATGATCGTAATAGCTGGGCAATGTTGGCGGATCGGCTCGAGTGGAAGATCGATGCATCCGTGTAGACCACTTCGACATGTTCATTTCATTAACTCACACGGTTCTGGAAGCTTCAAGGCTAAACTATATCCACCCAACTTCACATTTTATACAGGAATTGACTATTTTGCATTTATTCAGCATGAAGCCATTTTTAACTTTTGTGCGATATCTGACGCTTTGCCTCTATATGACATCAAGATTTTCTGGATTTTGGCCTCCAGCAAATAGATACAATTAGAAAATTGAAGCACAGAATAAGAAGAAATCAAGTGCGGCTAAAAGCGAGGCAAAGATAGAAAGCGTTCATAGGAAACCTGTCAGTTTCAGTTCTCAACCAACCCATCTTCTCGCACTGTAGAAGACTCTACCCCATGGGCCAATATCTCCCCATTCGGCAGACATAGCGTTCTCTCCAGGGAACCAACTTCCCACGGCATTCATGATAGTTCTCTCAGGATGAGGCATCAAGGCAAGGACTCTACCATCCAAACTCCTAACGCCAGCAATACCCTCTGGGCTTCCGTTCGGGTTGAATGGATATATCGTAGTTGGTTTCAATGTAGTGTTATCAACATATCTGATCGGGGCAAGATTGCGTTTGACAATGTCTTCTGCATTCACGTCAACCGCATTGGCGAATGAAGCGCGTCCTTCGCCATGGGCAACAGCGATGGGGAGAGAAGTTCCGTCCATTCCGTGTAGGAAGACACTAGGGGAAGATTGGTCCGGGTCAAAAATGCGTACCATACACACTCTGCCTTCATACTGTTCGCTTTCGTTTCGCTCAAAGCTAGGCCAGTCTTTGGCGCCAGGAATAAGGTCCTTGAGACGACTAAGAAATTGACATCCATTACAAACGCCTAAAGTGAAGGTGTCGGGGCGCTCAAAGAAAGACTTGAATTCCTGCCTTGTATTTTTGTGGAGTAGGACTGATTTAGCCCATCCCTGACCTGCGCCGAGAACATCGCCATAAGAGAATCCACCGCAGGCTGCGAGGCCTACAAATGATGAAAGCGAAATTTTTCCGGAAAGGATGTCTGTCATGTGCACATCGATAGCGGAAAACCCGGCCATATTGAAGGCAAATGCCATCTCGGCTTGACTGTTAACGCCTTGTTCGCGGAGAATAGCAACCTTAGGTTTAGCTGCAAATGGTGAAAACCTCGCGCTGAGGCTGCTTAACAAGGGTATGGCAGGATCCTTTGGATCGAAGGTGAGATTGTATGATAAACCAGCATCATTGTCATCGAGAATGTTTTCGTGTTCCTGCTCAGCCGCTGCAGGGTTGTCACGTATCTTTTGCATTTGGAACGAGGTGTTCGACCAGGTTTGCTGTAAGCTTGCCCGGGAATTGCGGTAAACTAAGGTGGCTCCATGGTAAATAGCCATATTTTGCTTAGTTTTCTCTGCAACACGACCGATCCTGAAGAGCAAACCGGGCGGCGGGCCGCAAGTAGCGAAACAGCTTCGGAATACACCTTCATCATTCTTCCGAACTTGAAATACGGCACCCAGCTCCTCATTAAACAGTGTTTCCATGACATGGTCCATGCTTGTACTGGGGCAAATATCATCCAACATGATTTGTACTCCACATCTGCCAGCAAACATCATCTCAGCCAACGTAGTGAACAAACCACCGTCCGAACGATCATGGTACGCAAGGACAACGCCAGCTTCTTGAAGTTGCTGAGTAGCATCAAAGAAATCTTTGAAAAGTTGGACATCATTTACATCAGGGCATTCGTTCCCCACTTGGCTGAACACTTGGGCCAGGGCTGACCCGCCGAGTCTTTTACGTCCAGAAAGATCCACGAACATAAGAACCGTTTCTCCAACTTCTTCGAAACTTCGCAGGGCAGGTGTCCAGGTCTTCCGAATATCAGAAACAGGCGCGAATGCTGAAATGACTAGCGATAGTGGTGCAGTGACTTCTTCAGACTCCCCGGTGCTCTGATCACTCCACTTCATCTTCATAGACATCGAGTCCTTTCCAACTGGAATGCTGATGCCAAGTTGCGGACATAAATCCATTCCGATGGCCTCAACCGCTTCATACAAAGCAGCTCCTTCTCCTGGATGATTTGCGGCCGACATCCAATTTGCAGAAAGCTTAACTCGGATTAAACGACCAGGAAGGTCTGCGGCTGCAATATTCATGAGAGACTCTGCAACTGCCATCCTGGCGGACGCTGGTGCAGAGATGAGTGCAAGCGTTGGCTTTTCTCCCATGGCCATGGCTTCACCTGTCTTCATCCCCGCTGAAAGAGAAGTCGCAGTCACTGACACGTCGGAGACGGGAACCTGCCATGGGCCTACCATTTGGTCTCTCGCTGTCAAGCCACCCACAGTTCTATCTCCGATGGTGATCAAGAAAGACTTTGAACCAACAGCAGGTAATTGTAGTACTCTAGAAACGGCTTCATCCACCAGCTCCTTAGCAGGAATGGCTGGTAGATATGATTGGAGGCTGCTATCAAAAGTAGGTAGTCTTAATTTTCTCGAAGATACGGTTCTTGTCAGCTTTGGGGGCTTTCCAAATAGCACTGAGAGAGGGAGGTCGATTGGCTTGGGATAAACTTTCGAATCGCGATCAAGAAGAATAAGCCTTCTCTTTTCCTCTGGCTGTCCAAGACCGCGGCCTACAACGGAATACCCACAACGCTCACGCTTTGCGATTGCCGTGAACTTTGCCATTCCTTCCTCTGAGACGGCCATTACATATCGTTCCTGAGCTTCGCAGCACCATATTTGCATCGGACTCATGCCTTTATCTGCGTTGTCGATTTCGCGAAGCTCGAAGGTGGCTCCTAGACCTGCATCGTGGATAAGCTCAGGCAAAGCATTGGACAAACCTCCTGCGCCGACATCATGAATGAATTTAATCGGGTTATAATCTCCCATAGAAACGCAGGAATTGATAACTTCTTGTGCCCTTCTTTGAACCTCAGCATTTCCTCTTTGAACGCTAGCAAAATCTAGGTCTGCAGAACCTTCACCGGAAGTGATACTAGAAGCGGCACCACCACCCAACCCGATCAACATAGCTGGCCCACCGAGGACAATTAGATATGAGCCAGGCTTCACTGCCCTAGGATTCTTGAGAGCGTGCTGGGGGCGAACTGTTCCTACGCCTCCAGCGATCATAATCGGTTTATGATAACCCCTGATTTCGGATTCGCCGTTTTCGAGGCCAATTTTTGTCAGTAATGTTCGGAAATATCCCGCTGTGCAAGGTCGGCCAAATTCATTATTGAATGCTGCGCTACCAACTGGAGCTTCGATCATGATATCAAAACTGCTAGCAATATGGTTAGGTTTCCCGACGTCTAGCTCCCATGGTTGCCTATTTCCCGGTATGAGTAAGTCAGAAACGCAATATCCTGCCAGCCCCGCTTTAGGCCTGGATCCTTGACCAACCGCGCCTTCATCACGGATTTCTCCTCCCGATCCTGTGGCAGCACCAGGGAACGGTGATACGGCAGTAGGATGATTATGAGTTTCAACTTTGGCGAGGAAATGGACTACTTCTTTAGTTTCGGACCATTCCCCTGTCAATGGATTGGGGCCCCAGTAATTTGCTTCCTCTCCTTGAAGAACAGCTGCGTTGTCGCTATAAGCGCTAACCGTGAAATTGGGATGCCGTTTATGAGTATTTCTGATCATGCCGAATAGAGAGTTGGGTTTCTCCTCGCCATCGATAATCCATTTTGCGTTAAATTGTTTATGTCGACAATGTTCCGAGTTTACTTGAGCAAACATAAACAGTTCGACATCGGTAGGTGACCTTGAGATAGGTCCACCTGGAGAATAAGCTTGGACGAGATAATCGATTTCAGATTGGTCGAGTGCTAAGCCAAGCCGTTTGTTTGCCTCTCCCAAAATCTGGGCTGGGCTTTTTCCCCCATCATCAAGGGATATCAATTCAAGCGATTGAGGTTGATGCTCAGAAAACATGGCTTGGAGACATGGTTCGTCTGTACTTATTATCTGAGTCATTCGATCATGCAACAAATTGAGACGCTCTGAATCCAGTGCCACTGCGTTATGACTGAGAACGCACGATATTTTTAAGCCACGCTCAATCCGCTTCACGTATTGCTTTAGGCCGCACACATGAGCGATCCCGGTAGCCTGGGAGCTCCATGGCGAAATCGTTCCAATACGTGGAGCAACGTAGTAAGAAACATGAGAACCCTCCAGCGAATCAAACGCAGCAAGGTCATCGGATATGTCTCCATAGTGTAGAAGTTGCTCCAAGACAGCACGATGTTGCTCTTGTAGATTTTCTACGAGATCGATATAGTGGATCCACTGTGCCCGCACGGCTCGGGCCTTGATGCTACCAGCAATGGCACGACACCGAGATTGCGAGAACGCAACAGAGCCTGGGATAACCAATGGGCTAGGAGCAGAGGAAGCCATTGTCACGGTCGATTTGAAGACAGCAATTCTGCGTTGGGCGGGGATAGTCTAATCGATTTCGATAGGAAAATTTGCCCCGCGTCAAAAATGTGGGATAGAGGGGCACTGTTAAGAAACCAATATCCTAGGAGATGGAAGGGATGAGATCAAAGGGCATGATCAGGAACCAAAGCAAATGCCCGAAATTGTTTGCTTCAATCCATCAATCGTTTGCTTCTCTTCTGCGCCACCCATCTTCCCATTGTCGCACTGAATGAGTCTTTTCTCGCTGGCAAAATTCAGATGTCACATGACCGACTACTGATAAGAGGCCGTGCTAGTCCAAGATCGATTTAGCCGATACGATTATCCCACGTGGAATTTGATTAGTGAGATGATTAGTCATTGAATGTGTTAGGTAATCCAGCTCACCCCTCTATCACGTGACCGACCTCTTATAGTTAGACCACCGTAGCAGTCCTTCCATAACAATGAACATGACCAATGAATCGTCGGCACTAACAAACTCATATGTTACCACGTGATATGCTGACATACACGCCACCGAGAGAATGCCGAACGTCGACTTGCGAGAGAACCTTGGATTCAATAGAAAAGATTTTCACGGCTCTAGAACAACGGCTCTGTTTCCCTGGAACTGACGTGATGGAAGCCAAACCCAATGCTTGTATTCGAGGTTTAAACTTGAAACCGTTTTATCCGGGAAATCGACGCTACCGGTGTGCCACCTTCATCAATCCGCCGAAAAGATTGAAAACCCACAACCCGGGAAACGGCTACCAATGCCGTCTATTTGCCTGCTAGCAAGCTTGTCACTTGAAGCCCTTGAAATTATTCACTGCTTTCAATTGTCGATCATCATTTCACCCGCAGGTTATGCGGCGCTTCATATCCAGGGGCTATGAACCGACCTTGCTGTCTCTATGCTGTATGCGTGCATGTGTGTGAATTGTCTGCTTCAGTGCCCCCCTTTCTGCGGTGATTAGATTGCGCGCTTTATATTTTCGGGACATTGTCCAAAGTAATAGTAATGGGGTTGTTTCCATTGACAATAACGTTGCTCAGTTGTTGGTCCAGGCCGGATCAAGATTTCAAAGGATTTTCTACAACCTTTCTGGCGCTGACTCGTGAGGGAAATTGCTAATGTTGACGCAAGAAATGGGTAATTATGCCTAGAAGTATGTAGATCATGCTTCACACGACCAAGGTTGTGTTATTGTTTTTCCATTTTCGTGGTGAACGCCTTCTTAAAAAGTTATTCGCCCCGAAAACACGCCGAGTTTTTACCGAGATACTACACTTTTCACTTTTTTGACTCGTGGAGTCGTTCTTCCAGAAAGATGATGGAATTTAAATGCATCTCCCGAAAGTCTTCTGCTATATTATCCATGGGCCGAGATGCCGTCTTTTCCAGGAACCACTGAGTTTACCTGGCCTTTATATACAAGGGCCAGGGACCCATGAGATGGCGTCTAGTCGACTTTCAACGAAGTTTATCTTTGGTGTTGTGTCCTCAACGTCGTTTAGAATATGGATAAGGTGTCAAGTCCCCAGCTGTCAGCCCGGACGTCTCGTACGTTCTCCGTCGGGCTGCCAGGCACGATTGATCCCCGAGACCTACCACTGCGTGAGCTCAACGACGATGCCGCATTCGAGGAATACACGGAGGAAACTGCGGAGGGTCAGATCACTCGCCCTGTTCGGTCCAATGTGACGGGAAAAATCGAAGACTATGAACTTGTCACTTTCAAGCTTGGCGATCCAGAGAACCCGAAGAACTGGAGCAAAGCGTTCAGATGGTACTGCACTATGGTCGTTGCTCTTACTTGCTTCGTCGTCGCCTTTGCTAGTAGCGTTATCACCGCAGACTTGATTGGGGTTGAAGAGGAATTTGGCGTTTCTGAAGAAGTGTCCCTCTTAACGATCACGTTGTTCGTTATTGGCTTCGGTGTCGGTACGGTCCCTATCTCAATTCGTCTCACATATCTACGTTTCAGTCACTAAACCCAGTCTTAGGTCCTATGGCGTTTGCTCCCTTGTCTGAGATGGTTGGCCGGAAGCCCGTCTATGTCATAACAATGTTCATTGCCGTGATCTTCCTGATCCCTTGTGCTGTGGCCAAAAATATTGAGACGCTATTGGTTTGTCGGGCGATTGACGGCATTGCATTCAGCGCTCCTATGACTTTAGTAGGCGGTACACTCGCAGATATGTGGCGTAATGAAGAGAGAGGCGTCCCGATGGCTGCTTTCAGCGCTGCACCCTTCGTCGGCCCTGCCATCGGCCCCCTTGTCGGTGGCTTCTTGGGCGACCACAAGGGTTGGAGATGGCTGTATTGGATCCAACTTATCTTGGCTGGTGTCGTGCTCGTCCTCCTGATAACTATGCCAGAAACTTATACGCCCACTCTCCTTGCCAAACGAGCCAAAAAAATGCGAAAAGAGACTGGCAAAACAACGTACGTCACGGAGCAAGATTTGGATTCAAGGCCTATGGGCGAAAAGCTACGTATCTTCCTTATCCGGCCGTTTCAACTGCTTTTTATGGAGTTGATCGTTTTCTTGCTTTCGATTTACATGTCTATTCTATACGGTCTCTTATATATGTTTTTCGTTGCGTAAGTAGTTCAAGCTATTCCCGAGATTTTTAAATGGGCATTGCAAAAGGCTAATCTTGCACCTCAGGTATCCGATTGTCTATCAAATCGGAAAGGGGTATTCGGCTAGTATTACCGGTCTAATGTTCATTCCATTGGCCATTGGTGTGCTTTTTAGTGCTGTGTGCGCGCCCTTTGTCAACAAGCATTACCTAACACTCTGTGCCAAATACAATGGAAAACCCCCTCCAGAAATGCGTCTGATTCCGATGATGTTGTCGTGTTGGCTTGTGCCAATTGGATTGTTTATCTTCGCCTGGACATCATATTCTGATGTCCACTGGATCGGACCAGCCATCGGAGGCTTTCCTGTTGGGTTTGGATTCATTTTCTTGTACAATTCTTGCAACAACTATATGGGTAAGTTTTCAATATACCATGCCACTGTTATCAACCAGTGCGACGAGCATTGTCTGACATTTGCCGGCAGTGGATACGTACCAGCATCAGGCGGCATCAGCTCTCGCTGCGAAGACTTTCTTGCGCTCTATGTGGGGAGCGTCGGTTGTGCTTTTCACCAACCAAATGTATGATCGCATGGGTTACCAATGGGCTAGCACTTTCCTTGCATTCCTTGCATTGGCCTGTTGCGCTATCCCATTCCTTTTCTTCTTTAAGGGGGAGGCGATCCGACGTTACTCTAGGTTCGCGTACGCAGGGGATGAGGAGCAGACTCTTGTGACAGAGCAGAAATGAACAATGGGTCTAGTAAGTGTGTCTTGACCTCGAACAAGCGTCAAACGTTTGGTAGAAAAGTTCGTGTTTTGATACTTCAGATAATTCTTGGCGTTTTTGAGTTTGCCGACGATTTGGAGATTTAAGAAAGATTTGCTCTTTCTCAAGGAATTGCGAAAGCGATAATTGATAATGATTATGAGTGTATATAGACTAAAGATACCAGCAGCAAGATAACATAATAGAGCAGCTTCAATCTAACCTTTTGTTAGCACTCCATGGAACCTCTGGAACCTGATGCTCAGGATCTACAGCTGAGAGGCTAGTTGCCGGTTTAAGCGAGCCACAGGACTAGCGTGATCCACACTTAGCCCGCTATTCCCGAAAAGTTCCATTCCTACTTAGTGCGCGGCTTTGTAATCAAGCTATCTTCGCGGATTGGCCAGCCAACAGGACCGATCACATGATCGGTAGTTAGGGCGATCTGGGCAGCTTACCTAAGAGGCTGGCACTGGCGGCCTACCATCGATGTCATCGCTCGACATCAAAAACAGGGTCTCTCCCAGCGAAGATGTGATTCCATTCGACATCCCCTCACCCCCGCCTCACGGCCTATCCGACGCTATGTCATTACCATCACTGAATCCTCCTCCAGCTCTCACTCCCGGGCGGACTCTCTCTACCCCAGTTTCCGATCTTCCACAAGCCGAGGTCGATGCCATCATCCGCACCAAGCGCAAAGCTCGCGAACCCAAAGCCTGTTATCCCTGTCACACCCGCAAGGTCAAATGCGATCGAAATCTCCCTTGTGACGGCTGTGTGAAGAGAGATCATGCTGACCTTTGCTCCTACGAACGACCGTCCAAAAAACGCCAAGTCATTCCACCCGCTCTCGTAAAACAAGAAGGTGGCGATGGCCAAACTGCAGCAGTTGGGGTTGGGTTCACACAACCCACCGCTGCCATTGACCCTAATCGAGTGTCCTTATCAAGAGATGAGTGGGAAAACGTATGCTCCAAGCTGAAAGAAATGGAACAGACTATCTCGTCCTTAAGAATGGGCATGGAGCGCGTGGATCTTGCTCCCGATGCATCTCCGGAAGTCCGAAGTGACAACACCACGGGGGGCCAGGAGCCTTCGTCGCCCGACAGAGAAGGAATCCATGCTTCCAACGAATTAGGAAATGGAACAATACATTTAGGCTCCAGATCCGTGTTAGCTTACATTCTCGGAGGCTCCGGTACCTCTCAAGAGGCTGCACAGGCTCTCAGCGAAGGAGGGATTCTTCCGAAATTGGGCCTCGATAACGAATTGGTTACATACCCCTTTATAGATCTTTGGTCTTCTAACAGTTCTACATTTGATATCAATGCTGTTTGCAGCGCCTTGCCTGATGATGAACAGTGCCATAGGTCAGTCATTGCTGGAAAATTTTTTACCAGTTGTCTCAGTCTTATCTAATTAACTTCGCTTTATTTTTCAATTGGTAGACTTTTCCGGTTTTACCGTGACATTGCAGCGACTCTTTACCCTGTTATCCCAGATATGATCTTGTTTGAGGCAAATTTGGAGAGGTTTCTGCAGAACAGAGCTGTTGGTATAACTGCAGAGGGCAGCGAAGCTATGGACAAACCTTTCGGGATGAACATAGCTTTCATAGGTCTGCTATTCGCCATACTTGCCGCCGGTTGTCAATCGTCAGACATGTCAGGTAAGGAGCGGGAGTTGACGTCTCAAGTCTACGGTATGTGATTTCGATAAAACCCGTTTCAACCTTGAGGCTAATATAATATAGTATGTTGTTCGTACCAATGCCTGCGTGCAATAAACTTTGTATCGCAACCAAACCTACAGGCGATACAAACGTTGCTCATCATTGGGAATGTTCTTTCGCATAATATGAACCCGGGGGCTTCTTATGTCTTGCTAGGTTAGCGATACGCCTCAATTAACTTAGGATATCAACTGACTTCAACAGGGATGACTTTGAGAATGGTGATATCTCTCGGCTTACAGGTCGAATCACACAGATTCTCTTCTGCCGAACGTGACGTTCGACGAAAAGTATGGTAGGTTTGATTCCTCGAAGAAGCTTTTAGATCTCAGCTTATCCTAGCCTTTTAAAAGGTGGTCGACTGCCTGGCAAGATAGCCACTTTTCCTTATCCTATGATCGGCCTTCGACAATGGCATTCGGTCATCCCGATATCCCATATTGCGATAATTCCCGACCAGGTAATAGGTCGTTCTTTGAAACTCTATGTAGGATAATCGCTTTGACTCTCGAGATTGTTCGAAGTCGAATGCTTTCGCCGCAATCCCAAACGAGCTTCCCTGTGATCCGGGCATATAGAGAGGAAATTAAACGTATTCTAGCAGAAACAGCACCTCACCTACGCGATGCACAGTTCTGCACTACGCCGAAAGAAAATTTGGAAAGAATTGGATTGAAGTTACATTCTTCCTACATTACCTCAGAACTATGTCGACCAGCTTTAAAAGCAACAGCTGATCCAAATGACACAACGACAGCTGCTATCCGCAAGGAATGTATTCAAGCACTCAGCAGGACCGTGGAAGCATACGTGGAGCTACACGCAGCCAACCCGCAAGCGTCAAGATCTTGGATTAGTTTGCAGAGGACGATCAGCTCTGCATTCCTGCTGGCTGTCCTTGAGGAATCCAAATATGATCCGCAGATTCGTTACCTTCTCTTACAATTGGAACACGCTATTGCAGAACGGACAGCAAATGATGCCACTGACAAATCTACCGCTGCCGGCCCTAGCAACCCGACATCAGAAGGTTCCCCACATCTCATCAGTGGCGTAACGAACGTTCCCATGTCGACGTTAGACCCAACACAAATTTCTACCACATCCACAATACCCGCTTCAGTGGCCACGGACACGGATAGCCAATGGCAGAAACCGCTCACAAAGTCGCTCCGTGCTTTGCAAAAATTGAATGCTGCTTTTAGCATGCACAGTAGGCAACAGGTTCAACCTGTTGGGACCTTACCATCTCTCTCGTCGACTCCTGGTGTTGGCGTAAATATTTCGGGATATGTGACGCCAGCAGGATCTGTGAGCGGCCCATCATTAACTGCTACGCGTGCCGGATCTTTGCCTCCCCCCACTCCGGAAAGTTCCGGGAGTTCGGACTGGAGTCTCCCAAATTTGTTGGACCGAGCGGCAGAATATATCCACCCACCTCTGTGGCCGTAACAAACCCCCGACATTTTCGTTTTTTCTGTTTATAATCTTTTGCTATATCAAATACAGTTATTTGTTTTGAACATATCACGGGAATTGACACACATACGGCTTGAGGTTGGAATGGCGTGTTTGTACAAAAAAAGACTTTTTGTTTGCTTTTGTGTTTCGATGTATATAAGAGAAAAATACTGCATGGGGTAAGGCGCTGGCTGATATGGCGGTGTTTTTGAGATGAGAACCACGGACATTGGGAATGGGAAAAGTTGGTTTCGGGAGGGCGTATGAATATGGAAAACATGGCTTTGGGTGGTATCCCTTTGTAAATGACGAATGGTTATTATATATTTTCGGTCAATATCACAGAAACCCCTACAGACATCATTACAATAAATCGAAATTTCGAACATTCCGTTTCACTTGCTATCTTTTACTGCTCCATGTGATGAATCATGCCTACAACAACGATAAATAAGCAACTGCCCGGAAATATGCACTATTTCCCAGAGGCTGTTCATGCAAAAGCTAGACGGTATAAAAGTACATCATATTTTTACGCGAAGGAATCAGGACGACGTGGCGATTCCCTTACCTTCAGCATATAACGCAATAGCTAACAGGAAAAGGAACATTTGTTGAAAGACAAAGAGGTATCATGAGTGTCATATTTTTCTAAGACTACTCGTACCAAGTGTCATCCACCGGCGCCACGCCTTGTAGGGCTTTTCCGCCTGCCGGTCGCTCTTGTTGAACGCGTCTGTCGACTGACTTCAGGAGTCTCGAAGGCCCGAGCATCATTTCTCCAAGTGGCATGCCTAGACTTTATTCGCGCAAGGGCATGACTCAGCATTCCGTCAGCCTGATCATCCATCTCCATCGATGGAACTTGCTGGTCGTCACGATCGATAACGTCATCAGTCCATTCTTGGGATGGAATCGGTGTTTTTCGCGACCTAGTTTTACTACCAATTTGGCTTGGCAATTTATTTTTCAGCATCTCTTTTCCTTTGGCAGGGGCTGACTTTACCCTTGTCGAGTTGTTGGGCTCCACAAGATAAGGGGGAGATGTTGTTGTATCTTGACCACCTTCAAACGCCCAAATTTCCAACACTCTTGATAGCAGAGCCCCTGCTACCCCCGCACCAGCGGCTGCATCACCACCGCTAGTACCTAGCACACGAACAGCTTCATGTAGTGCTGTTACAGCCTCCATTGTTCTGCCCAATTCTAACAAAACAAGTCCACGAGCCGTATGTAGCGAACCGGTGAGGCCTCTATCCTCATAATCACTGACGGCAGCAGATCCGGCAGATAGAGTGGTGCTTATTCCAACTTTAGCAGGATAACTAATTGCAGAGCCACCTGCGCCGATTCTAAGACACTCGTCAAATTCCAGCAGAGATTCTTCCAGACTACCGAGTCGTCGTAACGCATGGCCTAAATTAGCGCGTGTCGCCAACCATGCACCAGGATCACATTGTAATGAAGTAGCTAAAGCTAGGGCCTGTCGAAAAAGCTCTATGGCTCCTTCTAGATTAGCTTGATGGTATAGGACAACCCCGACTTCGTTCAGAACAAGAGGGTCTCCACTGGGTGGCAGCGGTAGGTCACTGGAAGCGAATGAAAACGAAGCGGCCTGTGAATTACCAGGTATGGAGCCCGACGACATATGGTAAGCTGCAGATAGGTATTCGTGCGCGAGAGACATGTTATTTAGGGCGAGATGTTGCATGCCGAGGAATAACTGAGGAAGATGGCTTCCTTGAAATAATCTGGCAGCAGTGCTATACGCCGCTATAGCTTGGTCATGCTCACCTTCAGCCGCAAAAGTGTGGGCAAATCCTATCCAAGCAGGCGCAGAGTGCGGGTCTAATAAAGAGGCTTTGGAGAAGAATCGTCTTGCTTCTGCAATTTTCGAGACAGATAAATAGTAAACACCTATCGCAAGGTATGTATATGACTCCTCTGGGGCATTATCTGCCAGGGTATGAGCTAGCAAGAATAGTGAGTTTGTTGCACCAGTTTCATATAGGCAAGCAAGGTGGAGAGGGTAAATTGATGGGGAGTGGCCAAGGCTGCGAGTCTGGCTTCCATGCGAAGAGATTGCAGATATAGAGGCAAACTCAGGGGAAGAGAGGATTGAAGAAGTTAGTTCCAAAGCTTCCGGAAACCGACATTGGGTATACAATGTTTCAGCACGAGATAGAAGAAGATCTGGGTTCTCTGCAAGGTTATAATGAGTAGACAAGGTCTCGGTGGCGTGCGAAATAGTCGAAGGTGATGAATATTTTGATAGCCGGGTGGTATACAAGAGCTTGACAAATTCAGCTGCCTCTTGGGAGATTGATGGATTAGGTGAGGGATTTATTGAGTCAAAGTCGAGCGACTCCAAGAACTCAAGCTCCTCAGCTGGGGACATCAATGAATTCTTCATGAGCTGATCGAACGCTTCGAAGCACTGAATGTCAATTCGAACAGCATCCTTATAGCAGTCTCGAGCTCGATCAAATGCGTTTTGGCGAGCATAACATAAGCCTCTCAGATAGCACATGGCAGCTTCAAACTTGATATGAGTCGCATCTTCTCCTTCTCGTTCCTCGTTTCGGTCAATTTTATCGGATCTGAACGCGGTGGACTTTCCGTTTCGCAGGGTAATATGGGAACTTCCATTGCGATGTTGCAACTTGCGCCGGCTATTGCTAGCAGTGGAAATGAGGTGAGTGGGGTTGTGTTCGCCTAGGACTAGTAGGGCCTGGTCAAATTTGTTTTGCTTGATGTAGCAATGTGCAGCAAGATATTTGCAGGACGAGCTCCGGGTTATCAAATCTTTTTTGGTTAGAAGGCTCAATGCTCGGGTGTAATTATTATTGGAGAAGTGGACTTGGGCGAGCCAGAATGCATCGTTATCACTATCTAACCAGGCGTTTTAACCATGTGAAGCTCCCGACAAGCAAAAAAGGAAGGAATTTAAACTCACTCGTAAGAGCCAACACTTTATCACCTATGTATATAGCTGCGTCGTGTTGTCCTCTGTTGACGGCTTCCTGCCTCCAGTTGCGGAGAAAGTCCTCCATTATCGCAGGGGATAATAACGACGAGGCTTCGAACTCGGGTGTCAGAGATCGGGTGTCACTGACCTTGCTTTAACGGCATCATGCGCATCAAGGGAAATAAAAAGCCTCGAGGCAACTTACATATATTTAAACGCAGCGCCAGTAGGCGCACGGTCGTCTCGGTCCCTCCAGCGTTCTTTCGCTGAGCTACGGCGAGTTAACTTCTATTTTAGTTGTTCTGTTTGTCCCATGTGACTAACTAACTAGTTCGGGAAATGCTGACTAAGCTCAGCCACAACTAATAGGCTTACACGTGATATTGGTGGCGATAGTCATGATCACGATCAAGCTTCCGAACGCATTTGCTGTCGAGAGCAACAGATTGTCGAAGCAATATTCTTCTCCAGTTTCCGTACATCACTCGGAGTGTATACCTCGTTGGCAATTAGCTTCCAGCAAACATGTCTGAGCGCAAAGTTCTTGTGAGTAAGCCCGCATCAAATCACACCGACTCAAGGCAATCGGCCGCTAATGCTTGACAGACCAAATACTACCCTCCGGACTTTGACCCGTCCGCAATTACGCGCACCCCTAAGCATTTGCGCGCTACAGGTCCAAAACTACTCACGGTCCGGTTAATGGCGCCATTCAGCCTTAAATGTACCAACTGTGGCGAATATATCTATAAAGGTCGGAAGTTTAACGCACGAAAAGAGACTACTGATGAGCGCTATCTGAATATCCCAATCTATCGCTTCTATATCAGGTGTACCCGATGCTCAAGTGAAATAACTTTCAAGACTGACCCAAAAAACATGGATTACACTTGTGAGAGGGGCGCAAAGAGAAATTTCGAACCTTGGAGAGAAGCAGCGGGGAGCCAAGTCAATGAAACTGAAGAAGAAACGTTAGATCGCCTGGAGAGGGAAGAAAACGAGGCAGAAGAGAGAGCCGAGAGGGATAAAATGATGGAGCTTGAAGAAAAAATGTTAGACTCCAAACGCGAGATGGCAGTTGCGGATGCGTTGGATGAAATTCGAACAAGGAACGCTAGAATTGAGCGTGGCGAGAAGGCTGGTGAAGAATTGGCTCTTCTGCGGGCCAGGCGAGAGGCAGAAGAAGCACAAGTAAAAGCTGATGCAGAAGATGCGGAACTCGCCCGAAGAGCCTTTACAACCAGAGAGGGCGAGCGGGTAAAGCGATTAGTTGAAGGAGAAAATGACGGAGCAGACTTGCTGTCTCCAGCTCCGGTAGAAATGCCACCCCCGTCTTTTACTCGGGTAAAGAAGCCTAAAAAGCCCTTCTCAGCTGGTCTGGGAATAAAAAAGAAAACATCCCTAGTTTAAACTCATGTGAATAATGATCATCTTACGGAAAGCGCTTACGAGAGGGCTTTTATACCGGCTGGAATAGAATACCCCTTTTTCGATCTTTTGAATAGGTTGCAGTGTTAAGTAAAGTACGTGAATTAAACGGAATATTAGAAATACACAAAAAGGCATGACCTAGAATTTCCGCCCAGTTCAGCCAGTTTCCGGGGACAATCATCAAGGGCCAATTTCACCACCGACAACGCCATGCTAAATTACCACCCTTGGTCAAGTCATCATACCACGTTCATCAAACATAGACTTTGAACAAGAAATCATAAGAATCACAACTGATAATACACCACAAAGAAGGAATAATTAATGCACAATATCTAGGGCAGACGAAAAAAGAAACTTGAAATACTACATGTATGGCATCCACAAAGCCTCACACTGCGCCAAACTTTGAGGATTAACTGCTTTTGAAATCAGGTCTATTACTGATTGGTTGGCAGGAAGATTGCCCTCAGGAGGGCTTGCCAAACTAATCGCACGGTTGACAATAAAATCAATGTTGCTTTGTACCAGGTCTTTCATTTGCGGCAAGACGCGCTGCTGAGCGGCAGCCCAGATCAGCAATTCGTCACGCACGAAGATACTCAATTGTTGCTCCAATTCGAGCCGTGGCTCGGTGAGACATCTGGCAATGGCCATAATTGCGCATGCAAAAATACCTTCAGTTGCCAGTGGGCCCATTAATGTTTGGATATTGGGCGTGAGTCTAAATGGGACATGTTCCGGGTTGTAGAAGAGTGCTTTGGCGTTGTTCATAGCAGGGATTAGCTCGGAGCTCCAAATGTCGCCAGTACGACGAGAGATATGGATCTTGCTTGGATAACGATTGCTCATGTGCATGACGTACGTCATGAAGGCGATTGCCGCATATTGATAGGAGAACTGGCGACGGAAGAGCCAAAAGTCTGCGTACTGAGGATACGTTTGCTGGATGAATTCCGGTAGAACCGTATTAGGAACCCATTTTTGCTGGATGGCCGAGAAAATTTCTGTTCGTAAGACAACAGAGTGATCCGGAGCGCGCTGTATAAAGTTAGCAAACTTGATATCCTTTCTTCTACATTAATACGTAAGCTTACGTTTATCTTATTCTCTGCAAGCGCACGCATTTTCTCCATTGTATAAAGCATCGGCTCGTCTTTATTCATACCGGTCTGGCGACAATGGTCTTCGTAGATACCTTGCAATGAGATATATGATGAATCGTCTTGGACAAGACGGATGTGTGGCGCAAGTGGGACCATCAACGGAAGATGGAAGTAAATATTTCGGCGGCGACTTTCCTTTCGTTTTCGAAGCACACAGTTGAAGATTCGGAACAGCTGAAGCATTCTTTCTTCACGCCTACAATGTCTGGCTGCTGGGTGTTGAACTGCAAATGCGTGAAGACTGCCGTCGTGGCCACGGATCTTCAACCTTCGATGGCAAACCCCGATGCCTCGTACCAGGTCCACATTAGGTAAGAAACGATCAATCCTCACAAAGTCCTGGTTTTTATCCTTGTGTTCCAAATACTGGCCAGGAACTTCAACTTCATCAAACTTTTGGAATTTGAACTCGCTAAGATGCGGTGAATATGCTTCGAGGTACTGAAATTGAGGTCGGCGATCGAGTTTTTCCTCGAATTTGTCACGCCATCTGCGAAGCTTGTGGATATATTCATACATAGTGGGCTTTTTGATAACAAAATCAGCCTCAAACGACTTCCGGATATGTGCAGGGAGAATTGTTTCTGCAAAACGCGTAATATTCGCTTCGGTGGAATGGGGAAGTTTGAAATCTTGTGCATACGAAGAGGGCATACGGCCAACGTAGGCAAGGCCATCATTAAGTAAAGCCACAATAAGGCGATAAGCATCCTCGTCCGGTGGGCATTTGAAGTTTTTATGAATCTGATCTACCATGGTCTCCATGGACAAGGCGAGCAATGGAAATGCCGTTTTAAGTCCGGCCATAATGTCTTCAGCATATTCCCAAGGTTGTTTGTCTTTTTGGGCAATATCCGGTGTGTTACTCATCTGGGAAGTTGTTGAATTGGCATGTGGTAGTCTAGGAGATCCGGCGCCCGCCGGAGTGTTCGCATTCGTACTCGTCCCTGCATCCGGAATTTGAGCACCAGGTTTGCTCTCAGTCTTAACCTGCGGCGACCCTTGTTGTTGCTTTAGCCGGTTAATCTTCTCCTGCTTCTGGTCCTGACTTTTCTTAATTCCGAGCAAGTCTTCGCGACACGTTCGAAGTAGGAAGAATAGTGACTGAGGGTATAACTTGGCAATTTTTCCGAGCACTGCTTTGCACAGCCGAGCTTCACGGTGAGAAAGGCTGGTGAGTAGTTGTGGTATAAACGTGATCCAGTACCACACTGGCGTATCGCCCTTGAATTCTTCAAAAGCGTGCGCAATTTTACCCTCATCGTTATCTTGGCTTAGCAACCACAAGATACGACTCAGGAGCTTTCTTGATTTATGGCTTTTATAAAGTCCAGCAGCTTCCAGATAACAGCTCATTGCATTGCTTCCCAATTCCATATCTGAAGGACTGGCCTTGAATCGTTGGTCGCTATATTGGCCCCATTCGGCCCATGCTTTGGGAAGTCGCAAATCATAAAAGAGCGCAACACCAAACGCATCATTCGCCTCGTTGATGTGATTCAATTTTGCCAGGAACATACCCTTCAAAGTAAAGAATTCCGCCTTCTGCTGTGGTCCGAAGTAGTTAAGATTCGTGTTGTTAATGACATCCAGGCCACTGTTAAGCTCTTTTGGATTCTGGTAATGGCACTTAGCTTGTTCTCTAAGCTTTAGAAAAGCTTCTTGAATCTCGATATTAGGGAGCGTATAGATGCGGCTCAGCTGGTTGATACATACTTCCGGCATCTGATGTTTCCGGGCAACGTGAGCGAAGCGATTAATGATCCAAGCAGTCTCATGGTATCCTCGATAGGCATAGGAGTTGCTCGCCACGTTGTTGGTCTGCGGTGGAAGGAGATTGAGGTAGGTCTGATTGATCAGCTGGAAAATATGTTGCCGCCAGGTAACAAGATCCTGCCATGCGTTAATATCGTCCCAAACGTTCGGGAGTCGATCCCGCCAAGTGCCAAGTAGAAGTTTAAGCTCGGCGGATTTCGTGTCCAGATTTCTCTCGTCTGTCTGGTTAAGGCTTGTGCAGATAATATTCGCATCATGCAACTCAACGAGCTGTTGGAATATTTGGAGAATAGGAATATGAGCGTTTGTAATCCGTTTTGGAAGCTGGTGCCATTTGCGGATGGACAGTTGGATCGCCTCGTCACAGGTATTTTGAAATTCCTGTGGACTTTCTTGTTTGGCGTGAAATTTTAGAAGGGACATGAAAGCTTGGAAGAACGTGCGGCGAGGAGTTGGGGCATCGGATACGCCCTTAATCAAAGTTTCGATTTGTTCACGGTTGGTGTCACCTTGCCAGCTGTCCAAACTTCTCCAAATAGATTCGAGCAGCAAATCATTGAAATTCTCATGCTTGGCGAAATCTCCAAGTATCTCCCATTGCTGTAGTTTCTGCGCACAGATCACCCAGTGATCTTCCCAAAGGTAATACTCCCCTTGTGAGAATGGCACCGCACCGGTACGTGCCTTAATCTGAGCGGATTCATAAAGCTGCTGAGCCTTGTCCCACATTCCCTGTTGCTCGTAAGAAAGTGCGGAGTTTGTCTCGACAAATTTGCAACGTCTTCGCCAGGTACCATAAAACATATCATCTTCCTGTAAGCCAGCGTAGATCTCAACCAGAGCATCAAGGTTGCTTTCCCTCGCAGTTGGTGTATCAATTATGGGGCTAATAGCCGAGTGCTCAAGGGCAACAGCGGCTGTATACCATGCGTCGTAAGTCCTACTAAGGAATTTAAGAACATGCGGAGGGATTTTGAACCGCGGCGTAGCTCTAATCACGCCTTCAAGCAATGCCTGAACAACATTAGGCCGATCATCGAGTTGCCGTTGGTGGTATTCCTTCGTGAGTAGGGTCACAACGCCTTTCTCCAAATCAATTCTCTCCTCCCGTGATAATGCAGACCAACAAATTGTAAACAGGGTCACCCAGACTTTGTAGGCAACCTTTGGGTCGGCATGTTGCAATTGAGACAGCGGTTCAAGGATGTCGCGTGCTTTGACATCAGCAAGCTCTTGATAGAAGCTTCTATGTTCCGCGACCAACGACTCTAAGCTACTATCAAGCATAACATTGTCTTTTGTGGGGTCCTTCTCGTAGTGACTGAATAAGAAAGAAGCCGGCGGTAGGGTGAAATCCTCCGGATGTAATTTAGCTGGGGTAGTCATGTCGAGAGAACCCATAACAAGCTGCGAAGCCTGAGTCAGCCAGAACGAGTCTGCGAGAGTATCCCAGTTTTGCGATGTGAGGACATAACTAAGCCGGCGACTAGCGGATCGTGTCAAACTTCGGTCAAAGATTGTCATAAAACGAGTACGCATATCAACATCTTGAGCCCTCGTTCCAATGAGGAAAGCATGCTCCAATCGAACTGTAAGCTCGGTCCGTGTGATTTTAGGGTCTTCATAAATCCGAATCACCAACTCCAAAAATTTCTTTAGCATCGTTTGATCCGGCCTTGATTCGAACAGTAGCATCTTATGCAGCACCGCAGTCTTTTCCTTCAGAGTCGGCCAAGATTCGGTGGAATGGAAGATCCAGAACTCGACCATTCCCAGCACCTTCGAGCATAGCCGTATATTATGTGATCTTTCGACGAGCTGAGCCAAAACGCTGAGGAACGGTCGCCTTTGTTCGCCCAAATGTGACATACGGACGGCAATCAAGTCGATAGATTTGAGGATAAGGTCAACACCGAGTTCAAATTCTTGTTGATCAGGAGTGACTTGTTCTGCATTCCCATTCCGCGTGGCGCCTGAACCATGATTATTTGCGTAAACGGCAACGTGATCTTTGGCAAGTTTCTGAGAAAGTACCTTCATGACGTGATGAATATGTTGGTCCATATCTGCTGGACGACTCTTAGAAAGTGTCCAGAGTATATTGATAGCCGATACATAGTTATTCGCCGAAAGGCATTCTGTTGCAATGGCCGATAAATACGTGGCAAATTCAGTTGGAGCATCATCGACATCCATGGATTCTTCATCTGCTGGTTGATCTTGAGGCAGAGAATCCAAAACCCGTTTGACTGGCGGTGGGAGTTTAGGTGAGATATCCGTATCATCCTCAGTGCCATGCAAGCAGTCTTGGATTTCCGGATTATCTAGACGCAACGACTTTTCGAATAGAGTTTGAATCCCTGATACACGACTGGCGACCCACTCATTCGGCTTAGCCGCAAGTAAAACCCTCAAAACCTGCAGGGCGTTGATCATCCATGTAATATGTTTCTCGTCTGGTTTCTCTGGCTTTTCGCTCGAAAGGATCGGCTCCGTTACCTTCTGGTAGAGATCGATATCAAGATCCGCCCAGGATTGGAGTGAAAGCAAATCTCGAAGCAGCTGCAAAGCCCGTTTAATCATGTCTCCGTACAAAACGAACGCTTGTGGCCGTGCTGAGTTTCGTTCACGCAATTTTGATGCAGGAACAGCAAAACGCTCGGGTAGCCCGCAAATAAAGGTCACTAGGTATTTGATAAGCGCCGTTCTCAGATCGAGGGGAATGATATAATCTGGACGTTCTCTCATCGCTAGTGGTCCGGGTGGTGCTGCTGATGCAGACGCTTGGGTTTCTTCAAATTTCCTTTTCCTAGAATTAGGCGAACTAGAAGCTTCGTTCGTCACACGCTGTTGTTCCCAAGTCCATATCAATCCGATTAGATTGAGGGCAAGCTTTTTGCTTTCGTTGGATGGGTTAGGTGGGCCAGCAATCTTGACCAAAGAGGGAACAATAAGCGGCACAAAGTACTCGCGGGACTCGTAAAAGAGGTCGGGTTGGCGAACGAGAAATTGAAGAATGCTCATGACTTGCTGGAGGTTCGCAGTCTCCTCGGCAAGAATACGACGTGGCCATCTTGCCCAGAGTGGATATCTCGCATCTCCAGTGGAATTTATCCGCCTCGGGAGCACTGGTGCCAATATCTCTAGGGCTTGCGTCACAAGTGCTTTCCCTTCATTTTGGTGGGCTCTTAACAAAGCAACATAAACCTGAACTACAATTTTCGCCGGGGTTTCGTAGTGAGCGATGAAGTAGCTAATCAACACATAAGCACTGTATTTGTTGATGATATCTTCAAGGCGAATATAGCTCCAAGCAAACTTGATGATATCCTTGCGCGTTTCTTGCACGATTGTGTGATGGTACTTGATAAGGAGCGCAGAGAGTTGAAGCAAAGCCATCCGTGAATGATCGACGCCGGTTTGACCAGATTCGTCACTTATATCACCCAATTGTGGCTTCCACAAACGATTATGAATCAATTCAGTCATAGTCTTATCCATTAACCTCGGCCCTGTGTTAGTGCTGCCCCATGACTTTTGCACATCCATAGAAAGAATAGGATTGACCAAGTTTTGAAATGCATAGGTTTTTAATTTTTGTGATGAATTTCGCTGGCCGTACAAATCCAAGCAGCGCGTGATTATTGATCTTCGGTAATCGATTGAATCATTCGAAATGATATGCTCATAGAGAAACTTAGGAATGGCAAGAGTAGATTTCAATTCCCCCGCAGAGAGCTTGTCGATAAGATCGAAAAGGAAATCGAGGTCGTAATTATTTTGAGAGAGATAAACCGTGAAAATTCCCAACAGCTGATCTCCCGCTTGCTCTACTCTTAGACGCTCATTCAACGGTAACTTATCGCCTCTAAGCTTATTTTCAAGATCTCTCCCGGCGTTCAAGAGATGCCGCTTTAAGTCAGGGTTTGTGGCCAGCCAGTTTTTGGTTGAATTATGAGTGCAAATCGAATGAGCCGTGTAGATGCCGTTGATCGCAGCCGTATTCCGAGCAGGAGACTCCGTGTGTCCAAAGGCAATGGTTATGAATGTATTAGTATCCCCTATCACCACAGACTTCAGCGGCAAGCTTTCCGGGTCAGCCAATATCTGCCCAAAGAAGCGGCCACAGCGCTCATCATGGAATCGTGCTTGGAAGAACGCCCAACTCTCCTTAGGGTATCTGTTCAAATACTTGATCAACGGCCTCCTGAAAGGACTACCAGCAGTTCGCCGGAGCTTGTCTTCCAACCAGAGCACTCTCGTAACCAAGTTCTCCATGAATGACGTAGCCGCAGGTGGAAGCAGGTGAAAAATGTTAAATATCGCTGCCACGATCTTCATAGGTGGGCTTTGTTCAATTAAGCCAAATGAGACTTTCTCAAGAACCGTGTCATCTGCGATGACTTTCATGTGTTCCATTAGTCGCGCACCAATCTCAATCTTGAAGTAATTCGTGAGCAGAGTAAGCAATCGAGCCAATCCGTCCAGGCCTGCCACGCTCAGGCGTTTAGGGTCCTGGAGATTCATCAAAATTGGGCGAAGTCCATTTTGAAGCAAGTCTTTTCCCAACTTATTCGTCTGAGTTAGTACGTCTCGCAAGCCTGAGTTGGCAGCTTCGATAATATCTGGGGATTTTGAGTACAATGATTTGAAGAACACCGCGATTATGCGAGCACGACTTGAATTTTGCGGTCCGCTCGCGAAATCTGGGAAGCTCATGGCCATCGATAACAAATGAAGACAAGATACACGGAGGTTGACTATTTGCTCTGCGGTTTTGATCTCGTGGGGCTTTGAGGCAAGGGACTCATCATCAACATCGGCTAAGGCGAGAGATTCCATGAGCAAACGGTTGAGTTGATCATTAAACGTGACAATCTCCCGATGTAAACCAAGGCAAAACGTGATGGCCTCAATGAATCCTATTTGGGTGGGGAATGGAAGAGCTCGCAAAGGCTTATTAAAGATTGGTAGTAAAAGGCGATCTTTTACTGGAGACAAAAGTTCGTGAACTTCTGCATCCACGGTATGGCCAATGGTCTTGAAGGCATTCCGTGCAGCCTCACGGACATGTTTGTTCATGTGGGACAACTCGTGAACAAGAAACCCACAAAGGCCAAAGAGCCGACTCTTATCGTTCTTCAATTCATCCTTCGTTAGTCCTTTTGTACATCTCTGGAGGACCAAGTCGAGTGCCTCTTGAGCTCTAACACGAGTGCTTGCCGGAAAATCTGAGGGAGTATCCTTGATAACATACATCAAGGCACGAACAAATTCAGCTTGCCGTTCCACGAGCCAGTTGTCGCCAAGATCGAGGTCGGTGACAAAAAGGTGAATTCCTAAGCTTCCACCCGCCTTCATGAACCACTCTTCGTCATGACAAGCATGACAGAAGGCCCGAGCAAGATGTGGAAAAAACGGAAGTTTACCAATCTTTGTAGGTGACCCAAAAATTATTACAGCGGTATCACGCACTGTGAACATAGCTCCCTTAGCAGCGTCGCGAACAGCAGGATTGTCAGATGCGTAACACTCAACCACAGCATCTGCAAGCACTCTCGTATCTAAATACAATGGCCCCTCTCCCATTGTCACACTGAACGGTCGTCGCGAATGTCGTGCTTGTGCAAGCGCACGTCCAACTTCAATAATAGTGAAATGACGGCAAACATCGGCGAGGAACTGCGAGGCGGTTTGCTTAAGGTCTGGAATCGTTGTGGCGTACATGCAGGCCTTGAGAAGTTTCTTCAAAACTTCCTCAGACGCCAGTTTTTTGGGCATCGAATACTGGCGCTCGGACTTCTCCATAATATCGACTCCACCACTAAACTTCGCATCAGTAATGTCATTTGCTTGAAGCCGGATATACGTGGCCAAATCGTCTGGAAGATTCTCGAATCCAATGTATAATTTGAGCTGAGAGCTAAGCATACGATATGCTTGCTGCTTGTAGAATG
Source organism: Amauroascus verrucosus (assembly GCA_001430935.1). Lineage (NCBI taxonomy): Eukaryota > Fungi > Ascomycota > Eurotiomycetes > Onygenales > Onygenaceae > Amauroascus > Amauroascus verrucosus. The sequence goes on from LJPJ01000035.1 coordinate 104,190, forward strand.
CATCAGAAGTTTTCACAGCAGGTGTTCTAGGCACTTCAAGCAGTTTTGCTAGAGCCAAGTCAATTCCTATATCTAGTGGAAACGCCCTGTCTTTATTTGACCCAATAAGTTTGACATCCATGCTAGGCGTGTCATCAGCGTACTGCTGGAAAGATAACTCTGGAGGGTGGTTTAAGAACTTCCTGTTCCTGCCACCCAGCTTTCCAAGAATCCTCATGGTAGTGTGCGCATGAAAATGACTATATGGATTTGGTCGAAGGTGGTCCCAAAGTGCTGTCATGAGTTCATCCATGATTGGCGCCATTATCGGATCAAGATAGTCCGCTGTGAGATTATCGACGCAGAGCTCCAAGGTTCTAAGGCCTTGACCAACCAGGTCAGAACCTGCACGAAGGGCAACTACAAGAGGCCGCATAAGGTGACTAAGGTGTGGAAGCAAGTGGCTGAGACGAGCTGGGACTGTCAATGTAAGCTCCACATACAAGTCCCGCTCCTGGACCTTTCTAGCTCCAAGTAACAGGTTATTAAATGTTTCAAGAAGCATTTCCAGAAGAGGTAGAAGTTCCTTATATAGGAGCTCAAATCGCCCGCCACCAATGCTACGGAATAAAGACCGAAGGAGGAGAAAATAATTCATTGGTTCTTCAGCGGTGACCGAAAGCTCTATGCACTTCGTCACGATTTTGGTAACATGGGGATGCAAGACCTGCTCGTTTTGCGCGGAGAAAAGAGTGACTGCCATGAAAGACAGTTTGAACATTCGTAAAAGGATTCTCGACTTTTTCATGTCAGCTGAACCAACTTCATGAATGCGGCTCATCAAATATTGCAAAGCCATCCCCGCAAATGCTGGAGAAGTCGCCTCACTGGCTAGGAAAAACTGCGGTAAGTGGAGCAACGCGCTATGTTCGAACATGAGATCATGTAAATATGGTATTTCTGAATAAAAAACTTCGTGGAATGTGGCGGGGTCGATACAATGGAACACCGTACCAAAGCTCTCAAGGAGTTCTTTCTCTTCCTTGCTCATTTGCTGCATATACTGGCTGGTGATGAATTCCAAGGGGGATGAAAAGTGTAATTCGGGCTCCGGCTCATCCACGCCATAATACCTGAAAACGCCAGCGCCCTCATGGAACAACTTCTTGATGACCAGAACTTCTTCAGCATTGTATCCATACGATACCTCTGACCAGTTGATGAAGACATTGGACGGATCGACTTTAATATTTTCCGGGTTGCAAGCCTTCAGCTGGTAGAACAATCCCTTTAAACCATTCACTAAAATCTTGAAAAGAAACTTATTATCTGATACCGGATCGGCGTTTCTATCTCTAGGGTTTAAAGTCTTGATCGGTGCAGCGGTGAAGATATCGATTTCGTCCCAGTCCGGTGGGTTATCCTGATCTCCAAGGTAATTTTCTATCCCATCTGGATTTTCCTTTACTTGCTTCGATGCTTTGATCGCGTTCTTGAACTCACGATTCATAGCAGCGAATTTGTCGCCTATTGCGTCGAGAATCCCTATTAAAAAGTATCGAGCCTCGCGCTTATCGTCTAATTTCGTTATTTTTTCTGCCATATTTAGCAGTAGTCTCGCGCTCATGGCCTGAAAACTGGTTCCTGGGAGATCGTCATGTAGATTCTTTGTGTAAACTTCAAGGGTTCGGCGGATTTGGTCGCGGTTTAGTGATTCTCTTACATGATGGATTAGGTCTGCTAGCATGCTATATGCTAGCGGCCGCAATGCTTCGTAAACTGTAAGGCCATCGCCAATCAAGGTCCTTTCATCAAGTAATTCGTCCAGCTTCTTCAAGAAAATTTTGCGATAATTAAAATTGATTATGTGACGAATGGCAACCAACAACTCCTTTCGAGCACTCGACTTCTCCCTGGGACAATCCTGAAGCAGTCGAACTACAACATTCGGCAAAGAGGGAAGGAAGTCCTGTAGATGATTCGCGTACACCCTAAGCAAGTAGGCTAAAAAGCTCATCGTCTTGACTTGGGCTGTAATGAATTCTCCGAAAGCCGCTCGGTTTCTAATCTCTTTGCAAATGCCTGTAAATATTCTTCCTTGCGCTGCAGCTTCGGCATGTGCTCTTTCTTGCGGCTTCGCTTGGAGTAGCAAGATGCTTTTAATAAGAGGAACAAACACCTTAACATGCTGTGCGACCAAAGCACGGTGAACTTGAAATATAGAGACAACGATGATTGGACACTCCGAAAGGACCTTAAAAGATTGCATGCCTCTCAGCAGCTGAAGATTTCCTTGTTGATCGGGAGCAAGATCCGAAACTGAAGTGACGGGCGAACTAGGCCTGGGTGATTGGAAATTCTGAGGGCCACCGGGCGTTGACGGCATCATTCCAGGCGTGGAACCCTGGACTGGGGTGTCGAACGTATCTTTGACTACTTGTGCCATGCCTTCGAACATATCCCGTATGAGTTCCAGAAACGGTTGTACTCGATTTTGCGTTGCGCGAACCTGCCGCCGCTCAAGGTCCATAATCGTTTTCATACACAGAACCGCATTTTCTTCGTTTTCAACTCTAACAAGCTCCATCAAGAGATCAACCATATCACCAGCATAAGGCTCAACATCAGAAAGGTCCAATGGCAGCCGATGTAGAATTTCCAAGATACAGTTTCGGAGTTTCTGTGACGGAGGATATTATCAGAAACTGAGCTTTGCCAGCCTGGGTTCCCCATACGGAACTTACTTGTTCCCATGACATGCTAACAAATACAGGATCGCCTTTCAAAATCTTCTTGAAGACCGGCCATAGTTTCCGGAGGAAGATAGCATAAGTGGGCGGGGAACATAGTTGCTCTAGCGAGTCGCGGAGTTCGACGGCTATATTGGGTTTAAACTTTGATTCTATAGGAGAGATATCAGCATTTTCAAAACTACATACTGGAGCAAAATGAAAGTAGGCTATCAAGCTTGCAGGAACGAGCGGGCGCATACCTATAGCCGGGTCTCCAAGCTTCGTAGCGTAAATGTCGATATTACGCTCCACGATTTCGCGGTCCATTGTTGCAATCCGACGAGGAAACAGTCGTATCACATGCTCGTCGTTCTGAACTGATCAAATTATTGCCGGGCCCAGAGGCCGGCTAGTCGCGAGGGGTCCAAGAACGATCCTAATTTGGGCAGGACTTTACATTCCAGTGACGGCTGTCAGCTGCACTTGATTCGTAAAGGTGGAAGGCTTAGAGCTAAATATAGGTAATTAGGATGCTTGCAATATATGCTAAATGCATCGGACAGCCTTAATTCCACTTAGTGAGTGGAGGGATTTCTCAAAATGTTGGAGGTTGCTTCACGAACGCGGAGGAGAACCTTTCAGAGAAAACGAGACTGGGGCATCGCTGAGACCCTGTAAAATTCACTAGTCCGTAGTAGGTATAGCGCGATTACTAGCCAATACTAGAGTCGGTAAAGGGAAGACTATTTTCCGTGATTCCAAAGGTCAAAACGCTTTGTTTCATATATCCAATCATTTTGTAAAGCCTAAGAAACATGTCTAAATCAAATCCATTCGTAGAAGGTATCTGAAATCAAATCAACGGGTCCTGAAGATAATCCAGACACAAAAGCAATAGCAACGCCATTCACACCAGTTTTCCCTAACCTGACGCAATCTAGAACAGTCCAAGCAGTCCTATTTTCCATAGTCATGGTCGGCAGAAAAAATAAAACTGAAAGAATCAAAATGAGCTCCCATGTACACAAGAAACCATGGATTATTAAAGTAAAGGGCCGCAACAAGCAATAACAAATGTGCATAGTATAAAACAAATCACAGGGGTCATTGCAGCTTGCTCATGCTAGTTGTCGTCATTGTACAGATCAGCAAAGGGTTTGAGTTTCGTCAAAGAGCAGTGGTATCATCTCGTTCGCATGATATCACTAGTAGAGTTACTATGGGTAACTGCTGGGGTCGGCGATGGCTTGCTGCCACTTCCAACAGAGCTTCGTCGCGCGCCACGCCTTCTGTGTCCAGTGCTAATTCCACTCCGCCGGCCTCGAGAATCATCGAACGATCCACGCCGGTGCGTCTGAGTCAAACGTATGTAACGTTAGAATCATCGCGGCTAAAGACATCAATAATACGGTCTTTCAAGTGAGAAAAGGTGCATTCAAACGGAATTTGGGGAGAGGAATACGGCTGAAAATACATCAACCAATGTGTGAGCCACTAACCGAATTCTGTCCCTCTCGCTCTGGCAACCGGTGTTGATTGGAATCCTTACCAGTTGCAGCTTCGTCTTGCAATTTTAAAGCATTAAGTCGCTGGCGATTGTCCTGGGCAACCAGTTCTGGATCCTCCGGGTGGCATGGAAGCTTTGACAACGGCTTAGTCGGACGGGAAATACTCTTTTCTTTGTTCTTTTGGGCTCTCGCTAACTCTTCTAGTCGCTGCCATTTCGCCTTTCTATTCTGCTCACGGGCGGGAGCGCTATTTTGCAGTTCACGGTACTCATGGGAGCAATCGTCAAATAGCTGCGGATTAATTTCCATGAACATTTTCATTGCGGTGTAGACCATACTATGGATAGTCCTACATTATGTTAGCGTTCTAAAAATAGGCTGCTAAGCTTAGGAACCTACCTATTCCAATGTCCTTGCGAGTTTTCATAGAGAGAGGGGAACATAATCGGGAGTATAATTTCCACGTTGTCGCCAACGAGATTGCAAAAATATTCGTTATTCCAGAAATATAGTGCACGTTCCGCAACCTAAAAAAATTAGCAAGAGGGAGCATGCCACATAGAGGTCTGTCGTACCTGGAAATGGGGGCTGGCAACTGATTTCGCCAATTGATGAAACAAAGGTTCCTGGACCTTAGCGAATTCTGCAGGGTCCATGACCTCGAAGATATCCTCAACTTCGTTAAGGAACATCACCTCCTTAGTACTATTTGTTTTAGGCCAGAAGCGGAGCAGCCCAAGTACAACCTGCAATAGACGTTAGACAGTAAACCAAAATGGTAAAATGAAGCACTTACCTCTTCAGTCAAAGTAGAGTCCTTTTCAAGGAATTGAACAATGCAGTAGGCTAACTGGGGGTGATACATGCTCAAGCTCTTAACTTTGTGCAATGGAATCAAGGCCCTTGTAAGGAATGTTTTGTGTTCCGGTTTAAGAGGAAGGGCGAATCCATTGATGATAGATCCGAGAATTTCCAGAAGTTCCGCGATGCCATTGAAACGTTCGGTCTCATACATAAATTGAAAGAATACGTTGCCGATAGACTTGCGAATGTATGAGCGAAGGTTAAGAAATTTCCCATAAATACGATGCAAGGTAGTCTTAAGGAAGTCTCTTTCCCGAGGATCTTCTGAGTCGAATAATTCCAAGAGCTGTGACAAAACTAATATCAGTTCTAAGCTCTTGAAATGCTGCGGGGGCAATATTTACCTGTAACACAAAATGCTGGTCAATATAGGCTTTTGCTACATTAGTGTTAAAATCTTGGCTCTCAATAAATCGAAGGAAAAATTCATAGACAACTTGAATATGTGGCCATGCGACTTCCAGAACTGGCTCGTCCTCCTCAGGGTCAAAGGTGTCCCCTTGTGGATTCACGGGGGGTGGAATTGGTCGAAATAAATTCTTGGCGAACATCTCTACGACTTTTGGGTACATGGGGTCGGTAATAACGGAGCGGTTGTTGGCGACATAATCTAGAAGCTCATGCAAAGCAAGTCGCTTAATTTCTTTTGATTTCATATCGCCAGTGGGGTCATTGAAATCAAAAATGATGTTGCACTGCTCGATCTTTTGCATGAAGAGATCCTGGCGACGGTTTGGTGGTACTTCATGGAATCCAGGCAGCTTTTCTAGGTCTCTCTGGCGCTGGTCCGATATATCAAACCGGGATGAATGCTGACGTTTTGGAGTCCGGATCCCTTCAGGAACATCTCTGGGAGTCGTATGCAATCGATCGAAAGCATGCGATTTTTGGCCAACCTTTGGAGGTTGAAGGTCGCCAGGCATCGTTTCTGCAGCTCCGGGAGGCGGAACGTGCTGTGGAAACAAATCTATAGTCAGCTTTGAAAAGGGCCCAGAAAATTCGTCTGCTGAAGCATAAAAAGCATAGTCAAGGTGTAGGCCCTAAGATGAATGACTGAAGAAAAGAATGAAAAGAGGGTAGGATAAGAACATGATAGATACGGAACGAATGCCAGCGACTGGTCGGTAAGTGAAAAACTTCCACAGAAGGTAAGAAAATATGAGAGTAGTAAGAAATGCGATAGTGCGGATAAAAGCGGAATGATGAGAGTCATATGGGATGAGTTGGCGCACAAAAAGCCGTCAAAGGAAGTGGCACTTCAAACAAGGGAGCTGAAGAGTAGCGATCGGGAGCCAAAGGACCAGGATACGGTTTATCAAACCGTGATGGATGCGACAGCATATGGAGGTATTTTCAGGGGCAAAGTAATACGCAAAGCTCCAATCAACATCGTCCTCAGTTCAAACGAATGGAGGCCTTGCAAGTAAGAGCGGTGAAAATGGGAAGACACGGAGATTAAAAGTAGTAGGACATAGGTAAGGGTTTAGCCTTTAATAAACCGCATGGCAGATAATCGAAGGATTCTCGAGCTTATGCGGTTGGGGGAAAGGGCAAGGCGCAAGAATTCTCAAAAGAGAAAAAAGAAAGATAGGAAGACTGAAAAAAAAAGGTCTTTTCACAGCTAAATACCCAACATACCGGAGCGCTAGGGCTAATTATAACGCTTGGAGCAATTTGCTGGGCTTGTCGAGAAGGGGTTCCCGGTCCATTCGCCGACATTTGTCCAAAATGCATTCCTCCATGAGGTTGCTGAGGATTATAGTGTTGAGGAGGAGGCACGGGGTTCGGCATGACATGGGCATTGTGATGAATCGTCATTTGGGGGTGCCCTCCATTGTCGGGTGGTGCGGAGGCCTTCCCCTTTGTATCGTTTACTGCTGTGGAAGATGAATTGGGCGTTCCATGGTTTGAGTTGGTGGGAGACGGGCCTTGCCCGGCAGAAGCGGGCACAGGCGCTGCGGCAGGGTTGGAAGAGGATGAGGAGTCTTTCTTCTTTGAGGATTTGTTCGGATCCTTTGCGCGTGAAAGCTGCTCATGCTATTACTGTTATTCATGTCCATCCCTAATATTCCGGGCACAATGGCCTGTGTATAGAACTCAATTGTCCGGGAAATCAGCATACCACTCTCTGCCTGAAGCCCTTCATTTTAACCAGCAATTCTCTGTCCTCATGTAAAGAAAGTATAGGCGAGGGTGCGTCTACCCAGCACGGTATCTCTTCTGCGCGGAGAGGAGGGAACGAGTCAGTTGTGCGACACAAAAGGATAGGAGGCACTCCGTTTGAGCGCTTGGTTCTGTTTGGTTGACGATGAGTCTCTGGCTACAGAGCGAATCATAATAAAAGCACGTAAAAATGGGATGAAGATGGTCGAAGGAGATACTCCAGGGATATTGTGCGCAGGGCAGAGATGCGGCGCGGGAAGCAAGGCGAATTGGGTGGTGGTGGAATCGAGGTGTGTGAAGTCACCGGCCACTCGGGCAGCAGAACAACGACCAGCAACAGATAAAACGGTAAACACTTAACAGCAGCGCCGAAATAACAAAACAGCACAACATACCTCGAATAAAACGGAAGAGCAACAACCGCGATGAGTGTTTGCTATTTTGCTGGATGGTTTTCCTTTCCACACAAGTCACCACACACGAAGACGGCGACTGGGACGGAAACAGGAGGCGGGGACTCCAATCCAGCCCAGCCAAAAGTGGTGGAGGAGCGAGGACGTGGACCAGCAATAAATAATAACCACAGTGGATTCGTGTCACCGAGTGCAGTGATGCAAAGATAAGCTACAAGACCACCACAGACAACAAGATTCAGACGGAGTGCAGAGCTTGGAATTCGCAGCTCGCGGGTTCCATAATAACCATCTGATGCACGCCAGAAGGGGAGCTTTAGACTCTGGGCATCATTAATCGTTAATTACTGTATGTAATTAATTACTTACAGAGTGACCGCTAGTCAACCAACTAACGCTAGTTGTTATATAAGCAAGTTATGTCAGCATGAGTTCGCGCTTCTCCCACGCCAAAGTTCTCTTCCCAGTCAATTACTCCCTAATGAGAACAATGTCCTGAAGGCCTAGTTGATACCCATCTACCCATTGGCGGCAAACCAACATTGCCAGCACCTGGCACATCACTGTTTCGTGTTGCACTTTTCAGACACCATGGCTAGAGTAACGGATTATGTCCGAGCCTGATGCCTATCGTTCGAGGGACTCTTTTACGTGGCATTTTCCACTCTCCTTTTCTCCCAGTTTTTCAAATAATTTAATTAACTATACCCATAATCAGTGGCAAACATAATCATGGCCTCCTGGAGAGGTTCAACCACAGCCCCTTGGCACACCGTCCCATCCAGGGAGATTGTCAGCGTGGAACATCCATGCGTAGTGAAAAACGTGGATCGAGCCATCGACACTCTTCAGCGTGGCTCTGGGATAGCAGAGGTAACGCTGTCACCTTGAAATGCTGCTGGTCCATGTACTTGTCTCTCACAACCCTTAGATCCTAGATCCAAGTCGGCCTAATGCCAGCGCAACGTTAACATTGAATCCGGATGATGGACTCAGCCGGCCCCTTTTTTCAACGTCTAGGCCGGTAAATAATATGCTTCTTAAGGTCACAGTACCAAAGAGAACGGGACGCAAACGGAAACGTGGATCTGAAGATCCATATGTTGATGATTTTGCTCCGACCTCCGGGAACCCAAGCGCCAAACAATTACTACGCTGTTTACGGGATAACGTAGGCCATTATGATATGGAGGTTGTTGGCCGAATTGAACGCATGCACGTTTTCAGGGGTAAAGTGGTAAAACCAACAAGTAAGAGCGCATGCACTGATATCGAGATATAGGCATACCAGACTTTGTATATTCTACCACGGCGAGCCCATTTATGACCAAATTCCGTGAGAATATTATGCCATTCGATTGTAAGTAGCAGAATTGCCCTGTACTATCGCGGGTTCTTTTTAACGTTCTAATGCCAGACGAAAAGCTCAAGCAGTTTGACCTTGACCTACGTAAAGGCGCCACATCAAGCGTTGACATAGTTCCACCACCGTCCTTCAGTCAGGTCGAAATGCCATTCAAATATACGTAAGGAATCGCCGCCAAACAAACTCGGGTCGGTCTACTAACAAATGCATCGCTATAGTTATCGGCAAAACCCTTCCGTGAAACAAGCAACAAATCTCTTCGGAGAGACAATGACAATTAACACACAACAGACCGCTAAAGTTTTCACTCACATTGTACCATGCGATGTGGACTCTGTGCCCACCAAACCCAGCGAGAAATTACCCCCCATCGACACTTTGGACACAATGCTTAAGAATACAATTGCCATACTCCAGAAACTTTTCGATGATAGGCCAGGTTGGACCCGCCGTGGTCTTCGCAACCAGCTCACCACCAGCGAGCAAAAATACACGCTACAAGGAGCGATTCCCTATACAGGCTATATATTCCGCTCCGGGCCATGGCGAGATGCTATCTTCAAATTCGGCTATGATCCCCGTGCCATCCCCGACGCGCGAGTCTACCAAACCCTAATGTTCCGCATACCTCCCAGCACCGATGTAGCAAACATCGATCCGTCCCTTGCAAACCACATTCCGTCAATTAGCACAACCACTCCACTCTCCGGTCGACGCTATACCCTCCCACGTCCTTCCCAGGTTCTAGGTGATGCGGCCGTGGGAAATACATCACACATATTTACTGGCCGCCCTCCACTTGCCCGAGATGGCAAAACCTGGATGATATGCGATATCCAAGATCCCATCGTCACAGAACGATTGTCACCTCTAGGCTCCACGGCTCCCCCTCCACAGCCAATTTGCGACATCTATTCTGCAGGCTGGTATGGAAACGTGGTCTTGGCAACAGCACGCGCCATCTTGCGTGCCAAGATCCAGCATATGCTCGAAAACAATGCGGGCTATCCGAATGATGGCGATTTTTCTCCTCTCTTCAAGCTTCCTCCGCATATTGAAACGGAAGAGGAAATTGGAAAGCTATTAGTTGATCCAAAAGAGGTAGCGACAAGGTGTGTGCATTGTGCGAGTGAAATTCGTGGAAAATTAAGGGGCATTGTCAGACGTGGCGAAGGTGGAAAAGACGTAGAGGCTGGCAAAAGGGGCGAAAAGAGAGTGAGGTGGGAGGACGAGGAAGAAGAAGAGGAGGAAGAGGGCGAGGAAGGAGAGGAAGCGGAAGAATTCAGGCAGCTAGAAGAACAGGCTGAGGAAGACGAACGAGAAGAGGCTGAGGACAAGGAGGAAGACGAAGAGATAGGAGGTGAAGAGTAACACTGGACGCGGTGATTTGGAAAATGGGTGTATCTTCATTTTCCAATTATGTTTAATAACATATGCTTGCCGAAAACAAAGGGAGTGATAAGTCACAATGTCAACAATTCGCTTTCAGGCCCAAAATTTGAATGTCAATGCCCACAACTAGTCAAACACAACAATGAACAAAAAGGAGACTCCAAATATCAAGGGTAACTTGAGTACATAGACAGCAGAATAAGCTCATTAGACACCAAATAGCAAAGCAAGCCATTCGTTAAAGCGTTTCTAAGTGTTAGCACTGGAGAAATGAAACAACGTAAGTCAGTAGCATCATAGCTCATTACCACAAATCAAACAGATGCGCATCAACATAACTGTTCATAAACATAGCGTCCATAACCATAAACCATATAGCGTGACAGACATGAAAAGGTCATAGCAGTCAATTCCACTGTTTTAGGCCAAAGGCTCCTTAGAAGGCTCCAATGCACTTTGTAAAAACCACACGGGTCTGTGTGTTATTGTTTGCAAGATTTCATCTGTTTTGAACAGTGCGAGATCACTTGCCCGAGCTTCTTGCTCTATTTCAGGGCTCACTCTCATATCTCCTTTGTATTCTCATCTCCAAACGCCCAGGGCGACGGCTAGCAAGGTAGAAGTTATCAACCGTGCTGCTAAGGAAAGGCGGGGCCTCTCAAGCCAAAATACATAATCTTTCTATCGTATTTAGCGGTTTCCTAGGTCAGGAAAGGTAAAAAGGCAAAAGGCGAAGGTGGAATTGGTAATGCTATCTATTGTTAAAAAGCCCAATTCCAGGTTGAACTAGCCGGTGTTTAATATCCACATGATAGCTTCAAGTTTCACTTGGAAGCGAGGCTCTTTGCAGCCTCCTTGGCAGATTTGGACCGTTGCGACTGAAAATTGTGATCCAAATTAGAGAGAGCAAGGTGATTTGTTTTACAAGGCAAGCAAAATATAGAAGAGCATGTCGAGGGAATTATGCAGTGCGAGGTATCTCAAAACGTAGCCCTGTCGACCGAGCCAGTGTTTTCAACGTTGTCCTCTGTAGCGTTGGGACATTTGAACTCCGAATAACCTGAGTTCTTATCGCTATCCAATGCCTTCCCTTTTGTGATAGAGTGAGAGACATTCTTTTTAAAAGAGGATATTACTGCCTGTTTTAGCAATGGTGGCTGGTCTGCGTGAGAGCCTGTTTTGTGAGCTGCAGAGCTCACGGCGGTGTGAGACGAAGAACATGAAGGATGCTCTAGCGAAGTATTTGATGCTTCGTCGTCATCAGGAATCTGAACCCTGGCGCAAGTAGAATCGACCCCTTCTTCGGGAGCAAACGCTTTAGGGTCTAACTCGCCCAATGGAGAACGAGGTCTATCGGCCATATCGGCTGACATCAGCGCGGGAGATGCATCCAAAGAAACTGCAGAAGCAGGTTGGGAACCGAAGTTGAGGGGCGGAATATTTTCTTTCCCTCGGTCATACTTTTGCGCTTTGTCTTCGTCATCGCTAATATCAAGCACGCAAGTTGAATGCTGCATCAGATTTGCCATTTCCTCTTGCTCACTGTCTACATGAATATCAAAATCCCAACCTTTCCGGTGACTCTCAATACTCTTTGGCATAGCCTGGCCTGTCTGGAAGAAGGACAAGCTAAATGTACCAGTCAGAGCATCTGAAATAGAGAAAGGAACACGAGAAATATGGTTTTTTGGGAACGATGGCGGGTCGACTCGGCAGGACCCATTACTTCGACGAGCGAACGCTTTCGTCACTCTCGATCTTGGAGAGCGGCCAGCAGCAGCTCGGAGTGGGGCCGTCCTAGGAGTTGGTGTGGACAAGGCACGCGGTAAAATTGGCGTATTAGCGACTGACTTGGCGGGAGGTTCTAGGTTGGCGGGCGATGTCACAAGGTGGAATATGTCCTTCACCGTAAGCGACTCGATGCCTGTTCGACTCTTTGGCTTCTTGGCGGGAGACTCCATCAATGCTGGGTCGAGGTTTTCGGAATCGGAGAAATCAGCAGCATCGAGAGGACGTTTCAAGGAAGATGCTCGCGGTCCTAGGTTCCGAGTTTCAGTAAATGTAGTCTAAGGATACGGGATAATCTAATAACATACCATTTTGGCGATTTTTCATACTCTCAACGGCCCGAAGGCGCCTTTCTCCCAAAGGAGCAAATGGCTGCCTCGAAGCCGGAGAGATGGGCTGAGTGGTAGCTGCCATCTTTAGATAACTGGTCCGCTAGGCAAGGTTGGCCTAAAGGCGTCAGTCTCGCGCTCAGCCTCAATGTCCCCTCTACATTCATGAGGGAGATTTTTGAATTGAGGGTTGGTAGGTAGCCCTGGCAACGAACTGCCAGTCAAATAGGAAGCGCGTTTACCTTTGAGGGATAGAAAATTGTCTTGACACGGCAACCGGGTTAGCAATAGCAAGCAATTGGTATTCCCAGGCACACAAGGCAATAACACAGGACGAAGAACGAAAAGATACGCAAGGTAGAAGCTCAAGGTATCACAGATGCGAGTCACGCGTCACGAACGAGGAACTGAGAGACGCGTCAATTGGGGTAACCTCTCAAGGTTTTCAAATCAAGATTCCCGGGCGAAAGCGTCAAAATCAATGGAAAAAAAATAACTAGGATGATAAACAAAGATAACAAGAACGATTGAGACAAGCAGTCAATGGAGAAAACTGCTGATTAGAGACTAAGATGGAAGAAGAAGAAGAAAGCGGAACGAAGACGCCACGAAGGTGTGGAGGGGAAGTGTCAGATACCCCGTGCAGAACGGAGTCCTCCGTACCTACCAGTTTGAGTTTTGTTGCTTCGGGGTTGCCGGGTTGCCAGCAGTTGGCTGGGGAAAGCGCAGCTTGTCCCTGAAATTGGCAACAACCCCTCCAAAGGGAAAGCGACAGCGAGGCTCAGGCGAATAAAATGCGACATTCATTCGTTGCTTCCCCCTTTGACCTCCCTTGTGCACCCGGGAACTGATGAGGAAAGTTGCTGCTACTAAATCCAGAAGGGTGAGGGGACTTTCCTTGACTTTCCTTTGTCTCAGTAAACAGACGCGCTGGCCTGGTGTCGTGTTGCACTAGTTCATATCAGGTTAGTATATCCCCTCCATGCCAAGATTTTGTTGGGCAGAGGATGCTTAACGATTCTAACTCATTCTGGGAGCTGGGCTAATTATCTTCAAAAAGCCAGCGGAATTTGGTAGGGTTCGTAGACCATAGATCCACGGGTTCCAACATGTTTATCAGAATATACTCCGTACGTTAAGTAAGATGATCTATGTCGTGAAAATATAATGAAACTTTGTAGCAGCTCTTGTCGTAAGACCATAGATCATCCACAATTAAATCATTTACTTACATCCAACAGGAATATCAATCCATTTAATCATAAAAGAATGTGGTCCCGGTGGTTCTGCACATTGGATGACCTGAAACTCTCTCAAGCCCAGAGGCATGGCTTTAGTGTTGGGTAGGAGTAGAAGGGAGAAGAAGGGAATATGTACTTTGTGTAGTGTGGGACTTTCAAGCAGAGACAAGACATAGAGCTCTAGCGGAACCAAAATGCAAAACTATGGACTGTAATCTCAACATTTAAAACACAAACTCAGCGCCAAAGTATCACATATCAGGTTATGCTATCCAATAGTGGTCGAGGCATCCACCGAGTACGCATTACGAATCAGGCCACATATCAAACCACCGAGAGAGCCCGAGAACACCACAGCTGCTGGTCATCGTGTCCATCAAGCATTAGCCTGGCTTGGTGTGATGAGGAGATGATGAGACTCAAGAACTCCTGCAACCTTGGACGGGCAGCATGGGACTAGGGTGGTGAACGGATGGTCAAAGGAGACCAAAGCAGCACCATAGCGTAAGCAGCTGGAAAGGTGAGTGGTAACCAAGAATAGGGGCGAAATCATGATCGCGCTCGTATTGATGGAGTTGAAGAAGGGGCCCCCGGTGCATGGATCACTGGCTAGGCGCATCCGGTGGTGAGGGGTGCTAGACGGCACAGACGCGACGGGAGAGAGAAAAAAAAGGAGCAAGAGAACAGGCTGACCGTGAGCGCAGCCGGCGAAGGGTTTATATACGCACACACAGCGGGGAGTTAGGCCGGAAGCGGAACTTCGCAGTTACGTTTCTAGTTACTGCTAATACCTTCATGCCAACCTTCCAATCTCGTCTCGCCATGGAATGCTATCCATAGCCCCCCGCCGTTGAACACATTGAGCAGAAGCCTGAACCGCCCATCGAACCGCCTCATCAGTTCCATTGCGATACCTTTCAGTTCGTTCATCATCCTTCAGGTCCTCATTACCTTTGCCAGATGATTTTCTCTGTTCTCTCCACCGAGCCACTTGCACCGAATATCCACCAACAAAAGTGTCTCCAGCACCCGTGGTATCCATGACTTTATCAACGTTTGCAGCAGGGACGTGATTCATGTAGCGTATCCACGATTTGGCATCTTCTTGCACTTTACTGCCCACATCGCCTGCACTATACCACACTCCCTTAGAGCCTAACGTGACAACGACATATCGCACTCCCAGACCATGAAAGTATTTCGCAATCTGGCTCCTGCGTCTTTCTGGTTCGGCGATTTCCCTTAGTTCCTTTGGCGCCATAATCTCACACTCAGTTTCGTTCATAATCAAATGGTCAATTGCCGTGTAGATATCCTCGGGTAGGCCTCCTTCTGGCGCCGGAGCGGGATTAAACACAACTTCAATTTCTCCATTCACACCTTGGCGGCCTTCCTCGCGTAATTGCTTCTTTGCATGTCCCACTCCCCTCAGAACCTGGATCACCGTTTCCAACGGAATCTCTGCCTGCACCACCATGACGTCCGGTTGAGGACAGGACACTGCCAGGTTCACGATTTCCGCGGCTGGTTGCATCCCCGCATAATTCGCACCAGGCGTGAGCAAAATTCTATTCTCGCCACCAGCAGAGCTATCCACAATAATCACAGCAACACCCGTACTCACCCCCTCCACTTCCCGAACCCGCGTGATGTCAACCCCAGACTCTTCTAACGTAGGCTTCAACAGGCTGACGAAGTAAGAGTCCTGGCGCCCAACGGCACCAATCATTTCAACATAGACATCATTTTTGGCATCAGGACTAGATGCTCCAGGTTGCAATCTGGATAAACGTCCGCAGGCTACAGCTTGGTTAGCGCCTTTGCCGCCTGCGCTGATGTTGAAGGATGTTGCGGTGAGGGTCTCCCCTGGTTCAGGAAAACGCGGGGTCACAGTGACTAAGTCGGCGTTTAAGGAGCCAACTACTCGAATCCTGGCCGGCATCTTGTAGGGTATTGAAGCCTCCAAAAATAAAGCAAGATTTCTCTATTGCTAGCTCAGGCTTTTGATATGGTTTTACTCTTTTTAAAAAAGAAATTTTTAAGCCCTACGAAGTTGCAGCTTAAGCCCTAAAAATCCCACTCCTGATTGTCGTGACATCAGCGTGCCCCACGTGAGATCCAGCTCTCATTAGTTGAATTCTGTCTGAACAGTAGAGTTATGCTCTTTAAAAGTAACATGACCCATTCAAGTGTCTATTCTTAAGTCAAAATCCATCAATATGTTTCACTTGAGGGACTGCTTGGTAATGTCACTAAGCTCTATGCCGCCCTTCAATGCGACTTATCAACAGACAGATCCCGAGACACCACACATTACAACTCCCTAGCCAACCTAGCAACTCCCAAGTCCCCCAACTTGAACAAAGTGAAGTTATAATGCCCGTTTCAGGGAGCGGGCTGTGCGTACATACATGCACACGACTCATCTGCTACTTCATATCTTCTCCCGTCGCGTTTTGTCCTGAATAAACTTCAGTCCCCTCTGAATTGCAAGGTCAGCGACCTTCACACCGCCGTCATACTCACGCGACAATGCATCTTCCAGTGATTGCGCTTGATAGGTAGCGTAGTAGCAAGACTCTCGATCCGCGTTCAGGCCTTCTTGGGGAAGCGAGGCCAGGAATCTCGCAAGTTTCATCGCTTCCTTGAACGCATCGCCCTTCGGGACGATTCGATTCGCTAAGCCCATGTTAAAAGCCTCATTCGCGCTGACTGGCCTTCCTGTCATGAGTATATCTAGTGCTCGACCTAAGCCAACGATGGCGGGGAGGCGGACCGTGCCACCGTCGAGCAATGGGATACCAGTGCGTCTGGAAAATATCCCAAAAACTACATCCTCTTCCACAACTCTCATATCGGCGAGAAGACTTAATTCCATTCCGCCCGCAACGCAATGTCCCGCGACCGCACAAATCACTGGCTTCGTCACTTGCATTCTCGTCGGGCCGAGCGGACCGGCATTGCGGTCTGCGACCGGTTCGAACTTGCTCTGTGTGATGTTACTCATCACCATATTGTTGCCGTTTCCATCACCCACGTTCCTCAACATTCCGGATTTTGTATCCCACTTGGTCAACTCGTTGAGGTCAAATCCCGCCGAAAACGTTCTGCCCATACCGTAAAGCACGCATACTTTCTGTCGAGTATCCCCCTCAAAAGCGAGAAATGATTCGTATAACTGCTTTGCCGTTAGAGGGTCTATTGCGTTTCTCCGGTGTGGTCTGTTAATTCCAATTGTAGTGATGCCTTCCTCCAACTTGTCGACCAGCACGGCTGCTCTCTCTGTAGGTCCCTGTGCAAGGCTTGCCATGATACGGTCTCAGATGTCTCCCTTTTTATCGTCAAAGGCCGAGTGAAAATACTCTTTTTAATAACTCCCTTTCCAGTGATGATGATAGTAAATGCGTCTACGTAATAATGCTAGATAATATCTAAGCCACGGCATACGGTGTAACACAACCAGTCCGGATATCCTGGTGCTATTAAGTTTTTTGACATCCTGACGTTTTGACACCGGCTACGCAACGCCGCCCTTGTATCAGACTCTAATTCAATTCCCATCCAGTATTCTCCCAAATACACTTTGTGGAGCGAAGACACCATTGACGTAAAACGAAACCTGTTTGTAGGCATCTAGCTCCAATGCCCCAAAACGGAGGATGGGCTCTTTGTGCGAAGCAGGATAAACTCGGACGGCCATGTACAATTTCCCTTCGGAAATATGAGAATCCCACACACAAAGCATCAGCCCATCGTCGGAAGCTTTGGATCGGCAGTCTTTCTTCGCGGGAAGTGTAGGGACTGGCGATCAGTCTTCCGGTTCCAAACTGCGATCAACAAGATATATTATCCATGGAATCGGTAGGCTCGGTATCAAGTAAACCGGAAACCGGGATGGAGTACTTTCATTCATCTGCACGGGTTAGCGGCGCTTGGACATACCTTGGCTACGACGAGCGGAAGTAGCACTGCCGACATCAATGAAGGGATCCTAGAATTGTCACTGAAGCCTATTCCCTTTCATCCCTAGCTCACTGCAAGTCGCAGGTTTAGAAGAAATGGCCCTCCCGAGAAAGTAGCAAAAGGGTACTACGAGCAATAACGCTTGTGTGGAGAGGAATGATTTACAAGGGTGGCTTTTTCGGTCTTCCTTCCGATTGAATGCCTGGATGATGAATCGAGAGCGATTTGGATTTGGTACAACGCGGCGATAGGAAACCGTAGACGCAAGGGAATTACCTAGGTAGTGACATAGTTACCTATCTTGACATAAATTTGGGACGAAGAGGCAACGCCTGGCTCTCCACCCAAGGGATTCATGACATCTGGGGATAACCTGAACATCAAACGCTAGCGAATGATGATCCTACTCTATTGGCAGTTATACGCCTGTGAAACTGATTAATTTCCTATTTTCTTTTTTTTAATATTTTTCTTTAGAGTTGAACCCGTGAACGCGGAGACAAGCTCCAGTATAATGAGGTTTTTGTTCAGGAAGCAGACCCGCTGAGAGTTGAAGAGAATACTAAATTAGGTCTTGAGAGAAAGTAATGAAAGACAGATTCGTGGAACGCTACATAATACAAGTCAGAGATGGTCGGGTTCTGAATTGATAGGCAGGATTAGCATTCTTTCCCTCAACCACTATGTACGGGTTAAAAAATCGCTTCTAGGGTCTTGATCGACTTCGTACATTTAGGTATCTTCATGCAAATGGTCTGTCAAACGCAAAGAAACATCCTAAAGGCCTCTCCACAAAGCTATCTCATCAATGAAATCCAAGTTTTTCGCAAGATCCGAGAAAATCTCGACCTAATGTAACGTAAGGCTCCGCTCCTTGCGATGCCTCGGACTTTTCAGAGCGAATAGCGTCCTTCACAGCCTTCGCAATTCGAATGCCACACATCACCTTGTAACGACTGGAGCGTGGGTTCTCGTCTCGAGGAACATTCGCCTCAAAGCTTGAGGATAAAATCCAAAATTAGGCATTAGACTGTCTCCCATTTTTTCCACTTGTCCTCTCGTCTTCAACCCAAGAATTTTAAAAACAATCAATGCTTGGTCGCATCTAGTGCCTGCGCAAAAAAAAAAAAAATCTTTCTTTTAGACACGCCGACTGCCCTGTATACAACATGACTCTGCTCTGTAGTAGAAGTCGCCTAGGGGTTGATAGACTATTCAATGGTGGTCCGTGAAATGTTTCGGATGGACCGAGTGAGGGAGGCCGCATAAATGCGCTGAATCGACAAATAAAACCAAGCTACTCGACAAGCGCAAAAGCTGGTAATGGGACTCGATGGAAAGAAGTCTTCGGTGTCTGCTGCCTATGGTTCTTTGTGAATATACTCTTTATTGTAGCGAAATCATGGTCCGTGTCGATAAATTTGCGATCCACCTGACCGGAATTGTATCGTCTCTCTGCGCTGAAGAATCATCAACGCCCTGTTTAATGCCTGCTCGTTATAGTTTCTCCCATCTACAAACTCTCGCCGCAATGTGGCCAGACTTGTGCTCCAGCCAATAGGTAATCGTCGCTTCAATTCGTCTTCCACCTTGCCCACCTCAGCCATAAGCTCTTTGCTCGCGTGGCCTTCACCATGAACGGCGGCATCCATGGTTGACGCGAGGAACAATCGTACCGCTTCATCAACATGAGCTTCTGTCGCAATTGGTGAAAGGCTTAACTTTGCGAGGGACTCTGTGATGCGGATAATGGCCTCTAGCTGACGAACTGTGATAGGAATAGATGATCGTGCGTTGGCATCTAATTCAGCCTTGTGCACCTGTTTGCGGATTGAGACGAAATGAGAAGAAAGCTTTTCGGCTGCTTCCGGAGACAGTCGAGGGGCGCAGCGACTAACGATTGTTAGAATATTGGTTGATGCGTATATAGATGGGGATCCCAGCCCAGATGAAGTCACTTACGATCTGCAATAACTGATGTATCGCTTCATTTTCTCCACTGGAATCTCGGCTTCAACCTGCTCCTCGACCCCTCTGCCGCCCATGTGAATACTCATCACGTGTCTTGCCATTTTTTTGTCTCGTCCCCTCTCATGTTCATCCCTTACAATGAAAATCATGTCGAATCTGGACAAGATTGTTGTTTGAAAGTCAATATTTTCACCAGGAGTCTTCATGTCATCATATCGTCCAAATACAGGATTCGCTGCAGCCAACACAGAAGTCCGTGCATTCAAGATCGTGGTGATTCCCGCTTTAGCGATGGATATCGTTTGCTGTTCCATGGCTTCATGAATTGCAACACGGTCTTCATCTCGCATTTTATCGAATTCGTCGATACAGACAACACCTCCATCCGCAAGGACCATGGCGCCTCCTTCGAGATAAAATTCTCGCGTTGTAGCATCGCGTTGGACGGAAGCCGTGAGACCAGCAGCAGACGAGCCTTTGCCGGACGTATATATAGCAATTGGAGCAACTCTCTCAACAAATTTAAGAAGTTGAGATTTGGCTGTGCCTGGGTCACCAAGTAAGAGAACATTGATGTCTCCTCGGAGCTTCATACCGTCAGGTAGAATTTTCTTAGATCCACCCATGAGAAGACATGCTATGGCCTTCTTTATGTCTCGATTTCCGTAGATTGAGGGTGCTATACAGTCCGCAAATATGTCGTAGAGGTCTGGCCGCCTGCTGAATTCCAAGAACTCTTGCTCTTCTTCTTCAGTAAAGATTGCACTGCCTTTCGCAGTGTGGTCAATGTCAGTGGCAATGCCTACAGCCCGAACATAAGGGTTTCGAATGGCTGGCGCCCCATTTGTTGCATTTTTCTTCCCCTTGGCTTGATAGATAGAAAACACACCCATTACCGTGCATCGAGAACCAGGTACTACCCGGTTCGCAAGATATCGATCAGCAGATATCAAAATGTGACGGGGAAGTTCTCCAACAGGAACCTGATCCGGAGCTTCTTGGAGCTTTAGAACTTGTTGGTCGACGAACTGGCATTTCTCATGCACAACCACGTATGGGTCCAATGGGCACGGGTCCTCATTTTGGTTTCTTTCTTTCTTGCATGTTCGAGGCAGAGACAGTCCCGAAAATCCACCTTCTACAACAATGTTTTCTGACGTCTCACAGTTGCGGCATTTGATATGGATGATAGTCGCCTTCGAAGATATTGTGGAAGCACCGATAACGATCCCGGGAATTCGGACAAGGTGCGACACATTCGTCGCATTCAAGTCCCTTATTGTGATATGAGATGCGCTAGAGTGAAGGAGGAGCTGGTGTTGGGGCAGCTCAATGTCCCTTTGCGATGGGTATACTATTCGCTGGGTGCACTGCTTTAGAGCGCCTTCGAACTATAGACACGTAACGGGATTAGGGAATCAGCCGGGCCAACTCTGGAATCCAGCAATAGCTTACCAATGGGATCGTGTCTAAGGGGTTTGTCGTGAGCCTATGGGCCAACTCTTCGTTGTAAGCGATTAGATGGGCCACGTCGACATCGCAATAATACTTTTTCGCGAGGACGTTCTGTCGAATCTGGTCTCTACCGCACGCAGATCAGTCAATAGTTGTATCTCAATGGCGCCAAACTCAGCTCACCTGTATATAAAAGCATTATCAAATTGAAAGGCAAGAATGAATTCTCCTAGCTGGGCTTGAATAGTTGTACGCGTTTCGTCCGGTCCATCGACCGTTGGCTGAAGGACACTGAGAGAGTAAGCGGTTCTTCTATCCATAATGAGTTACAGAATCACAAAGTTGCAACGCTATTCTTCTCTCCAGGCAAAGTAGTGTTTTCTTTGCTTATAGAGCCGTGGATGGGAAATAGCGGGCAATTTCAAGTGGTTCCGGCTTCCGCTAGAAATTCATGCTGGGGATGGTACGCGTCGCGTCGAGCGCGTTAAGTGGTTTCCTGACTTGTGTCTGCGGATAAATAGATTCTCCGTAGTGAGGCGGTGCTTTCTGTGGCTCTCCACGGTGGCCGGATGCTGATTGGCGTCAGGCTCGCCCTTGGGTTGTCTCCAGATTGGATTTCTGCGATTTCTGGAACGATCACTGCAAAGAGCTAATACTGCCTAAATCTCCGATTTTCTACCTCTGACAGTTGGTTCGGGAGCTGCCTGTTTGGCCGTCTCTACTCTGCTGGTGACGCGAGCTGGCGACATCATGTTGCTCCGTGCTCGAACAGTGATCACCTAACAAATCGACCATCTTGATTGTCGATTTCTGTTGCGACATGACCTCTCCGAATTCCCGAAAATCGGTGGAAAGCATAACCTCCCCATCATCAACTTCTTCCTTGCCCCAATTACCTTTTCTTCAATCCGACCCCAGCCGCTCCTTTCATCGGCCTAGATATGATTCCCGTCGAGGCTCCACCGCGAGTTCAATTGCTAGTTCAGGAGCTACTTCTACTCTTACACTACATAATGGTTCGATAGCGGAATCTGGACAAAATGGTATGCATTTGCGCTCTACGTACCTACCGAAAGCTAACCTCTTCTTTCCGGCTTGAAGCTATATCGACACTTCTCCAGCCACCAATCGTCAGGACTGGTTTGCTTCCCCATACTTCCTCACCCTCTAGCGGCTATAAGCCACCCTCGACAAGAGATATACCGCCCGTAACCTTGACAAATATCCCACACGTGGAATCAGTGCTCTTCGAATCATATATCTCGCAAATTGGATCTCTCTACGACTCGTTGCGGCGCGCAAAGGAAATAGGTAATAAAACCGATTCTCAATCATTTGGAAAACAGGCGGAGGCATTGAAGACATCTGAGCTAGATACTCTACTATCTCAGCAGCTGGATAAGCGGCAGTCTAGCTCAAGCTCGCTCTTGACCACGCTAGGGGATGGACCCGGAAGGAGAGGGTCGGCACTGAGCTACCGCAGCCGTGGGCCATCCACAACCCCTCTATCTACTATCCCAAAATTATACTTCGACGAACACTTTCATCTTGAAAACCCGAGAACATTTGACTTTGTTTCCGAGCGATCTGAAGTCATTAGTTCTCCAAGGCCATCCGCTCCCGATAGTCCCGTTGAGATTCAACCAACAAAGCGGAAAGCTCTAGCAACTAATGCAATATTGCAGGAGAAACTATCTTGGTACTTGGATACTGTTGAGATTCATCTAATCTCTTCTATATCCGCCGCTTCCACCTCATTTTTCTCTGCTCTAGGTTCATTACGTGAGCTACATGCAGAAGCGGAAGCTTCTATCAAGAAAATACAAACTCTACGCAGTGATTTGGCCAAATTGGATAATGACTTGGCGTTGGGTGGGCTTAGAGTAGTTAAACTACGCCGACGGCGAGAAAATGCCCGCAAACTTGCGAATACCGTGATTCAATTGAAGGAGGTGATTTCATCTGTTTCCCGATGTGAGCAGATGGTTGAAAAGGGCGACATTGAGGACGCTATCGATGAACTTGACGATGCTGAAAGATTAATCACTGGCAAAAGGACTAGAAAATCACGAGCAGACCTACCAAGTGACTCAACTATTGACTTGCGGGGAATCAAAGCTCTAGAAGGGGCGTCAGATGATCTGGCTCAACTTCAGTACCGAATCGGAATGGGCTATGAAACTCGTTTCTTAGAAACACTACTACAAGACATAAGGGCGCATATTGATGCTGTGCCTCCCGAGCTCACGCTACTGCGCTTGGGGGACACGTTCCAAAGATGTCGCAGGGCGAATCGTCAGGTCACATCCACACCAGGGTACATGAACGTGCAGAATGAGTTCCGGTCGAGGCTACATAGGGATTTGGCTGGTCTTGGCCGGTCTCACCATACCATGCCTGCCGCAACATCTTTTAAGAATGCAATTCTACGGGAAATGAAGAGCATAATTCGACGTCAGCTTCCGAGTTCAAGTGACGATGACGCTGAGTCGATGATGTCTGCATCAACTCGCGGCGGACGGCAGCTCACCCAACAAGAGAAATCATCAATATTAGCTCGAAATCTACGAGCATTAGACCAAGGAGATGCCCACTATATGCTTACCAAAATTTATACTGGTATCAGCGAATCTCTAAGGCGTCTTAGTGTTCAAGTCAAGGTTTTGCTCGATATTACCAGCGGCTTAGAACATTCTCCGAATCCAAACTCAGTCCGGTCTCCTCCTAGAAGCCCTTCCATGGCAAACTTTAACGATGTTTCTAGCTCTGGAGAATCCGCAACGATAGCCAAGGATGAGATCTTACAAGTTTTGGACATGTCTAGTCTCCTTGGCCAGGCTGTCGATATTGTTCAATCGCAGATGGTAAAAGTGCTGAAGGTGCGACTTGAGCAGATCGAGCTCTTGCCTCTACCCCAATTTCTAAGATATTTTAGCTTAAACAGGCTTTTCGCCGATGAATGCGAAGCGATATCTGGTAGAAGTGGAGCAGCATTGAAAACGGTGGTGGATAATCAAATCAAAGCCTACATTGGCAGCTTTTCAGATCGTTACAAGCATCGGATTGTACAGGTCATGGACTCTGACAAGTGGGATGCGAAAGATTTCGGAGACTCTGAAACCGTATTGCTCAGCAGAGTCCTTCAAGCTAGCACTGGGGATGTGGATGCATGGGTTGCAACATCAAGAATATGGGAAGACGAAGCAAAGGTCGCAAAAGCTACACCTACGACCAATGGCTCTGTAGTCAATGGAAACAGCGTATCGGCCACTAGCAAAGACCGGACTCGGAGCGCCATTATCGATGAGCAAAAATACATTCTGCCAGAGTCTGCAATCTTGATGGTGAGAGTCATCGAAGACTTCCAACATTTGATGACTGGAATACCTAGCATCATCCCGGATATCGCTTCAAACTTTCTTGAATGCCTTAAATTGTTTAATTCCCGCCTCTCGCAGTTAATCCTGGGTGCCGGTGCGACGAAAAGTGCTGGATTGAAGAACATTACAACAAAACATCTGGCACTTGCATCACAAGCTTTGAGTTTAATTATGGCACTCATCCCATATATCAGGGAATTCATTCGAAGGCATTGCACTTCTCCTTTGCTTATGGGCGAATTTGACAAAATTAGGCGACTCTACCAAGATCACCAGTCAGGCATTCATGAGAAATTAGTTGACATCATGAGTTCTCGTGCAGCCGTTCATGCCGGTTCTATGAAGAAGATTGACTGGGAGTCACAAAATGATACCAACACTGTTAGTGCCTATATGGAGATCCTCGTAAAGGAGACCGGGACCCTTCATCGAGTTCTGACTAAACATTTACCGGACACGACTGTCATGATGATCATGGTCCCTGTATTCGCCAATTATCGCGACCAATGGAGCAGAGCATTTCAATCAGCTATCTTGAATTCAGAAACGGCTCGTCAGAGGTATTTAGCACGATACCCTAATTCTATACTAGTATTAAGTTTCTTGCTTACTAACATCGCTCTAGAATGTTATCAGACGTCCAGTTTTTCAAGTCTAAGATAGATAAGTTAGATGGCGCGGACGACTTGGGACAACACCTTGTTGACCTTGTCAAATCCAAGACCATTTGCAGCCCACAACCAAGCAATTCTTCTCCTGAACCTGCGAAAGATCCATCCTCAACCTCCCAAGGAACAGAGACGGATGACCTGAATCCTGACAAAGTCGATGCGTCAACATCCTAGCAGCTTTGCTTGACTATCAGCATATTGAAAGCTTCTGCCTGAGTCACTTATTGTTTGTTAATATGGCTCTCAACAGCCGACGGCTTTTCTAATAGCATATACCTCTACTGAGATGTTCTTTTGAGCGAATTTGGGGTTTCTTTGTATTTCCGGGATCTTTATCTGCAAGGGTTCCTTAAACCATACACGATTTGAAATGAACCTACTGGTGTTCACTCTACCTTCTTGTTTTTAAAGTTCTAAATTTGTACACTAATCGTATTCTATTTTCCCTTTGTGACGCCATATAACTTATTTTATTTACCCGGTTCCCTGTTTGGTGAATCGTTTCTCCTGAGATTTTCTCGGACACCAGAGTCCCTAGAAATATTCTAGGAACCCTATGGCAACAGAGTCTCTTGAAAAATTAGTGGAAGATGCCGTTAGCCACATTGATTCTACCTCCATGTACTGTGCCTGCTTGACTTGAATATGTGAAGGACTTTCCCATGGAAGGATATATATGTGTATGGTTTCTCCTGCGTGCTACTTTCCTTTCCTTGCCTACCCCAAACACTCCTCTACTTATTATTAACAATCTAGAAAACTGCATACACCTAGTCGGCGAAGAGCAGTCTGACCGTGTTTTGTATACACCGGTATGTAACATTGTACCCTTTTTTTAACAACAAGCCGTACTGGGTCATGAAATCAGAATTGGTATATCAAATAGTCTAACTACAAGCCCATAGAACAGATATTGTTTTAGGATGTCTATTCCCTCGTTGGACCAAAGAGGCCCCTCAAGAGACGTCATCAAGCGCGAGGATGTAATCTTTGCGATTCAAGAATTGGAGCGCATGCAGTCTCATGAAGACCTTCAAGTGAAACAGAAAGATCTTCTTCTCAAGGTCCTTGACTCTTTTCATAAATGGCTAGATAACCCCGAGAAGGCGTCTGAAGCAATTCGGTATTCAGTGTCAACGTCTTTAAAATACCTTGACTATGTGCCCAGAATCTGCCATCTCGTCTCGATATTCCGACGGTCAAAGACGTTTCTCAAGGAATGAAAATCCTGGCCGATCATCACATTGAATTAAACTCGCATCTCCCACTCGAAATCACACGATATGAAGAGTTTGGTGATGTGTTCGAACCATTGGCGAGTATTCTTCGTTGCAGCGTCTGCTTTAGCAAAGAGAAATACAACGAGATTAATCCAGAAACTGGGCGGCAATACGATTGGAGCTATATTAGTTCGGTCCTTATAAGATATCCGTTTATACCGCTTCCTTCATGGTACCAAATACAGGCAGCAGTTCTTCGCCAATGCCGTATTGTCAGACGAACATTATTGTCAGCCTCAGGTCTACGAGTAACAAGCTTCAAATAGACTTCAACGCCATTGCATGGCAGATTATCAGGTACAACATTTATTCAGAGATTCCCAGGGGACCCAAACTATTGTTGCGAACCGGGAATTGGAGCCAGCTTGCGGTTTGCATACGCCAGGCAGATTCGGCCCTCCAGTCAATTTCTCAATTGAGAGGGGAAAGGCATGCAGAAGTCTCAGCAGCAGCACATTCTCTTCTCCGTGCTGTCAAATGTACGCAAGCAAGGTGGTTTGATAGCTACATGTCAGCCCAAGAGTATCAATTGAGTAACAACGCTCTTAATCTTGGCCGGCGACTGGCAGAATGTGGTGATCCTCGAGAAAACCAAAATCTGCGCAGCGAGCCACTTTTTGACTTCCTTTTATATGCAAAAACGAAAAGTACTGGTTTGTTATATAGACAAATGAGACGTCAGTCTCAGAATCGAGTGGCATCGAGACCTTCTTCCTCCGCAGCGGTGGTAGATAGCGGCAGATCTATGATGGGAGAGGATTCTCTCTTAGATAACGCGCCCATGGATGTCGAGCTTGTTCCAGTCGATGCTTTGCCACCAAACTCGGAATAGGGCGGCAGCTACCTTAGGCCTGCCCGAGTGAATGGTCGAGGCCTAGGTACACGAATCCTACCTTGTTACTGGCAATGCGTCACCCTTAACTGAGTATTCCAGCCTAAATGACAGGGAGCTCATGAAGGCGACTGGAGTACTGCTTGCGAACCCTAACAAGGTCTTTTGTATCAATATCATCATTAGTCTGGTTCTTTTTATTCGAGTACCTTCCTCCGAATGTGGAAGTTGTTTGTTAGGGATCCCTTGGGAGGAGAATCAAGAAACATTTCATCCTCCGCAACTTTCACATCAATGCAAGGTCATCAACTTTTGTATTGTCCAGAACACGTCACATATATTTGCTGAGCGAAATCTCCAGCTCGCAATAGCCATGCTTCTATACCAGTCGTATCTGGTGGAAATTCTAATGATGCGTTACGGGGTAGATAGGAGTGAACCAAACTGAAGAGCATTCTGTGCTGCTACTTGCACATTCAAGTCATCGGACGTCTAACAAGTTGGGTGTTCCTACATGAATGTCATCATGAAGACCCTACCACTTAATCAGACAAAAGCTATCTCAAATATGCGTCTAGTTCCATTTGCCACTCTCCCGTTTCGTTTTTGGGTTAAGATGTAATCAACATCATTCAGAACAGTACGTGACCAGCCTCATACACTATGCTTTTTGCGGGGCCTAATATAGATCCTCGATTCCCGGTGCAAATTTGACATTTTCCTTTTACGACGTAGTGGTAGAGGGTATGGTGAAGCGTCTGATGCCGCAGGAAAACCAATATCAGGCAGATCATTAATCCAAGTGATAACATACTCAGGAGATTTGATATGCCGCTGTGCGTTAGAGCTGCGGCTGCATTCACAAGTGTTGTTACTGTCGCCCGCCTTTTGGAGAACTAATCCATTATGATTTATTCTGCCACGAGGCAGACCTAGAGCCAACGCTTTTTCGTTCAGTGGCTCGGGTGTAGCCCTGGGCCGCAGAGAACCATATGAAGAACGGCTGCTGATTTCATAACAGGACAAAGACCCAGTTTGAAGCGCTGTCAGAGCGGCTTCCAGCGCCCTGCTGCGGAACAGGGCCTGAATCCCAGTTTGGATATCTAGCGGGGTTGTATTTGTCGACATAGTGCCATATCCACTCGACAATGAGAGAGTAGTGGCATTGACGCCAAACTGGCCTTGTCTGCAATGACATGCTTTGAATTCTTCAAATGCGGGGATCAAACTGTTCCCCATGACTAGCCTTATTCTCTCAAGGAGGCGTACCTGACACTCGCATCTTTGGGCATCGTTTATCCTTCTAAAAGTCTCAACAGAGCGGTCTAAAGACGAAGAAAAATCCATAAACGGTTCGATAACCGGCATAGCATTGTCTTCACTGACAGAGAGCGTTTCACAGGAGTTCAATTGGATAACTTCGGGTGTTATAGCATTTCCTTGCAGAGATAAATGGCGTTTTGGGCCTGAACAAGCGAAATAGCTTCTCACATTGCGGCTAGTGTGACGGAGGCAATTTTTTAAACGGGAGAACTTTGTACGCAGGGCCATTCCCTCTTGATTAAGGCAGCTCGTTCACTCGATCAAATGTAGAATGGGAACGGCCATATTATCAAGACATGTATTTGAATTAGTAAAAGTGATACGACTGTGTGGAAAGGAGAGCAAAACAGAATGATAAAACATGAGGGAATAGGCTACTTATTGTTCAAAAGCGCGACAAAGGTATAATTATGGCATTTGGCTTCTATCTTTGTTGTCTTCTCTCCCCTCAAGACATTCTGAAACAATCCGCTTGACAATAGATAGATAAACAAAACCGGTGGCGCTCTCCGACCGCTTGACAATGACGTTGTAAACGCACTTTAGATGGCTGTTAACTGAGTGAGCGGGCCGGATGTAGGACAATAGCGGCCTTTAGTTCTCTCCCGGCCATTAACCATGGTCTTTCCTTTCCACGAAGGTCAATCGAACTCGGAATAGGAAGTGTTATGCTCCTAGAATGCTCCAAATAGTGCGTTATCTAGGACACTGGAACCGGGTAGCAGCTTGTGGAAGTCCCATGAGCTAGAAGCGGTGAAAGAGCAGTAGAGTCTGCGGCACCTAATCATCTTCCCCCAAATACAGGCGGTGAGAGCTTTTCTTGCAAAATTGGAAAGAGTATGAGAAAGATTTGTTTTCGCTGACCAGATATGATGTTTCAAAGTCTCACATACCCTCGTAGCAAGCAGAGTCGGCCAGTACGAAAAATTCGGCTGTCGGTCAGAAACGAAGAAAACTTGAGGCAACAAGGGCGAATACTCCATTTTCCACTTCTATCCGGGAAATGAGGTCACCTGGTCATGAGTTACCAGGCAGAGTTATAGAAAAGCCTGCACTGATATAACTTTCATTCTTCAGTTGTCGTTCTCAGAGGCATGGGCTAATCGGATGTCTAATCAAATCGCACTGCTCATCCGAAGCTGATAAGGGCGATATGAGAAACAAAACTGGAAGCGGATCCTAGACGTCTGACTCGAAGAGCCATTCAGCTCAGCAACGGTGTGAAACTAACAGGCAGCATCAGTGCAGCAGATAAGGCATGTATCCCAAGCTTTTGAATCTGCTTGGAGGGAGGAGGTATCTCAGTGAGGGTACAAAACGGAAAACTAGAAAATTACTGGCCACAAATATGGCTGTGGCCGAGCCTTTTTGGCGAGATTTCGCCCTCAACCAGGATTTGTTCCGCTGACTACGGTGATAAGCCTGTGACCGGTGTGGAAAAGCAGTGAAGAAAGAGCAACAAAAAGAGGGAGTAATATGAGTTGATGATGGCTCAAGCACAAAGAAACGAGAGCGAAAAAGATGAGAAGCAGCGAGGTTGGAAGTGTCAAGAGAAGGACGGAGATGATGGACTGACGTTGAAAAAAAGTCTCTGAGTCATGTGGGGCCGCGCTAGGTTCCGCAATGGCCAATCAAGCCGGTGGTGGGCCACACGCCACGGTGATTGCGGGAGAAGCCCGCTTGGAATCAAGAGATCGAGGAGGCATCACTCGGATGGTTACGGCAGATTTTACAGAGGAATAGCAGGAGATGAAGACCCGGTATGGGACTTGACTCGTTGACTATGGAGTATTATTAGTTACCAGCTATTTCTAACCGACCGGCCTTCTGTGGAGGAATCGTGCAGTTCAAAGCGCGTCACTTGCCAAGACCATTTCTTGGCTCACTTCTGCGCCAAAAGCCCGGGCTAGAATCTAAGCACTGTCCTTTTTGCAAATAGCCTGACTGTTTCAACACAAAAAAGGTCAATATTGACATTTCAAATCGCAATTTATCTTATTTTCCGCTAGCGAGCGATTGGTTCCAACAGCATCTAACCTGAGATCTTTAGAGGATGGTTTGCCTAGCCGGCCAGCTGGGCCAAAAATATTAGTGCGCCTGGGAAGAGCCAGGGAAAATCAAAATGAATGTTGACTAGCGTCTCTATCAAATATATACAAATGCTCTATTTAAAAGCATTCATTTGCCCCTGGAGTGTAGGACATCGTCTGGGTCGATAGTTGCCTAGTACGTCAGCCTGGACGAGATGGAATGATGCACGATGAGTATTTAACTAGCATGAAGTTCCCAACTAACCCAGAGAACTGCGCTGCAACATAATCATTTGGTTAATTCTGTCACTAGCACGACGTGATCATGGCGTTTCCGGCTAACTGACTAACGATATGACTTGTTGGGAGACTATGTAGTTATAAAAACCCCAAAATCCATCTCAGCACCTCCTTTTTCTACTCGTCTAACTACTACCTCAACTGGCCGCTTTTAATACCTTCCTAACTAACTCCTGTCCCAGCCAGCCTAGACCGTGCCTTGTATGGGTAATGAATCTTCGTTGCAAGTGGCGTCCGTCTAGTTTAGCCCAAGGCCCGGTTATCTTCATAAGATAGTTAGCAATTTGCCTTTGCTAACAAATGCCTGTGCGACTCTTATCAGTAACAAGGGTCCAAAGTGAGCACAATCTAGTGACGATTTTGCATAATTTTTGGGTTCTACTTGAGGGGTCTGTCCCAAAAGCTGTCCGGTAGGGGCGGTTTGTCTCAGTCTGGACTCCATCGGATCCTCTTGAGCAGTAGGCTAGACTCCCCAAGCAAAAAGTTAGTGTTCAGAGAGGCAGGTCAGGGCCAACCTTCCAGCCTCTCTGACAAAGGTCCCCCGCGGGACGATTTAAAAAGAGTGAAATCCTCCGACCCTTAGATTTCCTAATTGATAAATCATTCGAATCAAGAGCAAGTATCCCTGGCAGAAACTTGCCATGGTCAAATGTCATTCATTGCCTTCCAGGTTTTGACCCGGAGTTAGCTAGCGCAACCTGTGTGACGACAAGAGGGAGGCTTCTTCCAAGATAGCTGCAAATTTATTCAATACTTTCGTCCCCTCTCTTAGAACCTTTCTTCTCCCTTTAAAATCTCATTTTATTACTTCTTCCTGTGGACTTTCGCTCTTCCTTTCCTGGAGTCCAAACTGTTCTTCGTGGTGGTTGAGGGTGCAAACGGAGACCAACGTCATGGCTGCAAACGAAGTTGAGCGCCCAGGGCCGCCCCTACTAAAACGCAACGTCAAAGACCACATTCTATTTGAAATCTCGACAGAAGTAGCCAACAGAGGTCCGTCTCTAGTTTGATCTTTGAGCAACTATCTGACTTCCAATAAGGGGAAGCGCTGAAAGATAACTGCTAACTTTTTTTGCTGTGCCTGGAAGTGGGAGGGATCTACTCGGTTCTGAAGTCCAAAGCCCAAGTGACCACCACTGAGTATGGCGACCGATATACGCTAATAGGGCCATTGAATCGAGCTTCGGTATAGCTACATCGTCTCAAATCTTCCGCATTGTGCTGACCGTTGATGTTCCTTCTAGGCTGTTGTCGAAGTCGAATCATTGACTCCCACTAACCCCCACCTTCTTGGAGCGATAGATGCGATGAAAGAAAGAGGAATCGATATTGAATATGGGAGATGGTTAATTGAAGGAGCGCCACGGGTCATCTTGATTGACACAAGTGCGGGGTATCAGTACCTAGATGAATGGAAAGGCGATCTTTGGAATGCCGCTGGAATTCCATCTCCTCCAGGGGACAGCGAGACCAACGAGGCTATCGTTTTCGGATACTTGGTTGCATGGTTCTTAGGCGAGGTATACCAAGCTCTCAATTATCTGCCCGTCTTATCTGCTAACAGAAGCTGACTTTTTCGTCAATCTCAAGTACATTTGTAGGGATTTGGACCATGCGGTCATCGCACACTTCCACGAATGGCTCGCAGGAGTAGCTCTGCCCTTGACCAAGAAACGACGCATGGACCTGACAACTATATTTACTACACATGCCACCCTTCTCGGAAGATACCTTTGCGCCGGCTCAGTTGACTTCTACAACAATTTGCAGAATTTTGACGTTGATGCAGAGGCAGGAAAGCGAGGGATATATCATAGGTACTGTATCGAACGTGCGGCCGCACACTCGGCAGACGTCTTTACCACTGTGTCCCATATTACTGCATACGAGAGCGAACACTTGCTAAAACGGAAACCGGATGGTGTGCTGCCTAATGGTCTAAACGTGAAAAAGTTTTCGGCCGTCCACGAGTTCCAGAACCTCCATTCGCACTCCAAGGAGAAGATTCATGACTTCGTCCGAGGTCATTTCTACGGCCATAATGACTTTGACCTCGAAAATACACTGTATTTGTTTATTGCTGGTCGCTATGAATATAGAAACAAAGGGGTGGATATGTTTATTGAATCGCTTGCCCGTCTCAATCAACGGCTAAAAAGCTCAGGATCCACTACCACTATCGTCGCGTTCATTATTATGCCTGCTAAAACATCATCTCTTACTGTTGAGGCTCTAAAGGGCCAGGCAGTCGTTAAGTCGTTGCGGGATACCTTAGAAATGGTGGAAAAGGGTATTGGAAAGCGGTTGTTCGAGCGATGCTTAAGTTGGCACGAAGGTGATAACATGCCAGATGAGAAGGATCTTATCACCGCTCAGGATCGCGTTCTCATTACGCGCCGTCTCTTCGCCATGAAACGCCATAACCTCCCCCCAATTGTAACACACAACATGTTAAACGATTCCGAAGACCCAATCTTAAATCAACTTCGCAGGGTGCAACTGTTCAACTACCCAACCGATAGGGTTAAAATCGTGTTCCACCCGGAGTTTTTGAACTCTTCAAACCCAGTGCTTCCATTAGACTATGACGATTTCGTCCGTGGCACTAACCTCGGAGTGTTCCCTTCGTACTATGAGCCTTGGGGGTATACCCCAGCGGAATGTACTGTAATGGGAGTCCCCAGCATCACTACTAACCTCTCTGGCTTTGGGTGCTACATGGAGGAACTCATCGAGAATTCATCGGATTACGGCATCTATATCGTCGATCGCCGTTTGAAAGGCGTGGATGATTCAGTCAATCAACTCACTCAACATATGTTTGAATTCGCGTCTAAGAGCAGAAGGCAACGTATCAATCAGAGAAATCGAACTGAGAGGCTTAGTGACTTACTGGACTGGAAGAGGATGGGAATGGAGTATGTGAAAGCTAGGCAACTAGCGCTCAGACGAGGTATGCCTGTCTCTATTACAGATAAATTTAAACCGCAGGTTAATTGACATCTTCTTAAACAGCTTATCCAATGTCATTCGACCCAGAAGAAGATTTCCGTGACATTATTGGCGGAACTGAGCAGAAAATATCCCGCCCACTCTCTATACCTGGATCCCCACGCGATAGGTCCGGAATGATGACACCAGGAGATTTTGGATCGTTGCAAGAAGGGAGAGAAGGTCTTAGTACCGATGACTATGTAGCTTGGAAACTACCGTAAGTTTGAAATTTGACAACTCATAGTTGCTTCCATGTTTCCATTAACGAAGCTAATTGTCCTCGTTTCATGAAGTAGTGACGAAGATGAAGCCGATGAATACCCATTTCCTGTCGCCCTTAGAACAAAAGGAAAAGTCGAAGCACCACATTCACCTGATCGGGACACAGCCCCGGAAGGAAGCTAGTTATGAATGATTACTTCCTGTGGCAGTACCAATAAACGTGTATGAACATCTGTTAATGAGTTGCGAGCTAAAAGGGCTATCGCTTTGATTTGATATTAACATGGAACTTCTAGTGTATATGATTTGTGGTATTTTTGTATTCGTTTATACCATGGTTTTCGCATTGTGATTAAGCCATTTTGCTTGTTACAACGCTGATGTTAAAAACTCAAGAGCCCTCTGCATCGCTCTCTTTGCCTGCTGTATTCTGAATACTAGCAAGGAGCATTCTCAAGCCGAACACAAGGTTGGATGAAAAATCGCTTGGATTTATTGCGTTTATGCTCTTGTCAAAGTACCTGTGGAATACAATTGTTTGGCCCCAAAGCAATGACAATTGGCTGATCCTTAAGCGCAGAAAATGGAATGGCTGACTATGTAGAGTACCTCATGTATAACAAATAGGACCTGAGGTTTTAGTTTTCTCACAATGGCTGGAAGATGCAATACCTATACTTACAATCTAACCACCAATTAGCATGCGTTTGTTTTATTAATTAACACATATCAGGATATCAAATTTCAAGGCAGTAAGAAGTTATAGAAAATTTAGGTTTATTTATCGCGCTTGTAAATCTTCGCCAAAAAGATTTCAAATACTTCCTTCTTCAACCCTTCGGATTC
The DNA here is from genome assembly GCA_001430935.1 of Amauroascus verrucosus. NCBI lineage: Eukaryota > Fungi > Ascomycota > Eurotiomycetes > Onygenales > Onygenaceae > Amauroascus > Amauroascus verrucosus. The sequence goes on from LJPJ01000035.1 coordinate 139,232, forward strand.
GTCAAGAGCAGAAACAAGTCCTCTAATCTTTCCGACTTGCTCCTCTTCGAATTCGCGGTAGACTTTCACAATGCCCATTTCATTGAAGACGGTCTTGACTTTGGCTTCGAGCTCCTTGTCTTTTCTGCCGTAGGATTCGTCAAGGACCCTACGCTGTTCCGGTGAGCAGCGAAGAAGGGCTTGATTGATCACCCACGAGCACTTGTTATCTTGGATATCGGTGCCTATTTTACCAATTTGCTCTGGCCTACCGAAGACATCGAGAAAGTCGTCCTGGGCCTGGAAGTATTCACCCAGTGGGATGAGAATGTCATGAGCCTGCTTGAGGTTCTTAGGGGTTGCGAGTTGCAGGTAGTGCAGTGCAAGTGCAACGGGGAGGTAAAAGCTATAATAGGCCGTCTTGTAGATGACAATGAAAGTGAACTTGTCCATGCTAAAGTTATTCAGGTCGACGTGGTCTTCGGGGGCGGTGAGCAAGTCGCATAGTTGTCCAAGCTCAGTTTGGTGGGTGACTTCATGGAACAGCTCAAGGAAATCGACGTAGGCTGGGTGAGAGCGGAAATGCTTCTTGAGCAGCACATAGATGGAAGATTCGAGCATGAATGAGTCGTTTATGGCGATCATGCCCACACCCTCACGACGATACCAGCATGGCTCACCACGACGGGTGACAGACGCATCCATCATGTCATCAGAGACAAGGAAAAAAGCCTGTAGGAGCTCCGTGAGCCAGCCGAGGGTGCATAAGTCCTTGAATTGCCTGTCCGTCAGGGGCTGGTTAAAGAGGGCAGAAGCGCTATCGGGAACGGAGAGACCACGGTTGAGCTTTCCACCAGGAGTGTTCGCATTGAGGGACTATGTACACACGAATTAGCTGTAAATCGGCTTGGTTCGGTGACGAAGGTAATTGACAAACCCTTTGAAACCATTCTAGCGCTGTGGTGGGGATTCCGTATTGTTTCGCATGCTCACTCAAGTCTTGAACGAGGGATGGAAACACCGCCTCGAAATCCGCCCTGTTGGTTTTCACGGCCATGGCTTTAGTTGTCCTTGCTGGAGGAAATACAATTAACGCGCCAAATGACGTGTGGAATTCAAGGAAGCGAAGCAATTGCAGAGTTCAAGGACGAGAAGCCCGCGGGTGGGGTGATAACTTTTGGGGCAAGACCGTTGGTTCCTGGTGTTTGTCATGTTTGCTTCCATTGAACTTCCATCCGCTCGAGGGATCGAGCTTCGCTGAACCGAATGCGAATGGAACAGCTTTGTGGGTTTGGGATCTGGAGGGCTAATCTCTTCGCAAGCTAGTTAATGATTCTGTGGTAACTAGTTAGTTATCCAAGCACAAGCAGCCGAGACCATCCGCTGCTGAACGCCTGAATACAAGCATCCTTCTAAAGGGACGTCTTCTATCCTAGACCCGTCCAGGCCACAAATCCTACTACAAAATATCAAGGTAGTGAAGTATACGCTCTTTGTGATTGAATAAACCGGGCACACAATGGTAGCAGCCTTGCTACTATAGCCGGATTTGTTATACCTGGCTCCCAGGAACCTCAAAATGACTGCGAATTTCACCGAAGACAACATTCAAGAGCTGCGTTATCGCCTTGAAGACGCGGCTCTTAAATGCTCCGAACGATGTTTGTACCAGTCCGCGAAATGGTATGCTGGAGTCTTCTACCGTGACAAACTGATTGAAGCTTTGGGTGGCTAACGGGCGCTATATTTAAGGGCAGCAGAAATGCTTGATTCGCTAATTCCCGCTGACCAGTTGAACGATGGTGCAGATACAGAGCCGGATTCGCCTATGGACTTTTCGCCATCTGCCAATGAGAACCCATTCCTAAGCAACCCTGATCCAGATGAGGCGGAATTGGAAGCCCGCGAAGTTCACAAATACATCCTTGCCAAATCGTACTTTGACACTCGTGAATACGATCGCTGCGCGGCCGTTTTCCTTCCCCCTTCGATGTCTGCAATTCCTCTAACAACGCGGTTATCTACTTCTACACCGAAGATGAAACCACACTTAGCATCCCAGAAAGGAAAAGAGAAATCAGTGTCTTTCGGCGCACCTCAAGGAAAAACCGCATCCAAGAACCCCTTCCCCCATTTGAGTCAAAAGTCCCTCTTTCTAGCTCTATATGCAAAATATCTTGCAGGAGAAAAGCGGAAAGATGAAGAAACGGAGATGGTTCTCGGCCCGGCAGATGGAGGGATGACTGTAAATCGTGAGCTACGCGCTCTAGCTCAAGGACTTGAAGGCTGGTTTACGGACCGCCAGGAACGGGGCCTAGAATTCCGTGGTCAGGGATGGCTAGAGTATCTTTATGGTGTTATCCTTCTAAAAGCTAAAAATGAGGAGGAAGCAACGAAATGGCTGATTAGAAGCGTACATTTGTACCCTTTCCATTGGGGAGCCTGGCAAGAATTGAACGACCTCTTATCTAATACAGACGATGTACGTGGTCCCCATACTTCCTGTGCTACTGTGGTCTAATTAATTTGATCGAGCAGTTGAAGCGAGTGGCTGAAAAATTACCACAAAATATAATGACGATCATATTTCATCTCTACTCCAACCAAGAGCTCTACCAGGCGAACGAGGCCGCCTATCAAACGCTCGCTGAACTGGAAAATATCTTCCCTTCAAGTGCGTTCCTCAAAACTCAGCGAGCTCTGCTTCATTATCACTCAAAAGGTATTGTTCTCTTCTTTCGAACCTTTTGTCTCCACATGCTAAAGGAATTGAAATAGATTTCGAGGAGGCTGCGCATGTTTTCTCAGAGCTTTTGATTACTTACCCTCACCGTTTGGATGGACTCGATCATTACTCTAATATCCTATATGTGATGGGTGCCAGGCCTCAACTTGCATTTGTAGCGCAGCTCGCCACTGCTACGGATAAATTTCGCCCAGAAACATGCTGTGTTGTTGGGAACTACTACTCCCTAAAGTCTGAGCACGAGAAGGCAGTGATGTACTTTCGACGTGCGCTTACATTAGACCGGAACTTCCTTTCAGCATGGACGCTCATGGGCCATGAATATATCGAAATGAAAAACACCCACGCCGCTATTGAATCTTATCGACGAGCCGTAGATGTTAACAGAAAAGATTACAGGGCGTGGTATGGTTTAGGGCAAGCTTACGAAGTTCTTGATATGGCCTTCTATGCTCTTTTCTATTACCAGCGAGCCGCTGCACTCCGTCCGTATGATCCGAAAATGTGGCAAGCGGTTGGCTCATGCTATGCTAAAATGGGACGTGCTGATCAAAGTATTCGTGCTCTCAAACGTGCTCTTGTTGCAGGATCATATTATGACGGTGGCGGTTCCGGAATAAACTCATTTGCCAGTGGTGGTGCTGGACTCTCCTTTCCGCCTGGAGGTCCAGGTACTGGTTCATTTGGACCACGTATTCTTGACCCTGAGACCCTACACCAGATTGCTACCCTCTACGAGCGCCTAGGTGACGTAGAGGAGGCGGCTGCATACATGGAACTCACTTTGCAACAAGAAACGGGCCAGATGGGCCACAACGACGATGCCGATGAAGATGATGAAAGGGCTGAGGCAAACGTCGACGCAATGTCCGCATCCAGAAGGACGTCCACCTTTACACACCATAATGACGATATGGACGACGAGCCAACCGGCACAGGTGTAACGGCTACGACGAGTAAAGCTCGTCTGTGGCTGGCCAGGTGGTCGTTACGACACAACGATCTGGATCGAGCGGACCAGTTGGCGAGTGAGTTGTGTCAGGATGGGGTAGAGGTGGAAGAAGCGAAGGCTTTGATGAGAGACGTCAGAGCAAGGAGAGAAGATGGCGGTTAACTTTGACTATGATCGATGGAAATAAATATGAATGAGTATTTTGATCTTCTCACGAGGTAGATTCAAGATATGAAAGACAAACATTAATCACTAAATAGACGCCCACAACCTCCATGATTCCCTAAATTGGAAGTCATGATAAGAACCAGATATGCTATATACGCCAAAGACACTAGCCTTGGCTAATCAAAACCTAACATGCAGTATCCTTTTATTCTATCCATTCCCTATACTCCTTGCTACATGACCCGTAGTATGCATTTCCAACCGTAAACCATCATACATAAAAGCATGTTGGAATCTTCATTTCGCGGAATCACAAAATTGTTGACGCGTGGATGCCAGACGTAACCTCATCTCAACCACATACCATCTGCAGCAGGGGCACTATCTCTTTCCAATTTAAACTCACTTTGACATTACCAGCGTCAATTTTCTCTAGCTGCCGTCGGCGTCCCTCCTTCCGATTAGTAAATATTTGACGTCGCATGATTGGAACCCCAGAGCCCCATTTGAGACAACCAACAAAGATGGATTTGGCAAACGAGTGCCAACTCCGTTGCGTCCGGATCCGGCTACGTGCAATGAGATACAAGAGCTTCCAATGTACAAAGAGGATCCTTCCTGAACCTGGTAAGCGTCCTGGGCCTTGGTATTTTACGAGGTCGTTGCCTAAGCGTGTAATATATGAGGCGAGGCTGTCTGCATCGACGTTCTTGGGGTCAACGACCACAATACCGTAGCGTAAGGAATGTGACGTAGACTTCGGAACCGGGCAAGTCTGAGCATCGACCGTAAGAAACTCATGTAGGAACTCTGAAGTTGACAATGTCGGCGATCGTTTTAACTTCCTGAAACTCGTCTCTAAGGCGCGGCGAACTCTTTTGGACAGGTTAGCGCTTAGGAGCATAGAGGCATTTTCAAACAAGCCACGGCCTTTCGAACTCGCCCAGCTGCTATTTTCCCCCGATAAAGCGAGGCGGTTTCTTTGTTCTATTTTCTTCAATTGATAGTAACCAGGACGAGAACCCGCTTTGTTCGGGTTTTCTAATGTGGATATTTTCCGATTGGACACTCTAGGTCTATTTTTCAAAATTTCCATTTCACTGGGAGACAATGCTGAAGAAGGCACTGTAACTGGATCGCTAAATATTTCTTGTCCTGTATTATTTTGCCTCTTAGTTTTTGCTGCTGAACCTTCCAAGGCCGATAAGTGGCCAGAGGTGTTGTTTGAATATAAAGAACCTCCAACAATGGGGGTGGGTTCTGTATGGTCAGGGAAAATGCTAATAGACTGGGTAGCATCCATAGGGGTTTGGTGTATTTTGAGTGGAGAGCAAATAGTAGGGGTCTCATAAGTCAAAAACTCCGGGCCTCCGGAAATAGTCGGCAATGGTGCCGCAACTGACCTGTTTGATTGGGCATCATTGGAACATAGTTTATTGTTTGGCGAACAGGAAGATTCGAAGGACATCTCGGAATCATCTAGTATATATTCTGGCTTCCGATCTTTTGCGTCTAGCTTTGAAGTCCAAATGGCAATTTCTTGCGATAGCTGTTCTGCCGGCACAGCACGAGCAGCCTCCGCTAGTTGCTGCAGACCTTCAAAAGAGACGGTATCATCCGCTTCCCGGTCTGAGTGGATTTTGACTACCCGAGGGAACCTCAAAGTAAAGTATCTCACACTGGGAGGCCTTTCAAAACCACTCCCAACCAATTCAACCACGAACGGAGTCCGAAAGAAAGTCTCTACCTCTGGAATTTGAGGTTGGTCTACTTTAATCGAAAATGGGCATGTTTCCGCGCTTGGATCGCAAGTCTGGAACTGGCCGAGTTGGTTAAGGGTTTGCATTAGTTTTGGATTGATATTATGATGGCCGAGCACATCGACAACACGATAGCTTTTCTTGTCGAGGTGAGGGCTTTGTTCCGCACACCCAACAAAGAACGACGTCCATGAAAGATTCGGGATATTCTGATATTGAATGGCGTCGTGGGCATCGTATCTTGCTCCAATGAGTGCAAAATCGGCTGAGTCACCAAGGCCCGGAATGTATTCCTTCTTCAACTTGATCCAATGTCCGAAGTTGACGTCTGCATCCACCTTATAGAGTGGGAAATATGGCTCATCACTGCCCTTTAAAATAATGCCTTCCCACCTTTGAGCTGCGGCCATGGCTACAGCTTCTTTTAGGAGCTCATAACTATCTGGATGAGAAAAGTTGATGGTTTGCTGTTGAGCTAACTCAGAGAGCCCTTCAATAGGCCCAACGATGTCATGGAGAATCCGCCTACGCTCGCCATAGGGCTTGGACAAACAAGTATCTTCGTCAACCAACAAAATATCAAAGAATGCTAGATACAAACGTTCAGAATCGTCAGGTCTAAGGAGGGTTAGCGACGTACGATAACTGAATCTTCAAGAGAACATACGGAGAATCATTCTCGGTTCCGATGAAAGAGCCCGATCGATGAATGTGGCTCCGAAGTTTATGAAAAGGAAGAATTTTGGAATAATCACCACTCCAAACTAGTATTTCACATTCTAAGATGCACCTCTTAGAGAATCGACAATCATTTTTACCTATTCGAAGGGATTCTCTCAGTATTTTGTGGACCTTTCGTCTGTCGGCTGTTGAATCCTTCCCACTTTTCGAAAAGATTTGAATGTCGTTTTCCCTTGAAACGTCTATGTGAATTTGGCAGTATTCTCCATCGTACTTCTTCTCAAGGCTCATTATTCGCCCACCCGCCATATCGCAACAATGCTTTAAGCTCCTTGCTTTATAGAAGTCTGGTCTGCCGATTTTAATACCGACCTCGGGTCTGAGATGTGGTAGGGCGAGTTTTGCTAGAAGAAGAGCGTACTGGCCCTCGGGGCGCGGTGGAAATGATTTTATAGGCTCCTGGGCTAAGAATGCCAAGGCACCCTCTAGGGTATTTTGAAAAAGGAGTAAATTTGGCAAAAGAAAATGGAAGTTCCGAAATGTCAATTCAGCCGGGACGACAACAGGGTTAAAATTCTTTAGAATCAGCCTAGTAAACCATTTGGCATCCCGACTTGATAATCTGCGAAAAATGGGAGACAAAATCTCATCCACATCCACAGCAGAATACTGATAGCGAACGGAGGGCCCTGAGAACCGGCATCTAGATGCAATCTTGGCCAGGGACAGGTCGATCTCTTCCACAGTGACTTCATGTTGACGTTCAAGTTGATTTTCGGCCTGTTGCATAACGTGCTCGACGCATTCGCCTAGATCTCCCCAGCCCTTCTCCCGCCATCGATCTAGTTCCTGTTTTCTCGAGGCACCAAGAAGGAGGCATCGGCCAATAATCTTTGTCAGAGACGGCTCTCGAAGCCTAAAGACGCGTTCCGGGCGCTTTTCTGGAAAGATACAGGAAAGAAGAGCAAGTCTATCGGTGTCGCCGGAATGTATCTTCTTTTCGTGGTTGTTAAACCAGTTTGTAATCGTAGATATATCCGGGTCTCTCTTCCTTGCTGCTGAAGCTGCCTTGACGACCCGGTTGTTATCCAAATTCAAGAGAAGATCACAGACATAGGAAAACTTGAAGCCCATAATTCAGATGCTCGTATAGATCTGGCGACCAGTGACTGGACATCATCGGTGTCTATGTCTTTGGCCTCCGCGGTGATTGAAGTTGCAATGCCGAACCTGAAGTGTGTAGTAAAAGGAAGGGAGGCAAATTTGCTGTATATACTCGGCACACGCTTCCAAACAGACTTGTTATTATGTCAACTCCATGCTGCTAAACGACAATTGCTGATCAGGTACGCAGCGGGTGATTGTCGCGGGCATGTGGTCATTGATTGGAAGACACAAGAGCCTAAATTCACGTCACAACGCCAAAACACGTGGCATATAATCTAACTTTTTTAGGCAACCTTGACAGCGAAAGTTGTGAAGAACAGCAATATCGTTATTCGTGTTCTTATTTGCGCGAGTGATCAAAAGGAAATTAATCGGTGATGGAAACAATTGCGATTCTACTAGAGCGGGCCTCATCGCTTTTTGGGAAAACATTGCACACCTTGTGAACCACTAAACTTTCCGTTTGTGTCAATTTTGTAGGAGGAAACGACCGAAATTGCTCCTTCAGTATAGAAACCCTATACAGTACTTAATGTGAAGGGCGACCAGTCGTCCTGAGATATTTAAGAAGTCAGAAGCCGCTTTACGCAACCAAAATCTCATCCAGGGTCTGATAGTCATCCAGTTTCCGTTCCGATGCTTGTTCCATTTTCATCTGAAAAAAGCCATCAAGTTCGTTCCGCTCGTCCTCGCTGAGAAGTGCCATCCTATCTTCAATTGAGGTGAATTTGCCATAATATTGTTGGTCAATAAATCGCCAGTAGATGTCATCGAATGCGTGACTAGACTTAGCCGCCAGGCAGAACCAGAAATTTCCATTTTGCATTAACTGCTCCATTTGTTCCGATAGAGACGGTGAGTTTACGTTCGCATACTCCTGGTTTGAAAACTCCGCTTCGCAATTTCGTAAGATGCGGAAGAAAAGTTGGTGACGCGGCATGTAGTGATTTAGAAAGTCATCGAGACCATTCTCCCAGTTTTCGGGCGGGGCCAGCAGAAGCCACCACGGCGAACACGTCGTAAACTCAACTGGTGCGGCATACCAGAATTCCCAGTCAATAACACCCTTGACTTCAAGGTCTTTGTCAACCAGCACATTTGACGTCCGGAGATCATCGCAGTACAAGGGAAACGGCCCGTTGTTATGTATAGTAGAGAAAGTTCGCGCAGCCTTCTGGAACAAACAGCGAGCCACGTATTTTTTCCAACAATCCATCTCATCATCAATTGCATCGTTCCGTTGAGCTCTGCGGTGCTGCAAATGGCTCTCGGCAAGGGCTAGAAAGTAGTCATTTGACGTCGAGAACGACTCTTTGCACACAGCCTGAGGAGGGAAGTTGGCATATAGAAGAAGATCGTTCGTGTTGTAAGTCACAGGTCGTCTGCTAGCACACCAGTTTCCATTTGCGTCTCTCACAGGGGAGCCAATATGAGCAAAACGACAGCCGGACAAGGCGAGTAAAATCCTTGCCATTCCGCGGTAGGCATGCTCTAATCTGGAGATGTCGACCTGGGGATCTAAAATAGCAACTTTTGAAGGGTCGTGAAGTGGCGCGTGAAGGAAATCCACCAAAGGATTTGCATCGATGAATTCCAGCGCCATGTAAGGTCCAACGGCACACATGCCACTTCCAATTACACGGGGAAGTGGGATAGAGCTGTGCTGCGAGATGTATTCCATCACGGACAGCTCATTCTCAACTTTTTCTTTGCGCAAAGCCACCCTCCCCAGCATGGGAAGCCGCACAACGACATTGCAACCAGATGAACAAGTGATTTTGTAACAACGATTATACGCCCCGTCTTTGTAGAGAACCGCGTTCCTTGACGGTGAATAGCAGGCAACTTTGCACCCAAGCGTTCTGTCGAACACTGTTTCAGGTTCCTTGTCCATACAGTGTACATCTCTTGGCCTTTCAGACTCTAAAATTTGAGCTGTAGAGCTCGAAAGAAGATAGAAAAGAGAAATATTCGAATTGATTCGCAGATCTAATCTGAGTTAGTTTTCAGGAGGAAAAGGGGGCTAACCGAGTGACAGTCTGGGAGCGTCGTCATTTTGTTCCGTCCGTTCACGTTGATAAATTGCTTTTATCAAACCAAGAACCAGGCAGCTAACGTCTCATGGGTGGCCAAGGATCGATGTGGCCAACGCCTTGGATTCGGCCTTGCCCTTGAACATCAGTACAATGGCACCCAAATTCAGGAGCCTGATCCCTCAAGGAAGTCTTTCATTCCAAGAACTACCTCGAAAGACTTATTATCTCCCGGATCTCTTCTATCGGCCGCAACGGACTACTTACCTTTTATTTGAAGGAATTAGTATGTCTGTAAATACAGGTGCGAATCAACAGACCGATAATGTGGCTGAACGTACCCGAGCGGCTTGAGACACCCTCGACTCGCTCCTTTCCCTCTCCCAGAACAGAGACTCCTCGTCGACCTCCGGAAGCATTACAATTGCGCTTGACGCCCGCACTGTTCCTTCGGCTGCACAGAGGAGTTGTCGAAATATTGAACTTAGGATTGCCCTTGAAGTCAAAGAAATAATTGACATCCATAGTCAGGAGGAAGTTGAAAGGATATGGGAGGCGGTCAAGAGCAGCAATGCGCAACGTATGTACCAAGTACAAAAGCCCCAATTGATCGGACAGGGCGAGCCTACAACTCGTTAGGACTGAACGTCGATCTGAGTACGATCACATACATGGACCCTCTCCCTTTCCAATGACTGACGTTGCCATACCATAAACACCTGTCCGCGCCCGCCCCAAACGTTTCCATCATAGGAACTTGGACTGATTCTCCGGCTTAATGGTTGTTCTGGTGGAATTAGATGCCACTTATTGAAGACTGTGAAGTTATCGGTGATATCTGCATCCTGTACTTTGAATACCCATACTCTGCGGGCAAGTCATTGTTTTTGTATGCCTAACAAGCGGGTGTATGCATTAGGATAACACGTAGAAATTAGGGGACATGATGGAATGGTTATCATTGACGTGGTTTATGATACTAATTTACTACTCGGAAATTGGAATAAAACCTAGATTTCCAAAAATTCCCTGCCACAAATCGCCTCACGCCGCCAAACACCAACTTAGCCTACAATCATTTATAAGATACCCTGCTTTTGCAAACTATGGGATACATTAGTATCATGTAGGCCACATATAGGGGGCAGGACACTTACTCATAATAGATACGCTCTGGCATAACATTGCCTTCCGCATCCTCCATTTGCACCACGTTATCTCTGGAGTCTTTTTCCTTCTTTCTATCTCGGTCGAGTTTCTCCCAGAGACGCAATGCATCTTCAATCTTAGTGATTTCTCTAAATAAACTAGTCTGTTGCGTGATTCCAAGGCACCTTAGACCGTAAATATGTCTCGCTTCCGAAAAATGTTTATCAAAAGCACGCCGGCCCATGTAGACGAAATTACCGCAAATCTCACAGGGTAACTCCACTCCAAGTCCGTGTAGCTTGTACAGCCAGTATGGGATCGGCTTTCCGTCCCAGGCCAGAGGTAATTTTAGAGGGTTGTATATTTTCTCTTCGTTGTCACTGTCAGACTCTTCCTCACGGCGAAGTGCGCCGTCATCTCCTGTATCAGCCATGAGGGCTTCAAGCTCCATCTGGCGTTCACGTTCTGTCATTCCTTGCTTTCTCTCGACGTTGACACGCGTTGCTTGTCTTTCCTCTTGCAGGGCCTTTGCAAGTGATTGGATCCGATATTCTCGTTCCGCTATTGCCTTTTCTTTCAGACGATTAACAGCAGCTCCAACTCCGTCAGGTTTTTGATTGCTACTGCCTGCAGTGCCATTTGCCATTCGCGCCTCTGCCGCTCGGGTGTGCTTTTTCCCGGTTAGGTGATTCCTGTAGACATTTTCATTTTTAAATTCTTTCTCACAATCAGCACACCAAATCCCTTCGCCCGTTCCTTCGGTTTTTGGAGCGGATGATGTCGCAGTCGAGTCTTCCCAACCGGGAAACTGGGTAGATTCCCAGAGTTTCTCGAATTCCTTGTCGAAGTTTGCGAAAAGTTCTTCCAGAGGTTCTAGTGGCCTGGTTCGTTTGATAAATTTCTCCAAGTAGCTCGCAAGGTTACTGACATATTTGAAGTACCTCTCTGTCAACTTAGTTTCTCGTTTAATCGGTAACTGTGGTTGAGTGAACACGTCAAACTGATCGAGGTACTGGAGATAGGTCAGTCGCTTGACTCCGGGTAGATTAAGATATTCCTCGTGAAGCATGGTTAGATCGAAGAATTGTCCGTACGATTCCTCGCCGGTAAACATATGGTCAACCTCCGAAGTTACCGGGTCGCCTTCCCCGGGGTGCCTTCTCTTATAGGCTCGTTCCAGGTTCTCGATGGGCTCATTTGGATATCGTTGATGAAAATCTTTTATTTCTTCTAACCGCTTATAAAAGTCTTCGAATGGATCGCCTGTGGAGATAGCTTGGATTTCTTTTCCCCGAAGACCGTCGACATCCTTGTAGATATCAAGAAGTCGCTCTGACTGTCCCTGTATCCGATCGAGAAATGAGGCAATTTGATGATCCCTAATCAAGCGCTCCCGTATCTGCATTGTCATGTCATTTAGCGAACATTCGTGACTCAACCCGCAAGCACTTACATTCCGTGGCTCTTCCGAGATTCTATCACTGATACCCTGCTCAAGCCTCTCAAGATCTTCGTGGATGAATCGTTGGTCTTCCAGAAGCATTTTGCCGGCTGCCTATCTATTATAATCTCCCATGGAAAAAAAAGGAAAAGCAAGGTGTAGCTGAAACAAAAGTAGAGCTTTTGCTTGGGAAGATTCGCCGTACTTTTTGGACAAATGCGCGCGTGATCACGTGCAATGCACATCAGCTCCGAAATTCTCTTCCTCGAAGCTCCTACTCCAAGGATAGAATCTCATCACGCCAGCTGTCGTCTTCACTGAATCTCATCTTTTTTTACCCATCGCACTACCTATCCTTTCCCTTAATACCACTCTACTTTTTGCAGAGACAAAAATGGCGGACAGTTTTGACAAAAATGTAGATGGTACGCCCCAGCTCGATATTCCCATAGTCCCTGTACCTGCGCTAAGCTGACGAAGTCCAGAGCGGATCGAGTTTACGACTTCGAAAGAGGTGACAGTGGCCCCAACTTTCGACGACATGCACTTGAAGGAGAATCTTTTACGGGGTATCTATGCGTATGGATTCGAGTCGCCGTCAGCCATTCAGTCCCGCGCCATCGTCCAGATTTGCAAAGGCCGTGATACCATAGCACAGGCGCAATCCGGTACGGGTAAAACAGCGACGTTCGCAATTAGCATTCTACAAGTTATTGATACTGCGCTCCGTGAAACTCAAGGTTAGTGATCCATTGCTAGGATATACATAGCGTCTTTCCCACTAATTCGGCTAGCGTTGGTTCTATCGCCAACTCGTGAGCTCGCAACCCAAATTCAAAACGTCATTATGGCGGTTGGTGACTACATGAATGTGCAATGCCATGCATGTATTGGAGGCACAAATGTCGGCGATGACATTCGAAAGCTAGATCATGGCCAGCACGTCGTATCCGGAACTCCAGGTCGCGTAGCGGATATGATCCGTCGCCGTCACCTTCGCACACGTCACATCAAGATGCTTGTTCTCGATGAAGCCGATGATTTGTTAGCGCGCGGTTTTCGCGAACAGATTTATGATGTTTATCGATATCTCCCTCCCGCAACTCAAGTAGTTGTACTCTCTGCTACACTTCCTTACGATGTCCTCTCTATGACCACCAAATTCATGACAGACCCAGTTCGCATTCTAGTGAAGCGTGATGAGTTGACTCTAGAAGGTTTAAAACAATACTTTATCGCAGTAGAGAAGGAAGAATGGAAATTCGATACTCTTTGCGATCTCTACGACACCCTCACGATTACCCAAGCAGTTATTTTCTGCAATACTCGCCGCAAGGTTGACTGGCTGACAGATAAGATGAGAGAAGCAAATTTCACAGTGTCCAGCATGCACGGGGAAATGCCGCAAAAAGAAAGAGACAGCATCATGCAAGACTTTAGACAGGGAAACTCCCGTGTTCTTATCTCCACGGATGTCTGGGCTCGAGGTATCGATGTGCAACAAGTGTCGCTCGTTATTAACTACGATCTCCCAAGCAATCGTGAGAATTACATCCACCGAATTGGTCGAAGCGGCCGCTTTGGACGCAAAGGTGTTGCAATCAATTTTGTGACCAGCGAGGATGTCAGAATTCTGAGAGACATTGAACTTTACTATTCCACCCAAATTGACGAGATGCCCATGAACGGTAAGCTAAATTCAATCATTGCCTATTTGAACTTCACTAACATGTGTTTATCGTCAGTTGCCGACCTCTTGGGTTAACATGGCCGGCTGGAGCCTACGAAAACACGACACGAAAATGGAAAGCGGGAGATGATAACTGATGATCCCGTTTTCGAATATTTGTAATGCCATGATTCCGGAGCCCTTATGCTTTGCTCAGCAGCAAGTCAGTTGTTCTGTGAAAAGGCTCGTCATCTAGCCCTCATTGAATTTGCTAGATGACCCCGTCAAGGGTATCTATTGTGGAGGAACAGGGGATGACCCGGCAATCAGTAAGTTCCCTTCTCTCGGTACTGCTAGGCATCTCTGCTTCATCAACTAGTCCTCTTTCAGCTGTTTTCTTTTGCTACTCCTTATTTTCCTTGCTAAAAGTTCTTGCCAATTTTCACTAACTTTGTTTCTTACCAAGCAGGAATGTCTTTTACTCCCCGGGCCCGCTGGAGTCTGCCTTATTATACCTAAAAAGCTTTTTGAAGTGAAATTCTACACTTCTTGGCACCAACATGTTGATAATATTCTTCTGGTTCTGAGGAAAATCTTATTTTTCTGTCTCTGAAATGACCTTCTTGTCTTATCTTAAAGGAATGAATGATTATATCTCTTTCAGTATTACGTGGGCTCGTGAACAAAACAACAAGAGTAGAATCACGCTGATATACTTAGAGGGACTGATCCAAGCACCTTTCTAATCAGAGGTGCAAAACTGGGATGTGGATGTGAACTGAGCAGCTTTACCAGTGCTAGAATATTAATGATCCATACATAGCCTTAATGCCAACGTTTACTGGATACATCGTCCTGTGAGTGTTGTTCCAACTTATGTTTTTCTTATCCTATATCTACCTATGGAACGAACGTGTGATGGTGTTTATTGAATAAGAGGGAACTGGAACCTGAGTTGGTCCCGGATTCTGAGGCTAATCCAGCATCGCACCCACAATGCTCATCGACAGCCAACTCAGAAGATAGCTCTCGCGACGGCGTCACGCTTGATTGGATAGTTGATGGCTTTATGGTTGGAGTGCAGGCGGAGGGATAAAAATTGTTTATTGTGCCGACGTTGGCATGGCCCAAATACATGCCGAGAATTTGCATTTCGAGCCATCCAAAGCCCATCCTGAGAAAGCATGACATCCGACAATTATTGTTGCTACTCTTGATGGGTAATAAGGGTAATATGCAAAAAGAGCAACGTGCGCACAAGACAATAGGCAATCTTAGGCAAATCGAGGTTTAGAAATGGGTGTCCTTATCCTAAGGGAATACGTGCATTCGACCATTCTCAAGATCCAATCTCATCCCCATACCGTACCCCCAGCCTCCAGAATGCGGCCCAACCATAAACCCTCCAAGCAATAAGCAAGAGAAAAAGACATGAACAAAAAGAAAAAGATTGTGGACCAAATTGAACCGGAAGCCGAACCCCCTTATGCTCGTATTATGAATGTAGACAAACTCCGTGTTGGTATGTGGTATGTGCAAACTCGAAATCATAACCAAAGGCCGTGCGCGCCGTTAACATCAGGCAAAAGGAAAGAGGAGTCGTAAAATATGCAGGCGTTCTAGGATGCTGATTACGGAATTTGGGAATCAAAGATGTCAGTGTTCCTGCTTGCCTTTCAAAACTGGATCAATGGGTGCTAGATGAATGACTGAGTGCGAGTTCTATAGCGCTTGAGCGTGTAGAACCATTGGACGAAACATGTGATTTGTTCGGCGTTGTTACGGAATGGCCACTTGTCCATCTAGAGAGCGATATATTAGCGGGTGCAAATATGAGAGCTGTGCTTTATCGCTTACATCTTCACTTTTCGGTCGTCCCCAGCCGATGCAAACATCCCAGGGTCCTTTGGGTTCCAGGCTACAGCGTTGACGCATCCCTTTGCATGCCCTTCAAGTGTCTCGATAAGCGTGCAATTTTCCTTATGCCAAATATATATTTTAGAATCTAGTAAGACTAGTCAGCAACCAGAAGTACAAGTTGTTTTTCGAAGGCATGGTGGCGAACCTTCACTGCCGCTCACAACGAAATTCTCAGCGGCTCCCCCAAACGTACTGCGAATAATGAAGTTACCCTGTTTCTGCCCTGAGTATTGCCGAACCACATCTGCGGTCTCAATATCCAGTAACTGAACTTCTCCTTCAGACATGTTCACCAGCATATATCGGGAGTCTCGACTAATATTGATGCACGTCAAATCAAGCTTTAGGAGAATGCTATATTCTTCTTTCCGGGTCTGGAAATTATACACGTGGATCCTCTTGTCTGTTGAGATCGCAATGAGTCGCTTGCCGTCGGGAGATATGGCGCAATCTCTAATGCGGGAAGTGCCCGGCCAAGTATAGCGTTCATCATCGTGAACACTCCAGAGGCATAGCTGGGATTTATTGTCGAGAGAACACGTTACAAACGTTTTGCTGTCTGGAGCCCAGGCTGCGGATGTAACGGGCTCACGATGATGATCAATGGTTAATATACAACGGCCGGACTAAAAGTAAGTAACTGTCAACCATGAACCCAGAATTATGAAGTAAAAGAGTACTGACTTCCACGTCCCACAATCGAGCTTTGTAGTCTTGGGAGCAACTAATCAACTTGGTATCGTCTGGACTCCAGGTTGCAAAAGCAACTGGGCCGCCATGATCCGTCAGTTTGTGAATAACGCTGAATGTTCTCGTGTCGTAAATTATCACAGAGCGGTCGCTACTCGTGGTCGCCAACTTTGTACCGTCGTGAGAGAATTCCAAGTACCATACTTCGTTGGTGTGTTGGTTAAGCTCTAGCGTGGCTTGTGTTGGAAACTGACTGCGGTCACACATGTGGTTGGAATAGAGGGATGGTGGCTCAGCGGTATTATGATATAAGCAGCGGTTAATTTGGTTTTGTTTAACTTGATCAAGAAGGGTTGCGAGGCGATGGCTAGGGATCATCACAGATGGGGATATGGATTCTAGGTTTAAGTCAGTGATGCCAAATAGCATGCAGATAAAAAGTATGAAAAGCACTTACTCGACAGTTCCGCCAACAGCTTCTCTCTAGAGTCGATGATTGTATCTTCGAGACCGGCCTGGGTACGGAGATTCTCCGGAGGGCACATCAATAAACTATAGGTTGTTAACAAAGGAGATTATTTCAACGTATATGTTGTATCAGGGGGGTGTACCTTGAAAGGGAATGAAGCCGAGCGATGTCGTGATTAAGAGGTGTAAGCTCCTGTCGCAGTACCATGAGAGCTGCTGCAAGGTCCCGGCTCTCCAGTAGCTCGAGAAATTTCTGTTGCCGCAAGCAAAAGAGCATCTCACTCTTATCAGAGCCTTGAGCCAGAATCAACCCCTCATGTCGTTGTTGTTTGATGGCAGGTTTTCCGTCCATCCTGTTTTCGTCCGCTTCAAACAAAGAATTCAATAGAATGGTCTCCGCCTCAAGCCATTGCCCATCTAGCACAGCAGTTCTGAAGGCAGCCACCGCCGGGCTTTCTAGCTCATACTTGCTCTCATGGGTCAGTGTAGCAGCCGCTTCAGAATACCCCAAATCATACAAACTCTGAATTAATATTCTAGTGACTTCTTCCCGATCATGTCCATAGTATGTGAATGAGGTGGATTGCTCTGCCGAGCCATTTGTGTGGGCATGGGAATGTGTGTGCGAAGGTCGTCCGTTGAGAGAGTTCGATGCAATTGATTTCCTAAAGGGAGAGCTACCGGTGCCGTTTGACGCAGGTGAGAACCCATTTGTATTTGAGGTTGATGCTCCTCCATCCGGCTTCATATTGTCGTTTGCTAGGCGTCTACGTTTGGAAAGAGGCCGATCGTCCTCTGGAGGTTGTGCTTGACTTAAGCTTTGCGGTGTATTCCCGCCTCTGCTGTGACCTAGACCGCTACCTCCCGACAGATTTTCAGGTATATTCGGTTGCTCTACTGACGGTTCCCGGTGACGGCGAAGGTGGCTACGGCGAGCGGTTGGTTCCGGTGAGTTACGGAGAAGATTCAGGAGTTCAGCAGCAGAGTATCGGCGAGATGGAGGAGTAGTGGAGGTTGAAGTGTCAAGAACGGAACTGGACCAAGACGTTAGATTATGAATGCATTGGGAGCGCGTGTGTGTGTGTGTGTGTGTGTGTGTGTGTGTGTGTGTGTGTGTCAGAAAGGACCTATACTGACTGAGAGTTTGAGGTACGATTTAAGCGGCCGGGTCCAGCTGAGGCAGGTTGATTGGAGGAAGCTTCGTCTGCCAGGTCGAAGTTTTGGAGAGCCCTTCAGTCTGGTTCTCTGGAGAACCAGCTGAATAGGCTTATCTAGGTGGGGTTTTGGGAAGACTTGTTGAAACTTGGCCGAGATGTGTAGGTGTGCGAGTTGCAGATGTTCAATGAGGCATTTGACCAGACCGTTTTGGGTCCAAGAAAGACAGGCTTTGTTGTTGCTAAGGACTTGTGAGCAGTGATAGGAGACAGTGAGTAAATTCCGCTGCTCTCCAAGGATGTATACGGCTCAAGGAGATCACCGAATGACGAGGACCAAAAGAATAGATATCGAGATATCGGAAGGGGAATGAATGAATAATGTGGTCAAAAGACAAAATCGTTATGGAGTGACTTGAGGGGCATACGAATATGAAAAAAAATGCAGAAACTAAGAAAGGTGGATGTTGGTTCCTGATTGAGCTCTGAGGTTGCTTGACGTCCTGGCTGATGGAGGTACTCTCTGCGCTGGCGCCCCGGAGAAGCAGGTTAGTTTAAACTAACGCCCATTGTTAACTTACATATGCAAAGCTCAGAACGTAACAAAACCTCAGCCAGAAACTACTGATCATCGAAAGCAAACCCAACAGCAACAATGCTAGTCTACGTGTTTGTAGTAATGCAGTTTAAGAGCCGTCAGCTCCTCTCCACTTGGTCAAGAAATTTGATTGTTTTTATATGGCTACAAAGTCAGTACAAGGTAGCTAGCAAGAGTACCTTGCTGTCATGCCTGTCATTCAAGCCGACTCTGCGGAGAAAGCAGGCATTAGGGTGGTCATTACCTGCCAAGCATCTTCTTCACCTGGGCCTTCAGCTGGAATACCCAAGAACCATTTCATTTATGACAATTCTCACTATCCTCCCTTCGATTGTCAGGAGGAATTCTTTGGCCAGGAACCGGATGACAACAGGCTGCCAGCTTCAGACGAAAACAATACCGTAATACCGTAATATCATGTGCTTTTTCAGGTGCCTGCGGTATGTAAGTTACGAACATGACAAGCGCTTTGATTGGACGGAGGCTCCCATGTGCGTGTGTTGGAGGAGCCACTTCATGTTCCTGTGACTTGGCTGGAATGACAAGACGGCATGACCTGTATGATCGATCAATGGTCTGTTCTTGTTTCAGAGGTTTCTGCCCAACAATGTCCCTTGCTTCATAGGAATTCGGGAAAACGAGGGCAATGAAGCTATTTGACAGTATCAATCACTTCAGTATCTGTGTTTAATCTGAGATGGCTAGGAGTCCTTGAAGTCAAGTCCTTACTCGCGTATCATTCATCCTACAACCAAAGGCAACAATCATCATCTTTTGAAACATCCTTCAGACCCTTGAATCTGGAACATAAGTCATTTGGTAATTATACACTGATCGGACAGCCAGTGGCTACATTTGATCATTTCTCAAGACCCCTGATGTGTGGATTTCAATGGAACTTGACGGAATACTCTAGCACAAACGCAGGCTTCTACAGGGAGCCATGAAGTCTCAGGAACCTCCTCCCACTACTCTGTAGATAGAATCGTATCATTTGGAGACCGAACTTGTGGCAACCATAAAGGCAAAGAAACTGCTGGTTTACCAAACGTTGGAAACGGCAAATCTTTCCCAGAGAAACAGGCTTTATGGGTTTTTCCAATGGCCGCTCCTACCAGCCAATCAACGACTGGTCTTCAGTCCTCGGCTAAGTTATTTTGCCACAGGTCTCACCGCCCCAGAGGTATAAATACCTCCTTCAGCCTGCCTTCTTTTTTATTTTTTTTTTTCTTTCTTTCTTTTCTCCAGCTCTCTTTGCCATTATGGCTTAGATCAAGTGTAGTATCTGTTCTTTTCAGTTTAATCTCTGAAAGTATTCTAAGGAATACAACATTGATTAATCTTATTTTTGGACCTTGCAGAAAGACCTCTGTGCTTGCGCATGTCTTTTTGCACTGTGTCATCGGTCTTACACTATCACCGATTGACGCGAACCCACCTTTTTTTCATCAAATTCCGTCGGCTTGCTTCCGATGATTTGAAGAAGAAATTGGGGCTAAACGGGGATGAAGCAGGCTTGTGATAATAGCAGAGTACTCTGTAGGTAGATTAGTTACGGGCGCTTTTGCTCATGAGAGATTGATACCCTGCTTCATCAAAACACGTCTTACAAAGCCGGTTGTATGTACTCAACAGGGAGTACGTGCTGATACAGATGTTGTAGCTCTTTGCATAGACGTTGAGAAGGCCGGTGCGGCTCTGGGGCTTTTGAGAAGCGTTGCTGGCACTCCAGGATGGTATTCGTAGAAGTATAACACAGTTTAAGATCAGCTTCGTCCAGTCTCAAAGATCTTTTGTTAAATAATAATACTTTCAAGCCTTGCTTGTCTGTTCCAGCAGTCACCAGGTGTGCTGCTGACCCCATCCCGTCATTTTAACACGACGCTTGGCACAGTCAATGTTAGTGGGACCGCTGATCCCATGTCAACACCTCACAACATTGCGTTGCTGGGTCAGAGAGAGCTAACACACTGGGCTTCTTTCAATCGCATGCTAGGTCTAGGCCGACCCTCATTCAAACGTCGACCGTCAATTTTGGATTTGATTAAGCCCGGCAACAGCGTCCCACCCATAAATCTAGCTCATCCCACCACCGCAGACGATAAGCTTCCCGCTGGTGTTGGTCGTCGTGAGCCTGTGTCGGAGGACGAAGGCAGCACCGTCACTCAACCGCCATTTTCACCTAATACCCATCTACTTCGACCGCTCAACATGCCTTCTAAAGATCCCAAAACCACTCAGCCGGGAGCTGATACTGCAGGGCATGGCGCTGTCTTCTCCATCTCCGGTCCTGTCGTTGTAGCCGAGAATATGATAGGCTGTGCCATGTACGAGCTGGTAAGTGGAAAACCCTCCCTTGTATTGATATGATACTTATATATATATGGCTTTTGGTTAGTGTAGAGTTGGCTATGATCAAATTGTTGGAGAAGTGATTCGTATCGAAGGAGACCGAGCTACAATCCAGGTCTATGAGGAAACAGGTACAGTAGATACCAGCGTCTTTCCTCACGGCCCTAGGAACCTACGTTCTGCTAACACTTAGCTGTTATTGTAAACTATAGCTGGAGTCAAGGTTGGAGACCCCGTCATCCCAACTGGAAAACCCTTATCCGTCGAGCTTGGGCCAGGCCTGATGGAAACGATCTACGATGGTATCCAACGACCCCTAAAGGCTATCTCTGCCGCTTCGGACAGCATCTACATCCCTCGAGGAATATCTCTCCCGGCTCTTGATCGAGAAAAGAAATGGGATTTCAAACCGACCAATTTCAAGGTTGGGGACCATATCACAGGAGGTGATATCTGGGGGACCGTCTTTGAGAATAGTTTGCTCTACGACCATAAAATCCTCCTCCCGCCTCGTGCTCGAGGCACCATTACACGTATTGCCGATGCGGGAAGTTATACTGTGGAGGAGAAGCTCCTGGAGGTTGAATTCCAAGGAAAACGAACCGAATACAGCATGATGCACGTCTGGCCAGTCCGAGCCCCTCGTCCTGTCAATGAGAAGCTTTCTTCGGACTCACCTTTTATCGTTGGCCAGCGCGTCTTGGATTCCCTATTCCCAAGTGTACAGGGTGGAACAGTTTGTATTCCTGGTGCTTTCGGATGCGGCAAGACCGTGATTAGTCAAAGTGTTTCCAAATTTTCCAATAGCGACATTATCGTTTACGTTGGTTGCGGTGAGCGCGGAAATGAGATGGCAGAAGTATTGATGGATTTCCCAGAGGTAAGTTTTGCTCGCGTACAGGGGCCCCTACCGGTCACTAACTTTATTAGCTCACGATCACCGTCGAAGGACGCAAAGAGCCTATAATGAAACGTACTTGCCTTATTGCCAACACGTCTAACATGCCCGTAGCTGCTCGTGAAGCATCCATCTATACAGGTATTACTGTTGCAGAGTACTTCCGTGATCAAGGAAAGCATGTTGCTATGATGGCCGATTCTAGTTCCCGCTGGGCGGAAGCGCTACGTGAGATTTCTGGTCGTCTCGGTGAGATGCCAGCAGATCAAGGTTTCCCAGCTTATCTCGGGGCGAAACTCGCGTCATTCTACGAGCGAGCTGGACAAAGTTTAGCTCTTGGTAGCCCAGAGCGGAAGGGTAGTGTCAGCATCGTAGGCGCTGTCAGCCCCCCTGGAGGTGATTTCGCAGATCCAGTTACTTCCAGCACCCTCAATATCGTCCAAGTGTTCTGGGGTCTCGATAAGAAGCTCGCCCAGCGGAAACACTTCCCATCCGTTAATACCTCGATCTCATACAGCAAGTACACGTCCATCCTCGACAAATATTACGCCAAAGAGCATCCCGAGTTTCCTCGATTGCGAGACAAGATTAAAGAACTATTGAGTAACTCCGAAGATCTAGACCAAGTTGTCCAGCTGGTCGGCAAGTCAGCTTTGGGAGACCCTGATAAAATCACATTGGATATCGCTGCGTTGCTCAAGGATGATTTCTTGCAACAGAACGGCTATAGTGAATACGATCAATTCTGCCCTCTCTGGAAGACTGAGTACATGATGAAGGCTTTCGTTCAATATTACGAAGAAAGCCAGAAGGCCATTGCACAGGGTCAGAACTGGGCGAAAGTCAGGGAGGCAACCAGCGACATCCAAACTGCCCTCAGGAATATGAAATTCGAAGTCCCTGATGATGAGGAGGCAGTCACTAAAAAGGTAAAACCTGCAATCCTTTAATTTATTATCATTGGTCCATGCTTACATGTTTGTAGTACGAGAAAATCCTCCAGGATATGTCAGAGAAGTTTGCATCCGTTTCCGATGAGTAGAATTCGGGCCAATTTGGTTCAGGGCTTCGGTTTTGGAAATTCTTGTAGAATAGTGACTATTATCTTGTCTCGCAGCCAATTCTGTGGAGATATCAAGAGCGAGTGAAATCCGTCTACTCTTTCTCATCCTCCCTCATCAGGCAGCCATTTTTTAACCTCAGGGGTGCTATGGCTGCCCAAAATTGAACTTAGCGTTGTCGTATAAATACTTTTGGTGAGGGATGAGTTGAACAAATATTAGGCAGCCCTTTTCTCTCATGCTCGAATCTCTTCCGTGTAGTCAGAGGATACTTTACAAGCCAGACCCCCTGGCCTTGTGCCTGCATCATCGTCAATCCCAGGTTTAGTTAACTAGTGTGCCGCCAAGCACGTGAACCGTAATTTGGGAAGTTCACTTCGTTTGGCCTTAAACTAGAACGACTCTCTCCATTAATTCTCCCCATCAGCATACTCTTCCTAGCCTAAAGGGATTGTTTATTTCTATTATAGATTTCTGCCAACGCCCAGCATCTTGATTGATTTGGCCTCTGAGTATTTTGTCGCTTTTCGCCTGGCATGGCGTCTCCAGCTTCGTAAGCGCTTTTTCCTTCTGGATACTTGACCGTCGGATATGCGTAACTAATGGTGTGCGGTTTTTGCGAGCAGGATAAATGTTAATGATCCGTCGCTCATTTCTCTTGTCAATAAATTACAAGATGTGTTTACAACGGTCGGGGTATGTTCCCTTTTCGAACCCGCATAACCTACAAGTATGGCAACTGGGTATGGATATTGACTACAAATTCCCAAGGTCCAAAACCCGATAGATTTACCCCAGATCGTCGTCGTTGGTTCGCAATCGAGTGGAAAGAGCTCAGTCTTAGAGAACATCGTTGGAAGGGATTTGTACGGAGAATCAAAGCCCCTAAATTATTCGCAGCGCGCGAGATAAACTGACAGATAATCGAAATACAGCCTTCCTAGAGGATCGGGCATCGTAACCAGACGACCGCTAGTGTTACAATTGATTAACCGGCCTGCTCTTGTTAAGTCGCAAACAAACGGAGTCAAGGAGGAGAAGCAGATTGAGACCACGGACAAGGAGTCGAATCTCGACGAGTATGGAGAATTCTTGCATATCCCAGGCCAAAAGTTCTACGATTTCAACAAGATTCGAGATGAAATTGTTCGGGAAACCGAGGCAAAAACTGGTCGCAATGCAGGAATCTCTCCGCAACCGATTAATTTACGAATTTACTCGCCCAACGTTTTGACCTTGACTTTGGTTGACCTGCCTGGTCTTACGAAGGTGCCAGTCGGTGACCAGCCTAAAGATATTGAAAAACAAATAAGGGACATGGTCCTAAAACATATTAGCAAGCCTAATGCGATCGTCCTTGCTGTCACAGCTGCTAATCAGGACCTGGCCAACTCGGACGGTTTGAAACTGGCTCGTGAGGTTGATCCTGAAGGCCAGCGGACAATTGGAGTTCTCACCAAAGTCGACCTTATGGATGCTGGAACTGACGTTGTGGATATTCTTGCTGGTAGGATTATTCCGCTACGGTTGGGCTATGTACCCGTGGTCAACAGAGGTCAACGAGACATTGAGAACAAGAGGCCAATATCCTATGCGCTTGAACATGAGAAAAATTTCTTTGAAAACCACAAGGCATACAGAAGCAAATCTTCATACTGCGGTACTCCCTATTTGGCCAAGAAGTTAAACTTGGTGAGTGGGTTGACTTCGTCTACTGGATAGTTTCCAAATGCTAACGAGTGCACACACTAATTGCCAGATTCTAATGATGCACATTAAACAAACCCTTCCTGATATCAAAGCTCGCATCGCGTCCTCCTTACAGAAGTATAGTTCGGAATTGAGCCAACTTGGTGATTCGATACTTGGTAACAGTGCCAATATCGTTCTGAACATAATTACTGAATTCAGCAATGAATACAGAACTGTCTTGGATGGAAACAATCAAGAGCTCTCCAGCGTCGAGTTGTCTGGTGGTGCTCGTATTAGCTTCGTTTTCCATGAACTCTATTCCAACGGTGTCAAGGCTGTAGACCCTTTTGATCAGGTGAAGGATATCGACATCCGAACTATCCTCTATAACTCCTCCGGTTCATCGCCAGCTCTATTTGTTGGGACAACTGCTTTCGAACTGATTGTTAAGCAGCAAATTCGAAGATTAGAGGAACCTAGCTTGAAATGCGTGTCACTCGTTTTTGACGAGCTGGTCCGGATCCTGGGTCAACTGTTGAATAAGCAGCCTTTCCGGAGGTATCCTCAACTTAGGGAGAAATTCCATGCTGTTGTAATATCCTTCTTCAAAAAGGCCATGGACCCGACCAACAAGCTTGTCAAGGACCTTGTGTCTATGGAGTCGTGTTATATTAATACCGGGCATCCTGACTTTATAACCGGGAATAGGGTATGTATAGAAAAAATTTGTGCTTGTGGCCTAAAGCCTCTAACACTTGTGTATAGGCCATGGCTATTGTTCAGGAACGGCACAACGCTTCCAAACCCACACAGGTCGACCCAAAAACCGGAAAGCCTCTCCCGATTTCTCAGCAGCCACCTCGCTCGGCAAGCCCGTCTCTTGAGCCCGAAAACTCCGGGTTCTTTGGAAGTTTCTTTGCTTCCAAAAACAAGAAAAAAATGGCTGCCATGGAGCCCCCGCCACCAACACTAAAGGCTTCTGGTACGCTTTCTGAACGCGAAAATTCGGAAGTTGAGGTTATCAGTAAGTCCCTTATTGCTTTGTTAGTAGGTATCAATCTAACATACCTGCAGAACTCCTAATTAACTCTTATTACAATATCGTGAAACGCACAATGATTGACATGGTTCCCAAAGCCGTCATGCTAAACCTCGTCCAGTGAGTGATTGTGGCTACGTCTTTCGAGAAGATCATCTAACACCTTTATTAGGTTCACCAAGGACGAGATACAGCGAGAGCTACTTGGAAGCATATACAAGACAGAAGAAATCGACGATTTGCTTCGCGAAAGCGAATTCACTATCCGACGCCGGAAAGAATGTCAGCAGATGGTTGAGAGCCTGTCTAAAGCAAGTGAAATTGTCAGCCAGGTTCAGTAAATCGACTACCTCTTGCTGCCGTCTGGATTTTGCTTGAATTGAGGGAGCCTGAATATGTGCAAGCAGCGCAGTAACTCCAAACAATAGAACGTTGTCGAAGAAGAATGGGGCTCAAGGTGAATTTTATGATATCCTCTACACCTCATACTTTTCTTTTCATATCTTGGTTGAAGTATTAGCAGGTTGTATGTTGAGGGGCATGCTGTAGCCTTTTGTGTTTTGTTCTACTCCCTTTTAATAGTATGTTTATATGATTCTTCCTCAATTGTGAGAGCCCTTTTATGATCAACTTTTCGGCCGTCCTTTCGTTATGACTCAAGTTTATACAGGTGAAGCATTACTTAATATTGGCGTACTCTTTTTCGATTCCTTTCCGTCAAAAAAATCAAAGCTAGATGGTCGCATGATCAGGAATTAGCACTCCTCTGATATTCCAGGCCGTTGGGCTACACCCATCGGACAACAATGACTTGAAGACTGGAGAGTGGTTGATATGCATAAAATTTCTCTATTTCTTCGCCGACAGTGGCTCGCTTACTTTCCCGAAGCTCCTGGTTGTCAGACCGTATTTATTCTCAAAACCGGTTCATAGTAGGGACATAAAACGGCTTTATAACGCCTCTGTAGGCTTTGTGTTAGTTGCCAGGTAAATTACATGCGGTGACGCTCTGGCTCCCCAGCTCATGATAGATGGTTCATTAATATTCGCTTCGGAGGTGTAAAGGGATGAAAAGGGAAATTACCGATACCGTTCCGTGAGCATCTTAGGGTTTCTAGGCTGACAAGAAGCAAGGAAATCTACTATTTAAGACATCAACGGCGCGGGGCTTTGCAAGTATAGAGTGGGAGCACGGGATTGAGGCTGCATTTGACGGATGTAAAAACCAGTGACCGAAACCACATGCTTGAATTCTAGCCAGTACAAGCACTCGGGAGGACAAGGACGACATTTCAACCATGACAACTTCTTGTTGATCAGTACTATCATGATGAAATGGAGAATTCAGTTAAGTGGGTGAGTTAACCAAATTCTCTGCATGATTTCCGGTTGTCGCCACCATGATGAGACCAAACAACCAATGGATAGAAGCCCCAGAATGAGAGCAACATCAATCCTTTATTACCTTGGCCGCTACCATGGAAGCCGTTATCTTCGATGCATTATTTCCACGTCGCCGATTGTCCTCTCCACAACAGAAGTTATGGAATTCCCTGCTTTTCTCCGAGAGCGCCACCAAGCACAGGCTTGCCCGCTCCGAACACACACATCTCGGATTACAACCACAATTCCCCAGCCAGCACAATAAAACTTTCAACGAGAAGAGCTCTGGACCTGCAAATCCATTGCTCTTTGACACTTCTATAAATGTACATGAGATTTTTCAGGTTCCTCCTGTAATTCTCCCATAATGCATACCGTACTCTGGTTCTGGTCCTATCCTTTTGTTAGTCTTACTTCAAGGAACACTTCTCCCGCACCAAGAGGATAGCGGCTCGTCTCACATCTTCATAGGATCTTAAGCCATTTCGCTTCAAAGCCGAGGGTGCATTGATTTGTGATCTTTATATTCTTCCTAGGCCTGTTTGTCCCTGGTCGTCGTCTATGGACACAGCTCCCTACTAGCAATAGTTTCGCGCTGGCCGGCCTTAGCCTTAAGGGAGGTTAAGCTGGTCAAGAATGTCGAGGACCGTTCAAAAAAAGACATGGCAGAGGGAAGTCATCATGTCAGTTTCCCTATTCGCATCACGCCTATTCGAAAAGCTCGTATACATCAAAAACAGAATCCCATGGCTCAGAACACTACAGGTCAACTTCATCTTCATCCATTACACCTACATTCTTGGAGTCATCATCATCGGATCCATCTATCTCTATCCAGGGGGAAATATGTCCTATACCGATGCGCTGTTTTTCGCTGCAGGCTCGGCTACCCAGAGTGGCCTAAATACAGTTGATTTGAACCGCATCTCAACCTATCAACAAGTGGGCCTTTGGCTTGGCTCAATGATCGCGAACCCCATCGTTATTCACTCGTCGGTGGTTTTTGTCCGCTTGTGGTGGTTTGAACAGCGATTTGAACATGTCGTGCGAGAAGCGAAGATGTTGCGACGAACGCGCACGCGAACGAAATCCAAAGCGACCTTCGCCAGCGATAACTCCGGGATCCATAGGGCAGAAATGGGTGTGCGTGGCATGGAAATAAGGGTCTTGCGGGACAGTGAAGGTCATGCTCTAGGACATTACATTGAGCCCAAAAATTCGAATGAGGAGGCGCATTCGAATAGAGGTGGCTTGAGACGTACAGATGAGGAGGAGCGTGGTCAGAATGCTGCAGCGAATATGCAAGAGTCCGCTGTAATGGAAGTGCCTCCTGGAATTTCTGCAGACAGTCATATAAACTCTCCGTCGCAGTACGGCCCTGATCATCACATCACCTTTGTCGAAAACCAAAGAAGGCAGACTCGAGCACTAAGGATACCCAGTCCTCGTGAATTTGATAGAGGTGGAATGCCGGAGGCGGTTGAAGATTTTGGTGATGCCCTTTCGCGGAGGAGAACATCTCAGTCTGACATGGGCGCGGATGCCGCGTCTCTGAAGCAGCAACCATCTCCTGCACAACATATAACCATTGACGAACCTAATATCGTTCGCCCCCGACGAGGAACGACATTTTACCGTGTTAATTCTCGGTTTACTGCCGACCGTGAGACTACTGGCCGTGAGGAAGCCACGCCAGAGCAGCAAAGGAGGCCTAGGAGGGGAACGCTCGCATCTTTCTTCCGCACTAGAGATGGAGTTGAACATGCCCCGTACCTTAGCTGGCAACCTACTATTGGCAGAAACTCTGCGTTCGTCGATTTGACTGACGAGCAGAAAAATGAACTTGGCGGCATCGAATATAGAGCTTTAAAACTTCTCGGCTGCGTTTTAGTGGGGTATTTTCTCTTTTTCCATATGCTAGGTATCGTTTCTTTGGTTCCCTGGATCCTGCACACGCGATGGGGCAAATTTGTTAAACTAGCCGGTGTTGGAAGGCCTTGGTGGGCTGTTTTTATATCGGGCTCTGCATTCAATGATCAAGGCTTTTCGCTGACCCCGGATTCATTGATTTCTTTTTATGATGCCATATTTCCATTGCTTTTGATGACTTTCCTTATCATTATTGGTAACACTGGATTTCCTTGTATGCTACGTTTCATCATTTGGACATTTTGGAAAATCTTTCCGAAGCACACAGCCATTTGGGAAGAGCTCCATTTTCTCTTGGACCATCCACGACGATGTTTTACGCTCTTATTCCCTAGCTCGGCAACCTGGTGGCTATTTTGGGTTCTCGTGATATTGAACGGGACTGATCTAATATTCTTCATTATTTTGGATGTAGGTGCTCCCAGGCAAAGGCATGGACATTGTATCAAAATTCTAACGATGTAAAATAGTTGAATAAGCCTGCTATTACCTCCATACCAGGCGGGATACGATTCGTGGACGGGCTATTCCAAGCGTCAGCTACCAGGACGGCCGGCTTATCCGTGGTAAGCATTTCGGAAATCCAACCGGCAGTTCAAGTATTATACATGATCATGATGTATATTTCCATCTACCCTATCGCAATCTCTCTGCGCAGGACGAATGTGTATGAAGAAAAGAGTTTAGGAATCTACTACACGGTTGAGGATGATGAGGAGGTAGATCCTAACAAGGAACCAAGTTATGTCACTTCGCATTTGCGAAGACAGCTCGGATTCGATATTTGGTACATCTTCACGGGCCTCTTTATTATCGCCATTGTCGAAGGCTCACGGCTTGACAACGATCCAGCGTTTACCATGTTTGCTATTCTGTTCGAAGTTGTCTCTGCCTACGGCACAGTCGGTCTGTCACTTGGATACCCTGGCACCAACACTTCTTTTTCTGCTCAATTTAAGGTGATATCGAAACTTGTAATCATCGCCATGATGATTCGAGGCAGGCACCGTGGCTTGCCGTATCAGGTTGACCGTGCTATTCTTCTACCTTCAGAAGCTTTGCATGAGAAGGAACTCCGTGATGCCACAATGCGTATGAGACGGCGCAGTTCTGCTCTTAGTAGAATGACTGGTGCCTCTCATCGCCCTAGCATGGCTTCAAGGGATAGCACCGGTGTAGGTCCTGGATGGCAACATGGCCCATCTGGCGGTCCATGGACACTCGGAAGTCCTAGGCTCCAAAATACAACAGTTGCAAGGCTGCCAGTTCATCATGAGGAGTGAAACCTCTTAGATTTCTGGCGGATCTAGAATTTACTACATTTCATCTTTCTTCTGTCTTTTCTTTTCTTTTCTCCTTCTTTCTTCCATTTTTATACCTGAGCAAGCCGGATTTAAGCGAGGAGTTGACGGTCTATACTATATTTCCTCTTCAATCTACCTTGTAGCATGATTGGCATTGATTTACGCCTGTTTGGTTTTATTGCCTTTGGCACGCATTTCTATACACAGAAGATGTATTGTTTATTTTGGTCTGGTATTTGCCTCTTAGGTATGTAGATACAATGTTGAGTATGGGTCTTTTGTGAAAACATATCTTTGCTATCTTCTCAATGATAGGAACATCAGCAAAATATGTCACCAAGCCGAACATCGCACCCTTCTGGATGTTGATAGGCAAGAGTCTTGTTACATACCACACGATGATGCTAGCTCGCCGCTGATGCGGTGGTTTATTTCTGAATTGCCTCGTTACGCGCGTTTTTGGGTGAGCAGTCGTCGTTGGTGACGATAACGATCACCCAGGACTGAGCAAACAAAGCAAACTTGTTTGGCTACCCCCTGCTGATGACGTCGACGGCCATTGCCAGAACTTGGAATCAGACCGAAGGACTTGTTCTTGTCGGTCGCCATACATTTTTGGCAGCGAATAGACTTTCTACGCCACGCGGGTGGGAAACAGGCACGGAATTTCGCTGACCGACCTACGATTGTGTCTACTTTACCCAGGCCGGTAGAGTATTCCCTGGAACT
Organism: Amauroascus verrucosus; assembly: GCA_001430935.1. Classification (NCBI taxonomy): domain Eukaryota; kingdom Fungi; phylum Ascomycota; class Eurotiomycetes; order Onygenales; family Onygenaceae; genus Amauroascus; species Amauroascus verrucosus. Next base: position 170,194 of record LJPJ01000035.1, read on the forward strand.
GACATCATTGGCGTGGACTACGAGCCCGTTTGAGTCGGGATCGTTATGAATCGTTTCAAAAGAAGCTGTACTACAACGCAGCGCTGGAAATACTTCGAGTTTTCCCAGTTCTTCAGTTTTAATTCCCTTGCATCTCTGCATAATTTTTCGCATTATTCAACAGGTCGTTCGTTCCGTTGATTATCTCCTGGAAAGCGTAGACAATAGCATCTAAAATTGTTGTCCTACCTCAAATCTCGCCTTCCGCAACCCAAGCTGCCTTTCCGCTCCCGGAATTCCCGTAAGTGTTCCACGGAAACGCCCAAGCTTAAACTACAGCCTTGCAAAACATAATGGTCAGTAGCCTTCAGTTCCATCACCTTCATATTTCACTGATTTGGTCGAAGCCGGGTTTTCAATGGCGGAAATCAATCCCGACTCGGATTCACTATCAGGAGAATCGGGAATCGGTTAGAACCATACTAACCCAGCTTTTAGAAACTCCCTTCAGACTTTCTTAGAGAAAGACGAGACGCTGGGGCAAATGGCTGTGACTGCTTAAGCGGCGGCGCAATCGCGGGTATTGTCATTGGCAGCATAGCGGGCTTTTTCCTCCTCTACTGGGTTCTCAAACTTGCTTTCGATTCCACGAATAACACGTCGGAGACGATTACATATCGCAACAGCAGATGTGACTATCCTCCAAGGCATCGAAGGCGGTCGTCGTCTTACGTTGACACGGAAAGGCCGGTTTCGAAAAAGCGATATCGACGGGAAGTTATCGAACGCCCTGCCAAAGTCTATGTCAGCTGAGCATAATTTGTATACGGAGGCAGGTGGGAGGAATGTGAAATATTCTTGTTATTTGATTGATATATGTACATATAATGAGCGCTCTTTCTTTATTTTAATCGATGTTAATCTGATCTGAATTCACCGGGGGTTTTTGTTCGTTGACAGTAGTTGAGTGCGGCCGAGCGGCCGAGACGAGTAGCCAAATCAGCGAAGTTCGTTGCGATAACTAAGTGACCTGGACTTTTTGTTCATGAATCTAAGGGGGTCCCCTACCATCTAGTGGCCGCTCGCCGCTAGAGGACGTTCTCTTTTGGTCGAATGGCATAGGGGTATGATGATTTTTCTAAAAAGACATAAAAAACATACAGACAGACATACAGACAGCCGGGATTCGTTGGTGGTCAGCCACCTAACTACTAGCCGGCCGGCAAGTGGCTTTAGTACGGCTGAGCGGACGGGAAGCCCTATTTTCCACTTCCTATGGCCGTATGTGTCAGTTAATTCATGATGGAAAATATGAGATATGTCCCGACTCTCACAACCAGGTCAGGTGACAGTTTGGCTGTTCTAAGGGTATATTACCTTTCAGGTTTATGCAAGGTTTGCAAAAGGTGACATCAAAACTAACCCCATTCTTGAAGATGAAATAATATTTAGTATTTATTACTGACGATGGATGAAGTCTGCTCAGGAGATTGAATAAAAATAGTTCAATAGGCAACTTCATAGTTAACTAGCCACCGAAGCTAACCAATGGAGGCCGAAAGCTAGCTAAATTATACAGGTAACTGTGAGCCCATTAGGACAATACAGAGACATGCCGCCGCAACGTCAGGGCTTCCTCCCATGGGTTCTCCGATGAAGCTTTCCTTACGTACCATATGACTAGAGGATGCCTCTAGGTTGACTATTCGTTTTTGGTGACCTTCGTACCCTTTTCTTGTGTGTATCCCACATAATCGAGAGCCACTTTCCGACGGGCATCTGCCGCACTATTGCAAAAGCTTTTTCAGTATCCAACATTCCACACTGGCTAGGCCCTAAAAGCCTACTCTTGATATAACCCTGCTGCCCTTCCCGCCACGTCTGCGGCTTGATCATACCACTCTCTCGTTGCCCTAGGTTGGCCATCGTATACACCTGGATTCGCGACAAAGTCTCTCTTGCCCATCTTTGGAGCATTCGAAAATGGCTTATATTGCTCTCTACACGACTAAGCCGCCGCATCGAGTCTGTGGTAGTTAGCGGAGTCCTTTGCGAAACGACTACCAGCCGGCGCTTGGCGTCCGCCCTCGAGACCGTTGCGGAAGTAATCATTTCGTCCGGCCCATATGCAGGCGCGCTCGCTTGACTAGCCCCTCCGAATAGGGTGTTTGGGAGACCTGTTGTTGCTCGTAGTTTTGTCTTGCTTTGCCCGTGCTCTCCTGGAGTCGATTCGGATCTTTGAATTTTGATGCGACTTAGTTCCGGTGCGATAGTGCTCCCACTTGGTGCATTACGCTTGGGAATCTCTTGCCCATGCATATATAACTTGCCATCCCGCCATTAGATCTCATTCTCAGGAGTAGGAAACAGACGTCGATTGGACATTTTTAGTGTATGCGCTTTTGTCAACGTTGATGTGCTGTTTTGCCTTGTTACTGTTGATGTGCGTGTATATATCAACCGCAATCGAGGTACAGGTATTTATAGACCTGGAGGAACTCTTGGAAACGACTACAAGAGCCCTCACTGCTCATATCAATACTTACCCAGTTCATCATTTTTCCAGGGCGCCGCTTTATATCATGCAAAATGAGTGGCCCCATGGGGAATGGTGGCCCTGTAAAAGAATGGATTACGATACCAAATTTTCAACTTGTGCTCGACATATCTAGGAAATTTAGCCCTATTAACTCGATTTTTTCAAAGTTAATGGGGTTTTTTTGCGTTTTCATAGCCAACATTGCTCAGCCCCGGGCTTAGAGACACATTGAAAAGTCCTTTTCACGATGATTCTGGTATTGTCAGCGTATAAACATCATTTTTATCACTACACTGTCCATACATAGTTCAGTACGTCCAGGTTTGACAATTTCTGGCATAGATACAGAGTATAATAGGTGTTGTGACTTTGCGTTTGCTGAGGGGGGTGGCTATATTTACGTGCAAACAATTTCGACAGAACATACCATACTCACCTTCTAGAAACTTCAACAATCATTCCCGTCTCCTCTACTATTCTCTAGGTTCTACTTCATAATGGACAGTGAATTTTTATTGCATAAACCGGGCTTGGAAAGCCTTCCAATAGAACTTAAACAACTTATCCTGGCAGCGCTTCCTGATATGAGCTCTCTAAAGTCTGCAGGCCTGAGTTGCTTGCCAATGTATGAAGCCTTCATCGACGCCGAACAATGGATTACTACGCAAGTTCTTGCTGCACAACTAAGGCCCGAGTTGCTGCCATATGGCTTAATTGTTCAAGAAGCTGCTAAACATGGCACGCGTTGGACGCCCGAAGAGATTGCCAATTTCATAAACAAGTTCTTACTGGAGACACCTTCGATTCGGCCTCCTAGTAAATGGAATCTGTCAGATGCGCTTCCAATAGCGGGTCTCTATGACCATGTTCGATAATTTTACAAACGACTTTGTATCTACTGTTCTCGAATCACCATCTGCTTCGAGAAAGCAAGAAGGGCCTTGGGAATTGTCGCGGGGAGAAGTCTGTCGTATTGGAGTCGCTTTTTACCGATATGAGGTATCAAGGACGAAGACGACTATCTTGCAAGTCAACATAAGTTTCATATCTGTTTTCCCCCCGGGGAAAATGAGCAGCTGGCTTGCGTTCACGATTATCTGATGAAGAAACTAGAAGAAGGTACTAATGCATGGCCGAAAATACGTGTATGCGAGGCTAGCCGAGAACAATTCGACAGCTCCTGTTATCTATTCCCCAGTGGTGCGTATATTCACTCGCCACAGAGGAGGGGATTTATTATGGATGCATTGCACACCACCTTTCTCAAGGACTAGGCTACCTCCGCACAATTTTTGATAACCCTCGAATACTACAATGCAAAAGCCGCGAAGAGTCTCTTTACTCGGCACGAACAGGGTTTCTAGCGGACTCATTGGCTGAAACTACAGCATATCAATATTACCATGCGGAGCTCGAGGGTATAAGGGAGGTAAAGGATGCATTCCCATACGCATCGGATACAGACACTGGCCCGATGGACATTTAGGATTGGGCACGGGAGACAGAGGCTTACCGGGATCTCGTAGCCGGTGAAGATCCCATCCCCCTCCGACAATGGGGATATGATGTGGGATCGTGCAAGACTCGATGGCATGGGGTATTCTTGGGACTACATGGGAAAAGCGCGATGTTGATGCGGTACGTGAAGCGGAAAGCAATCAACGAAAGAGGGATATGGAGTTAATTGAGAGCATAAACAAAGAGCTGGGGCTGGGGGGTTGGTAGATCCCGAATAAAGGGAGCTAAGATGGCGAAGGATTTCATTGCTCACCAAACTATGTGTGTTTTGCAGCTGCAACCCATTTGCTTTCTCTACACTATGATATTACGGCGAGCCTATGAAATGCTACATTTTTCTGTGTAAATATGTGGTTCTCATCCATGGGCTCATAGAAAAATGTCATTTATATGCGCGGTTGGGGAGCCTGGTATTTGTCGCGTCGATACGCAACGCGAATTCCCATGACGTAAGAAGAGTAGGAGTCATTTTCGTGATAGTATTTAACCCCACCTATTTCTCGGCCTAAGCTTCATTCAACCCCCAAGGAGCAACAAGTCTGTGAAAATGACCCAGAAGGCTCTTGTTACCGGTGCGAGCGGCCTTCTCGGACGCCAGGTGCTTGGTGCTTTCAAAAAGGACCTCAATTGGGAGGCTGTTGGCCAGGGCTTCACTCGAGCTGCCCCTCCAGACATTGTCAGGGCGGACCTTACTAACCCTACGGAGATAGGGAGATTACTGGATGAGGTGAAGTAAGTGGGCTCATATGAATCGTATTTGAAATTGTTTGAGGGAACAAGTAGATTCGGAAGCTCTAGACAATCAGAAGGCTGATTTATGATCTCGGCGGCGAGGGTTGATGCTAGGCCTCAAGTTGTCATTCATTGTGAGTTGTTCATTCTGTAATGGTATCTCGACTTCTTTTCCGGATGTGCTAATATCATATAGGCGCTGCCAACCGATTTCCAGATCAATGCGATGCGAATCCTGACCTCGCACGAAAGGTTAACGTAGAGGCCACCAATGCCCTTGCAAAAGCAACCTTCGCGAGGTCTATCCTCCTCATTTACATCTCTACTGACTATGTTTTTCCTGGCCGTTATGGAGAAGCACCGTACGAGGTTTGGTCGCAAACCGAACCGCCAAATGTCCATGGACAAACCAAGCGTGATGGGGAAATAGCTGTGCTCGAAGCCACGAAGGGGTCTGGAAAAGGAGTCGTCCTGCGAGTTCCTGTGCTTTATGGGTCTGCAAAAACAAACAGCGAGAGTGCAGTCAATGTCCTGATTGATGCAGTGTGGAAGGCGCAGGATTCTAGCGCTAAAGTAAAGATGGACGATTGGGCGCAGAGATACCCTACCAACACAGAGGATGTGGGAAGAGTATGTCATGACATTGCAATCAAATATCTTGGAGAACGGGACAAAGCTGCCTCATTACCGAGTATCCTACAATTCTCTTCAGAAGACAGGATGACAAAATACGAAATCTGTGCGAGGTTTGCAGAGATCCTTGGGTTGCCGTTATCGGGAATGGAGAGGGTAAAGCAAGGTGGTACTAGCGACGGTGTGCAACGGCCGTTTGATACGCATCTATCCACCAAGGAATTAAAGCAATTGGGCATAGCCGTTGATACCCAGGATTTTGAGGGTTGGTGGTATGTTGTGGTTTCAACTTCTGAGCCATTAGCGGATTCTGACGTCTATTGCAGGAGACGCGAACTCGGTGCTTATAAGCATTGAAATGATTAATTATACCCGACTTCAGTGGCTAATGTTATAAAAGACAGAAGCTATTATTCCTGGTTTTGGTCATTTACTCGAGATCCGTCCTGCTTGGGATTCTACAGGGCAAATTCATGCCCGCCGCATAACCGAAGTAATTTAACAATAAGAGCCCAGCAGGACAGTACATACTGCTTGCAAATGTAGCCACGAGCTCCGGCGTATGTACATACATATCGTATCCAATAAATGTATCTCACAGGTCATCTTCTTTCTCCAGATGGATTGGCTGTTAGTAGACCTTGAGTTCCTAGCTTCGGGACCACCATAAACCGTACTTTGGATCATCGTCAGGATGACGCCCGTCTCTATCGTCAACTTGAACCGTTCCAGGCGCGGTGCGGGCGGTGTAAGAAGATTTTCGCCGTTTATGCTAGAGTCTTCAGGAGATGAGAAGGCTTTTGAATGGGTTGAAAGCGAGAATGCAGAAGCGCTACTAGCTGGTTAGTTAACGAAGGGTGACCACCCAAGCCTGTTAATATTAATTATTAGCTAGCAGGCTGGAAAGTGAATTTGAGGGATGTAACCTCTAAGAAAGGGTGATACAATGTCACACGCCAGAAATGATGATCCGCAATGAGCAGATGTGAGATGTCTTCAAGTAGTAGTTGGTTAACTAGTTACTGCACACACCAGTTAGTTACCTCTGGATCGAACATCAGAAGGACTCGATGACGGCTTCATGTTGAGTGACGAACGAACTGATAGTTAACTGACCGACCGTTTGATTGATTAATCTAGCCGACTATTAGTTGACAAACGAGTCTCATTTTAAAATCCAGCCAGTCCGAATGTAACGACTGTGGCCAAACCCTGACTGTCTGCGGCCTTAGTTGCAAGGAATTAACTACATGCCCTTTTGACATTAAATCCGGTCACTCGCTGTTTCATTTCCCTTCATTTCCTTTTTCTCTTCCCCCGGTCAGCTCAGACTTTGATCGAAATTCCTGAAACTCTCTATTTTCAACGGCTTCGAGATCATCGCTTCTTATCGACTCACCGAGCCGTCCAGCCCTGTGTTAGCGCAGGGTTCGTGACATCACTTCCCAGTTGCCCAGCGCCATTTAGTTTCCGCTTTGTGGGCGACGGAATACCCAAGTTTGTTCGTTCAATTAGTTACCGTTGGGTCAATAAGAGGTTAACCTCGCATTAATCTGCTAGTGCGGGATTTTGACTCCAAAGTGCGGATTCTCTGCCTGAGTGAGATTTTTTTTTTACCCCCTCGACGCCAGCCACAAAATGCGCCCTTGAAGCAGAGGGAAACTGAGAGTTGAGTCCTGCTGCCCAGAGTTCATTTCCATGGCTCACCCTCAATCGCCACCCGTTCTCGCCCTTTCAATTGAGTTTGACCGTTGTTCTGTTGACATCTCCTTGCAAAAAGGAAAAGAGGTCGCCAGCTCTCGCAAAAGCGCTGCCCAAGACGCCCGATTCGTGTTCGATCTCATTGGTAATTTCTGGGACAAGAATCGACGTCATTCGCTCTCGAGCGCCTGAGGACGAGTTCCCCAGTTCACAACTTAGGAGACGAAGGAAAACAGGGATTCGCGAGTGAACCTCCGTTGCACGCGAAAAACAACTACCGCCGACCTGTCCTACTTTGTCCTGGGCTTCCGTTGTCACGAGCAGATGTCGACACTATGGATCAGAAAAATGACGCCTCGTCAACAGTTCAGACACAGCAGCCAGCCAAGTTTTCGCGGTACCGATCAGTGAGGAAAGCTGCAGCCGCGAATTCGCAGCATCCTAGTTCGGTTCCGCCGCCTCCTCCTCTTCCTACCGATTCGCAAAATGAAACGATCCAGCGAAGTAGGTCTCGCTATCGCCAGACAAAACCTACAAAGATCGTTACCTCTATACCTCCTCCGTCAGCTCCACCAGCCTCAATTTCCCAAAATCGACAATACCCAGACATAGAGAGTTGGATCGACAACACTCGTAAGAACCAGGAAGCCACAGGTTTCCACGCGCATTCACCAGAGCAAGGCCATGGCTTTCAGGCTGCATCTTTCTACGATGCGCCAAAGCAAAGTTTGTCGCAGCCGTCCAGCCCCAAATTTGGGAACTTCTCGCGAATTTTAGGGAGAAATTCTATGGACCAACGTAGAGGAAAGGAGGGTCCTTCACCGCCAAGGTCGGCGGGAGATATCCAGAAATCAGATTCGAAAGAGAAATACTTTAGGGGAAGTGAAGGAGAAGCAAAACCCGCGCGCACTCGTGAGCGATCCGAGAATAATCACATTCCTACGTCTCCTTTGCAACACACACAAACGCAAGAAAGGCAAATTACGCCAATAGACGTTCAATTAAATACCCGTGAAGAACTCCTCGCGAATGAAAGGGCTGCAGCTATGCATAATGGGCCCAGTTCAAACAAGAAACTTGTGAAGGAAAGGGGTCTATTGTCACTCATCAAAGGCATTGACTCCAACGGATCTTCAAAGTCTCATCGCGAAGCTAGGGAGGACTTGAAAAACATGATATCTTCTCCCACAATAATTGACCCAAAGGATCTTCAAAGCACGGTGCCAGATGATACTCCAGTTTCCGCAGTCAATGCGGGAGAACGAAAAGTGCTGGTTACCTGCAATGATTCATTTATCAATCTCCCAATTACTCTAACTACGAAGGCTCAAGACCTTTTGTACTCGGCTGCGAATTGTCTTAGTGAAGCGATCGATCCTAAAACTGCAGTACTCATGGAGAGTTTCAAGCAGCTCGGCCTAGAGAGACCACTGAGAAGATACGAACACGTTCGGGATGTGATGAATTCCTGGGATGAAGATACGCAAAATCATCTCGAAGTCGTGACGGCGCCAGAAGAGGCTGTCAGCGAAGGGCTCGATATCCGATCAGTACCTCGGAAAAACCCGAAAGATGCAACATTCCATATATACCACTGTCAAGGGAAAGGAAAATGGGATAAGCGATTCGTCACACTGAGATCCGATGGACAAGTACTGGTGGCGAAGAAACAGGGAGCAGAGACTATCAACATATGCCACCTGTCTGATTTTGATATTTACTGTCCAAAGAAACGGGAATATCGCCGTATCAAACCACCCAAGAAGCTCTGTTTCGTAATTAAGAGCCAACAAAAGTCCAGTATGTTCCTTACAAACGATAATTTTGCTCATTTCTTTTCTGTGGGGGAATCAGAAACAGGCTGGCAGTGGTATAACGCAGTGCAGCAATGGCGCAGCTGGTATCTTGTCAGCGTTATGGGTGGAGGCACCAAAGATGAAAATTCCGAGGCCCAATCAAACAATAATACAGCAGGTCATCCGAATACGGACCGTTTTTCCACTGAATCTACTCCATATCAACTCGGCTCATTTAGGCCATTAGTAGACATGGATGCGCTTGCAGACCAGATAGCTGCTAGACCACCCACACCCTCTGACGATGACCCGCCAACTCCAAAGAATCGCTCAAGCGTGAAAGCCACTCCCATAAACAGTCACTCCAATACACCCTTTGCTTCAACTCCATCCTCTCCAAAGAAGTCACACAAACTTCCAGACCGGGTCAGTGTTAAGAAACGTGAGCGTAGCCAAACAACAAGTGCCAGGCGAAAGCCACCCATTGACGGGGAGCCATTCTCCACGTCAGGACTCTTGGGCCGCACTTATACTTTACGCCAGAATGCGATGCGCGAACGCGAAAAGGAGCTAGCCGAGCAAAACGCCGCATTCACTGCACACGGTCTCCTAAATAACCTGCCTGATAGCATTCCCATACGCCCTTCGGACCGTTCTGGCCAACAACCATCTAGTAAACCTCCCAGTCGCGAAAACACCGTTCGCTCACCTTCCGGGCGCCATCGCGCGAAATCAATTCAACAACCCCAAAAGACCCTCGTCGACTTAACGCCAACGTACGTAGAACCTCCTCAACATGCCCGGAAAGGTCGTGGCGTAGCTGCCCAGCCTGGAACATTGCTTGTCGACAACGCCACCGGTCCGGAGCTTTGCCCGGGAGCAATCGCAGTCCCTAGTGCTACCACATGGCGCAGAGCAGGCCAACGCAGTGGAACAATGTCCTCTCAAACTCGTGCGCCTGAACAACTCGCACATACTCCCCGGGCCCGCCAGCGCTCCAATACGATGCGAACCATACACCGCCCAGGAGTTACATCGGGTGCTTTGCAGCAGCAGCAGCAGCAGCCACCGCTAACAACTGAATCGCCATTTATACCTTCGGGGTTGCTTGCTCAAAACAAAGTGAGCCATGCCCAGGGCTCCGCCCAGACTGGCCGTGGGGTTGCAACTGGAGCAATGCAGGCGAATGGTCGACCTTTGCTTGATTTTTCTGAGTCCAATCGGTTTGCAGAAGGGAGTCTACTTCAGAGTTGAGCATGACGAAGCTAGAATAGATGGACACGAACGAGGACCGGTGACTGATAAGAGTGGGACAAACATGCATACCGGCGAAGGATATTGGGAACTTTTTCTATTTTTATTTTATTACGTCTGGCCTTAAAATATCGGGAATTTAGGACATTTACGCACACAAATATTTTACTTCTTCCGGGAGAAATATACAACAAGCTTTTTGGTTGTCTTGACTTATCCATAGAGCTTTTGCAGTATAGTACTATATGAAAGATATTTGATGCTACTACGATATGCGCGCCTGCCATACATTTTCCAAGGTGACGGTCCAACGAAACCAAGCCATTGGTTAACCAACTCAACCATCATTTCTCTTCTCTGCAGGATCCCACAAGGAGACCAAACCAGTGAAAAGAAGATAATCGACACCAACGATAAGATCTCATCAACAATGACCTGAACGACGATCAAGCCGTTCAGGTCTTCATCGCAGCCCGAGTGAATTGCCACTATGGCAAACACCTCAGGAGGATCAAAAAAGGGTTTCAAAAATTCCCAGCCGATCCGTAGACCAACTGAAGTGGTCTATAGTATAGTTTTCAACTAGCAAAAACGTTGCCTCAGGCGAACCTTCACGGGAAACGTAATGCCCTTGCACTTGGATGAAGAAGAAGAGAAGAAAAAAAAGGAAAACTTCGCAGGATTTGGGGGAAGGAAGCTGACTATTTATACCCTGAGGGAATGGCGCTAGTGGTAAGCGAGTCTTAATCTGGGGCTTCTGATTGGTTGGAATACATAGGCATGAGTCATCCTTCCAGATTTGGTTAATTTGCAGTGTTTGGTTTCTATTACATAAGCCAGATTTACGAAACAAGAAGGAACTTGTTTCAATTGTCTGAATTGAATATCGCTCGCTATTAATCGATTAAAAGACATGAGGTCAACACATGTCGAAATCACAATTCCAAAAGAAAAAAGGTTCATAACATCTAGATAACACATTCCCAATATTTAATCCGTTAAATCATAATTTCGTTCCAACCATGTTTCCGAATCGAAATACTAAAAGAAATGAACTAACAAAAACATAGTGCGCCCATCGAGCATCTACCGCCATAGATCCCTCCGCGCTCCTGTCTGAGACCACCCACCACTACTCTCTGGCCGCTGATCTGACGGTATAGCAAGGAATCCATTGACTCCGTTACCAAAGAGCACACTCTCACGCGCGTTCTCCCCCCATGATGGTCCTAACTGCGCCCCATGGTAACTGACCGGTCGGGCAACGCTCGTGCGCCTATCGGACCCGGCGAATGGTTCATACGAGGTGAAATTCCATTCCAATTCGTCTACACCTTTGCTGTACACAGAGAGCATTTGATTGAATCCTCCCCCGGCTGATTGGGGGCCCGCTTCTCCACCGCCCAAAAGCCGCTGTGGGGGAGCAAGCATCAATGTATCCGAGAAGTGGGCGTCACGCACATAAAGAACCTTCAAAGCAGGTAGATTTCCGGCGAGAAGTGAGGTCATTAGGTAGGTGTAATAACATGACGAGTGAGGCTTGGCACCATAAGCACCGGGTTCGGAGGTGATTTCGTAGTGGAGAAGTGTCAAGGATTTGGAGCAGAGGAGCGGTGCATTTTCGGTCGGAAACGCGCCGGCCACCTCGTGGATTATGGAAAGCGTTTCCAAGGATGTGGCGCGTGTCAGGATCTCGTGTAATTCTTGTGGTAAAACGCCAGTATTTAGGAGCGAAAGATGCTTCAAGGCACAGCTACCTTGAGGTGAAGACAGAAATTCTGCCAGCCCCTTTCCTGTAATGTGAGGGGTATCTTCAAGCGTAAGTCGCTGTAAGGATGGAAATGGTGGTGATTGACTTGTCGGTTTGAATATGGAATTCTCTAGCCATTCCATATTTTCTAGCTTCAGGTCTTGGAGCCGCGAGAAGTAACTAAGCACAAGCCGCAGTAATGCCGGTTCCATCTTAAGGCCGGAGAGCTCTAAGACTTCGATGTTCTTCCACGGTCGCCTACGCGGGATCGAAGAGAAGCTGTTTTCAGCACCATGAGCATATCTCATGCGACGAAGCTCGGGACAACGGGCCATCAATTCCACTTTAAGTGTAATCGATGAGGCATCGTCGGTAAAAACACCAGTCGGTAAATCCACGTAGCGTAGATTGGGAAGAACAGAGATTGTCCGTGCTAATTCACTCTTGCTCGCCTCCCGTGTCATGTACGGCATTCGCAAGGAGAGAACCAGCTCTCCAAGGTTGTTGAGTTCCCTGACAGTGCGCATGAATAATAGTAAGCGGGTCCTGGGCGCATCGATCGGTTCGGCATTGTGGTTTAACCACGATGTCTTCTTTCTTTTCGCGGCTAGCTCAACCTCAAGCTCGCAGTAATGGACGGCATCGATGCGGACGTGTTGATATCTGCAATGCATCATAGCACCCAACCGGCGGTTAGCACTCCATTCTCATCTTGTATTCAAACAAATTCATTCATGAAGAAGATCAAAGACGCACAATAACTTCTGGGCCACCGTGCACCACGCGCGGCAAACAAGTGCACAATGCGCAAGGTCGCGCATATCACAAAGCATACAGTCATTTACCGTGACTGATTCCTCCGAGGAAGCAAGAGAGTCATCGAGCGAATGCGGGCATACACGGGCGAAAATGCTCTGGAGTAATTTTGGTGGAAGGAGCTGCGTGTAGTCTCTGGCTAGTCTGCCGCCGTACTGATATGCATGCTGATCAAGGTACCCTGACTTTTTCCTTTTTCTAGAGCTCGTCACCTTCGATCGGAGGCGCTTGAAGAAACCCATGGCTTAGCTATAGGGTTTGGCGAGTTTCCGAGATGAGGGTTTTGGGCATGCGATTCAAACCATGTATGTGGATGAATAAAGCTCTGCGAGAGCGGGATCCAGCTCATACTCGAAGAAGTAAGTAAACAGGGGTGCTTGGGAAGCTGAAATAACATCCGAGAACTTTGCAAACAAACGAATGGTGGAACCTCCACGCGGAGAAGAAGCTAACAAATGAAGGCGGCTAGGGTTGAGCATCGTGTTTCATCAGTGCTGATCACTAGATGCTGTGTGCTAACTATGAATATTCACACACTGACGTTTATTTTTGTCTTTAATCTGAAAAAGAAAAATCACTCATTTCCATGAATGTTTGCTTGGGCAAGTTGCTACCTTAAAATCATTTCAGTGAACAGCAGCCCAAAAAAAATCTAGCGAAATCTCTAGCAAGGCATCGCAAATAAACACAGATTATCACTGAGATTCTTTGTTGGTGAAAAACAACACATCGAACCTGTACTTCTTTGCTACTTAGATTATTACCAAACAATTGCATGGTGAAGGGTCATTGTCGAAGGCTGCAATGCTTAATAGCAAACCACTGTTATTATTAGCCATTGCCTGCCAATGTTACACCCATGACGATGCAGGAAGTGCGTGCTCAGACCTCCTGGGATACTTTGTGCGCCTCGCAAGCTGACTGGCTCGCGTTGGCGGTAAGTGCCGGCCTGAAGACTTTGTTCAATATTTGATATCCCCAGTCTAATCCTTTCAAAATACCTAGGCAACGTTTTGGGTTTGCTGGCGAACTGCCCTGGAAGTACGGTCACCGTCTCCAAGGGACGTTGGGTGTTGCAAGGGGTTTCAGCCCATTGATGAGTGTAATGAAATTGTTAGCCGTTTCAATCCGTCACCCCTAGAATCACAATCTCTCGGCGGCGGTCTTTACAAACCGAGGAGCATGGGCAAAGTCGAAGTAAATACCTTCTTGGGAACACTTGTCTTGGCGGTCGTACACTGTTGGCGAAAGAAAGTAGGGTCTGTTGGCAATGCGAATGAATATTGGGGCTTTTCGGAATTGATTGTCTTGCTGGCTTTAGAGCTTGGAGTACCTGCAGTACCTGGGAAACAGGGCCATCCGTTTCTAAGCTGTCTCGATAGCGTCGGAGCGCCGTATTATGGAGCTGGGTACTTGCATTCAATTCTGGATACTCGGCTGGTATCTTACTCCGGATGATCACACCTTTTATGCATTGCTAGAATGCTCGTTTCCTGTTGAAGTGTTATTCTTTCAAGAGAATAGACTCCATATATGAGGAGTGCAGCTGAAAGGGTTCGGACCAATGTTGGTCGAGCGGGAGTTGCAATTGCAGGAGTATAACCACTGGTGGTCGAGTGTGTGATCATTGTTTTAGAAGCCTTTGGGGATACCGGGACATTTAAGAAGGGATTCGACATAAAAATAATGTGCTTTGCTGCAAGGGACTGTTCCGTATTCGGTATAATGTCCAGGAGCTGGCGCTGGTGTCGGGTTTGTTGTACATACAATATCAGGGCCGATATTTGCTATGGTGTGGAAAGGTATACTCGATAGATGGGAGGTTCGGTAAGCACGACGTAGGCCGAATGACGCAAAACAACCATTCATATGTCGACTGAATCTCTGGGAAGGGAAAGAAAGAAAAGGATTGAAAAAAGAGAGAGAGGGAGGGAGGGATTGAGGATGGAAAATTGAAGCTGCCCGTAAGCATGGAGGGAGTGAATCTGCTGATGAGTTGCTCTCGAGTTTCCGGGAAAGATAGGTTACATACAGGGAGAATACACGTATGGAAAGCAGGTCGGAGACAAAGACAGACCACGATAACGATACTGATGCCTCTACAGCAGCAGTTTGAAAACAACGATTGACATGAATTAAGAGAAGCAGCAGGAATACATAGAGACACAACAGGCCTGGAACACCCTGATTTGAGGTTGGCTGGTGAGGCGGTTGGGCCCAGGATAGAGCGTGTAATTGGGTGGTTACGGCGTAAGGATGGAAATACAACTTCGATCCCTCGAAAAGAAAAAAAAAAGCCTCCACTTGTTCCCTTTTCCTTTGCTTCAACCTCTCCAGACACCACCACCCAACATCTTCACACGCTTCTCCTTTTCTCCCTCCCTTTCTTCTAATCTTCTTCTCGCCATCTGCCTCATTCGCACTCACGCTCTCGCTTCTTTGTTTCTCTGGCTTTCTTTTTGTTTGCCCTTTCTCTTTTCCTTGCTCCTCGTCTTTGGCCTCTTGTTTCGTTTCTTCCTTCTTTAGGCGACCACGAGTCCTGTACCTCCTCTGTACACGCATCTGCTTTTCTCGTCTTTGGTTTCCTGGCCCTGTCATTCAACGATCGCCCACTGCCTCCCGGGTCCTACTTTGTCAATTCAATTGGGAGCCATGGCATCAGCAATTCAGTCCCCGACTCCCAAGCTGGACAGATACATTGTGATCCATGTTTCCACTACGTGTGATGAGCATGGCGTCTATGTCACCAAGGATTCGGCAGAAGTGATCGAGTTTGGGTGGATCTTGTTGGATACAAAGTCTTGTGAGGAGGTGTGTGTTTGCGAATCCTTTGACCTCAGACAGAGGATTTGAGCTATCCCCGAATTGCTGACTGATTGTACATCGTAGCTCCACAGAGAGAGTATTCTCGTGAAGCCAATCAACACTCCAATCACGCCACTTTGCAGTATGTTTCCAACCGGCCCTCCTCGCTTTTATCGGGGACAATTCCAGCAAGATAATGCTAACGCTTGGATGATCAGCGAGCTTGACCACCCTTACATGGGAACACGTTCGCTCTGCAGGCACCTTTCGAGATGCGGTCAATCGGTTTGATGCCTTCGCCCAAGAGCATCTCCTCTCCAAGAATCTTGAATTTGCGTTTGTGACATTGGATTCATGGGATATGCGTGTTCAACTTCCGCGTGAAGCCCGGGACAAGGCTGTCGTCCTTCCTCCTTACCTTCAGCATTCTCGTACCTTTGACTTGCGGACAGAATATCAGCGCTGGCAGCAGCACCATCCGGAGTCTCTGCCATTCGGACCTAGCGATCTTTCCAACATCTGTGCTGCTCTGGAGGTGGAGCCTGTTCAATCTTCGGCTCCCATCAAGCATAATCTTCCGTTTCACCTGCAGGCCCTCGCTCCTGCGTCTCCCCGCCGGGCAATGGAGGAGGTCATTACCTTGGCTCGCGTACTCCGGGGTTTGATCCGCAAATCTCAACCGCCTCATGAGCATCCAGAAATTCTCACCCGTCCAATGGATGCCAGAGCTGACGTTCGTGCCTTTTTGGCAGAGCGAAGCAAGGTTTTGCACATGAGTGGCCTACCCCATGACACCACTCAGTCGGAATTAGAAAGCTGGTTCACTCAGTACGGTGGCCGTCCAATTGCATTCTGGACCCTTCGAACTCCAGATCAGCACAAGCCAACAGGTACTGGCTTCGCGGTGTTCTCATCCCATGAGGAGGTATGTATACATCCGATCCGCGCCCCCCCCTTTAGACACGCGTCTAATTAAATATCAATTATAGGCTGCCGAAAGCCTTTGCATGAATGGCCGTGCATTGAACGAGAGGGCAATTGAGGTCTCCCCTTCTTCAAGCAGGGTTCTTGACCGGGCGGCCGAGATACTTACGCCATTCCCGCCAAGCAAGAATCGTCCTCGCCCGGGAGATTGGACTTGTCCATCGTGTGGCTTTTCCAATTTCCAACGTCGCACAGCTTGTTTCCGCTGCTCTTATCCTGCCATTGGCCCTGGCCCTGACCCAATGGGATATGCCTATGGATATGGCCCGCCAAATATGCTACCTCCACCCCACCACATGGGTCACCATGGTGGCCACGGTATGGGTCACGGTAGAGGTATGGGTGGGAATGGAGGAGTTGTCCCTTTCCGCGCCGGTGACTGGAAATGCGGTGGTGAGGGCTGTGGCTACCACAATTTTGCTAAAAACATCAACTGTCTCCGGTGTGGTGGCCCACGCTCCGGTGCTGCAGTTGTGGCAGATTCCGCCTTCCCTTCTCCGATGGATCCATCATCCAGTTTCGGTATGGGACCCGGTTCCATTAACAACGCCCCAGGTGCGGCTCCATTCCCATCTACTGGCGCCGGATTTGGTGGATTTGGTCAGCAGTTTGCCGCTCCTCCGACTACATATGGGCTACCAGCAGGACTCGGAGCCGCGCCCGGACCGTACCCTCCAATGGGCCAGATGAATACTGGATATGGGTCCGGCAGCGCCTCTCATTCCGCTGCTTCCTTTGGTAATCCTGCTACCCAAGCTGCCTTTACTGGAGCCGACCATGTTCAGCAGCCTGTCGGCACTTCAAACGGCAATTTCTACAATAATGATTCGTCCGCTGATCCTTTTGCTTTCCTTTCCACTGGCCTCGGTGGGCTCACAGTTGCAGATGAGACCCATGGTCGTAGGAACGGCACTGCCAACAAGTCCCCAGCATAATTTGGTCGAAACGCATTAAATAAAATGCTCATCTACGTCGGATAGGGTCGCAACGGCTAGTAATTGGGACCAGTTACACTTCTTCCTACACGACGATTCACTCTCATTCACAGTCTGGACGTTAGACATGGACAATCTGAGGTACTTCGAGCTAAGGCAACAATACTATTGCTTAAAAGTCAATCCGTCTTTTATGACGGTCACTACTTTGGGCTCTCTACGAATAAATATAAGCCTGGTTAGGGATCATTGCGCGCTTGATCCTCCGACACCAACCCCTTTTCTAGTTGTTTTAGTTTCCATCTGTTTATTTATTTCTTTTTCTCCCGTCTGTTCCAGTTCTTGTGCTTCTCGTTTGTTCCGGTCGCTGTGGCCATATCTCTAGGGACCGGATTCCATCATTTCGGATGTAACGAGAGCATTTTAGTATGGTGTCGTTCAGGAATGCCTTTCAAAGCAATCCCCAATCGGACTTATCGTTACCATCGTCAGCATATTGAGCAATAACGGACTCGCTTCGGGTTTATTTCTTGATCGGAATTGCTAAATCGCACGTTACGCCTTTAATTATTTTTTATCAAGTTGGGCACACCACCGCATCGGGGCTGTTTTTTGGTTATTGCACAGATCACTTGTACCCATTCCGAGCTTTTTGTGACGCATTATTCTTATAACGGGATGCCAAAAAAGGAAAACTAACAAAAAGGGACAATACATCTGGAAACATGGGATATTGATAGAAGCGTACAAAAAGAATGGGTTATGGATTTTTCTCAGTGAAAGAAAACTGGAAAATAAAAAGCAGCACGATTGGGAGTATTATGGGGGCATTTCCTGCCTGAAATATTTTCAATCAGCCTTGTTTAGCTTGCTTTTGGATCTGTCGATTTGTTTTCTTTTTCTGGAGATGCTTGTTGAGTTGGGCAAAGCGGGCTAGCTTTTTGGTCGTTGGATGGAGCGCTCTTTGGCCTTTTATCGACTGGGTTGGTAACATTGGGATGGTGGGCGGTTTTGGAGTGCGGCTTGATGGATTCCCTTACAGTTTTTTCCATGCGATTGCCATTATATTGTTATTTCTTGGGTGCCGTTGCAACTATCTAGATAGCTTTCATCATAGCCGCCAATTCTCTTTGATTTCCTGGATGCCCAATTCTCGTTGCGTTTCCTCTTGCTCTTACATTGTTGTACTAATTGGAATTCCTCTTTACATTGCATCTAGGCATCTCCTCTTGCTCTCTTTCAGCTTATGATTGCTTTTGGACTATGATGTGAGCCAATACTCTTCACTCCTTCCTGACCCTTGTGTCAATTGGTGATGATGGCTAGAGTTTATAGGTGCGTGTTCATGGGTAACGGTGAAGCTCAAATACATTCTATATTTGGTCAATCTCCTATCACATCTAGCCCCTGAATGAAAAAAAAAAAAAACCGGAGTTGGTTCCCATTACTCAAAATTCACTACATATAGCCAAGCCAGAACCAGGAACCGAACGCCCGGAAGTCAATCACACGCCCCCATGCTAGTAAGTATCGTTACTCCAATCATAATTCCTCACTTTGCACAGAAACCTCCGTACCGACATCCGATGCCAATGAGCGCCTATTATCTGGCATGCTAGCAATAATAGTATCATCACCCTCGTCTTCTTCTTCTTCGACAGCCGCCAGCTCACTCGGAGCAACACTCGACCGACCACTAATAATGCTAACGCTTCTGCTTGATTCACGCATATAGCTATCATCCTCGGGCTCTTCCTTGATGTACGAGGTCTTATCTTTTTCGGATTTCCCTTCCTTTCCTGGAAGCCTACAAGAAGCAAGTAACTTTAGCACGGCATTCTTCACTTTAACCAGGGCATTTCTTCCGGTAGCATCAGATGCAACATTGGAAGCAATGGCTTGATTAAGCAGCTCCTTGACTTCCATGGTTAATTCGACATTATCTTCAATAGCACCATGTTCTGGGTCAGATCTGCCGGATCGAATGCTGGAACGCAGGTTCTCTCGCTCATCGGGACCTTCCGGGGCGCGAGAACTATGTCTTGAAGGAGCTGAAGGAGGGGAAGGAATATGCAGCTTGCCGAGCATGGAAAGGAGAAGTTTCCTTTCTTCTCTAGGGGCAGCACTGAATCCATTCACACCCAAGATACGCTGCAGTATGTCCTTCGCAAGGGCAAGGTGGAGGCTCTCACTTGGTTTTAAAAGCGGTACTGACGCTATAGATGTGCCAGGTAACGGCGCCTCGGGGTTGAGGCCAACAATTCGTCGATCATCAGTCCATTCGATCAGCATTCCAATGACCCCAGCCATGAGAGCCTTTACTTCTTTTTCGCCGACGCTGTCATCTACCTCCCCATCGCTATCTTCCTCTGCTTCAAGAGCATAAAAATCATCTGCTGCAGCTAGTACAACGCGGATAACTGGTACAGCAATCTTGCGCATATGCTGGGCATTACTTATCCTAGAGTGGCAGTATACTGGTAGGAAGTACGTCAGAGCCTGTCTTAGAGACAGATTGTCACGTGTTCTAGGATGGAAAAATGAGAGCACAAGCGCTTGAAGGAGAGTATCTATCGAGCTTTCGTTCAACTCTTTGATGGAGGGAGGCACAGTAGGTCCGGATGGAGAAAGCGTATTGGTGAGCAGCAACTTCGCCAATGCCGTAACAGCAGTGGCTTGTACGGCTGCTGGAGAATTCGTTTTTAGGGCTTTGGCGAATGCTTTAAGAAGTGGCTTTTGGAATGGCGGCGGAGTAACAGAGTTAGGGTCATTTTGCGACGTGACCGGGAGAAGCATTGTGTGGTGTACTGTGAGTATATCGGAAAGGATGCGCAACGCCATTTCTTGCAACGCTTCATGCCCTTTGCTATAGCAATGGATAAACAGACCCATATTCTCTTCAGCTAGGTTCTATCAATCGGCTCGTAAGTATAGGCGACACTTTTACTCGGTGATCGAGAAAAGAAGAATACTTACTTTATCTAGCAGGCAACAGAGACCGAGACATTCAAGGCCACGCTCCCGTACCGGAGCTTCGTGGCTCCTCACTGCTGGAACGACTAGATTGTTTAACATTGTTACCAAATGAACGTTGTCTTGCAAATTTCCTTCGACGTTTTGTAACATGCATTGGGCAATATATAAGCACTTCATGTTAACCATAATTTCCTTGAGGACTTTGGCCTTGGCCTCTTCCTTGTTAAACGGCTCCTCTTCTTCCTCCGTCTTCTCTCCAGGAGTCTCGGAACGGCCTCTTCTCGAGCTGTCGTCGCTGATTTCCGATTTAGCAGAGACAAAACTGTCTTCGGATACAATTGTATCGTGCACTTCGGCAATGGCTTCGAGGACAACGCTACAGAATTCGCTCTCTCCTGCAAAGTCTGGTCCACAGACGCTCCGCAGAGCTTCAACCGTGAGTTTGGTAATTTGCTCTGGAAGGTTAGAAACGGCCAGTGTTTCTCTTAGGAGGGAAAACATCTTCCTTCTACCGGCTTCATCACTGTAGTCCAGAGTGAGACATATTTGGAGGAGCTGCTCAACTATGAACTCAAATTCCATAGTTTCCTCCTCGCCTCCTTCGGCTTGTTCTGGGCTAGTGAGCCTTGTTAGTAGAATAGTTGCATATTTGTGCAAATAATAGGCCAAAGCGGTGACCTCCGGGATCTTCTCGTCCGAAAGGTCATCATATTTTCCCTCGCCCTCCTCACGGCAGAAATCATTGAAACTGCGGGCCATAAACGCCGTCTCCGCCGTCAACAATTCCCAGAATTCTGTGTTGAATTCAACCACTTCACGATAGTCCGGCCGACCCCCCCAAAAGTTCCTCATAGCTTCATGGGCAATCCCACCTTCCACCCCAGAGTTTACGACATCAATGCGCTCCAAGAGCTCAGTCAAAGCTGGAATACTAGGTGTTGCAGACTTATCCTTTTCACTAGTGGCACCTCCATCTGTATTTTGAGTGCTTGCGCAATCTTCAATCCAGCGCTCATAGAATAGTCGGCCGGTGGCTTTGCGGACGGTTTCATCACGATCCCGCAAACCCCAGCGCAGCAACTTCTCTCGCATGGATAGCGAAAGATGTCGAAAATCTCCAAGGGTAGGCAGAAGCTTAGAATACAAGGCGCGTCGCGTAGATGCATCAACGTCACGGGCTCTCTCAAGAAGGAAAGGAAGAGTGGTGGGGGTCAGGGGTAAATTAAGAAGCAAAGTGCGTCGTACTTCGGCGCTGGTATCATTCTGAAGAATATCTAGTAACTTCTCGACCAAAGCTGAATTACCATCGTTTTGGTCGTTGTCGTCGCTCTCCTCATCATTTCCAGCCAATCTTCCAAGTCCAATGACGGCTTGTACACGCACTGTTGGCTCCTTGTCTCTGATCCGCTTAACAAGTCCTTGGCGAATTAAGTGGTACAACTCATCATCTATCGAATCTAACGAGTTAACAATATGTGATATAATCTGGGTTGCCCGGTATCGCACGGTTTTTTCTTTCGTTGCGAGGAAGGGAATTATGGCAGAGACGATGTGAAACGTGAGCCTGGAAGTCGGGGTTTCTGGTAGGGTCTGGGTTTCATCCGGATCACCCTGGCCAAATAGTTGAAGATCTAGGTCCCGGTCAGTTGAAAGGAATAGAAACCGAAGGGCATTGATGGCTCTACCTTTCTCTGTAGCGGCAATTAAAAACGTTCCTAAAAACTTTAGGACTCTATCGGCTGTTCCCTCTGTCTTCTTCACCAGCAATATTCGCAAAAGGCAACGGGATAGCTCTACGTTGAATTCTCTTTCTGCGGGCTTTTCTTTCTCTCCGAATGTAGCTTCAAAAATATCTGAATCCCGCCTCTCGCCTGCCTTGCGTTTGTCTTTTGAGGGCCGCAGGCCACAGCACCCTTCCTGGATCTTCCTTAGGCGTACAACCAATTTCCTGTGCCCAGTTGTCGAACGTTGCGCATCAGCAAAGATTTCTACAATGCTGGGCCGTAAATTAGGCGAAGCGGTGGGCTCGGCCGGTTCGTCAGGAATAAAAACATTTGCGCCGGTAGTTGAAGGAGGAACGGAGGATTTGCGGGTAGATGCGACGGAAGATGCGCGTGTTCCAGAGCGACCGGGCATCGTGGGCTATGAAGACACTGGGCCGTCTTTCGTGAATGGACGTGCTTGGTCGTTGGGCAATCTAGCACTGGTAGGGTATATCAGCTATATCGCGCTCGCTGTGCTGCCAGCAATGACATTGGATGGGGTATGTTTATGCGCAGAGTCTGGCAGGCTGTTGTCTGTTTACTCCGCCGACCGAGAGTTCGGGCTTTTGCCATTGATATGGTTTAACTCTTTTGGGATCTTGCATAAACAAACGCTAAACTGTATATGGATTAGTCTGAGTGCTTCCGTTGCAATATCCGCAGCCAATCAAAACTGAGGCTGTTTGGCGCAGATCACGCAATAGGCGCAGTGTAGTGGCCTTTTTCTGGCGGAGACTCAATTCCTCGTTTACTGTATTCTTTACGTCTATAAAAGGGCTTCACAATGTTTCGCACTGGTATTCGGCGCTTTTCTTCCACCGCTTTTCGGGGAGCCGAGAGCTTAGTAGCTCAAGCGGAAGCTAAGAATCAGTATGGAATCGGAGTTTCCAAGGCGCAGGGTTACGTGAAAGGTCTCACTGGAGGTATGTTGGCAATATTTCTGGGATATGCCTATTGGAGGAATATCCAAAACGACTAATTTGATAAAGCAATTGGGAATACTCCTCTCATCCGTCTCAATCGCCTCTCAGAAGAAACTGGTTGCAACGTCCTCGGAAAGGCCGAATTCCAGAACCCCGGAGGCAGCGTTAAGGACCGTGCCGCGTTATACGTTGTTAAGGACGCCGAAGAACGTGGCCTACTACGTCCAGGTGGTACTGTCGTTGAAGGCACCGCAGGAAATACTGGAATTGGCCTTGCCCACGTATGCCGCTCCAAAGGATACAAGCTGGTTATTTACATGCCCAATACTCAATCGCAAGGAAAGATTGACCTTCTGAGGCTGCTCGGCGCAGAGGTATATCCAGTTCCTGCTGTTGCCTTTGAGAACCCGGAGAATTACAACCATCAGGCGAGAAGACATGCCGAATCTCTCGACAACGCCGTCTGGACAAATCAATTCGATAACACTGCTAATCGCCGAGCACACATTGAAACAACTGGCCCCGAAATCTGGGCACAAACAGAGGGTAAGGTTGACGCTTTCACCTGTGCCACTGGGACCGGCGGTACACTTGCTGGTGTCACGAGATATCTTAAGGAGGTCAGCAACGGCCGGGTAAAATGCTTCCTTGCCGATCCTCCAGGCTCTGTACTATACAAATATGTCTCGAGCGGTGGAAAACTCATCGAGAGGGGTGGAAGCAGTATTACTGAAGGTATCGGCCAAGGTCGCGTGACAAACAACCTAAAACCAGACATTGAGCTCATGGACGGGGCCCTGCAAATTGCTGATGAAAAGAGTATTGAGATGGTGTACCGTTGCCTGGATGAGGAGGGACTCTATATCGGTGCTAGCTCAGCGCTGAATGTCGTGGCTGCTAAAGAAGTTGCAGAGAAACTCGGCAAGGGGCATACGATCGTCACGATGATTTGCGACGGCGCTTATAGATATGCTGATCGACTGTTCTCTGATAAATGGTTGAGAAGCAAGAATCTTAGAGAAGCGATACCCAAGCACCTTGATAAGTACATTGTATTGCCATGATTGATGAGATGTTCTACTTGATTTTACCGCGATATTTCCCTGTAGATATTCATTCAAGCATTGTTTTGCTTGTTTATTTCTCGTTTGCATTTGAGAAAGCGCCGTTGCTAGACATGGCTGCCGTAACGATATAAATGAATTTTGATCCATGAGTGTATCATTTTGTATTCTCATGTGTACTGTCGTACAACATGCGTAGCAGTACGCTAACACTCAATTTCTTACCCAACCGCTAGTTAATAGGGCGAATGAGCATATCCCTCCGATGGAACTAACCTCTTCTATAGCGATATCTCTCCATAAAACCAACAAAATTGGGATCAAACCATCTTATCCCTCTCCAGTCACGCACGATACATAGAGGAACATGCTCTATGGATATATCCTTTAAGAAAAGAACCAAGCCTGGGCCGGATCAGCATTTTAAGTCTTTTGGGCCGCTTCAGTTCTTATTATAGCGAATGTATAGTAGATGATCACGAAAAATCAGCCACTCCATCCCATCCATCCCATGTAACGGGTAAAAGGCTCCCAACATTGCAGCAAGACTAGTGGAGCGTCTGGGATGAGGCACGGCAATGCAAGTCAGACAGAAATAGGAGAAAGAAACACAAATAAACCATTTTATAACCTTGAAACTTTTTAGTTAGGTTACGGAAGTGTTTGAGTGGTGATATAGAATCGCAAGTAAAAGTACGCTATGTAGGCTTGAACGCTGCGCAGAGAACAAAAATGCATTGGCGGTTGCCGAAAGGGGCAAATATACAAAGCAGACCGTTATGTGCGGACAATCTAGGGATAACCCAATTAAAGAGGTGTACGAAGCCGAGATAAAGATAAAAGGTTAACGGCGGAGAGCGGGTTGTCTACTCGAATCCTGCAATTATAACACGGTCACGCTAAAGGAGGCACCATAGCCATTGTAGCCAACGCCACGGATGTTCCATTCCGACCACATGGGTTGTGTGTTGCCTCCTGCATCCGTGGCACGACTGTAAATGGTCTTATTTGATCCTCGTTCGACTCGGACACATGCTCTCCAGATAGTCCAACACCATTTATATTGATGTCGTGGGCCAGCACCGTGCAGCTCAGCATCGCTCCACGTCTTCCCTTCATCCCCCGACACCTCCACTCGGACCACCGGTCCTTGGTCGCCTTGAGGAACAGCATAACCTTTGACTTCGATGAGACCGTCCGATCCTTGAGTGACGGTCTCGTTATCATCGGGAACCGCGACAACCGAGTTCACAAGCGTTTCCTGCATTGCCGGGACTTTATCCCAGTATCCTTCCGCGACTTCCCATGTAACAGCCTCTGGTGGAAGAATCTTATAATCATGGGCCTGATAATAGTTTGGGCTCTCTGTTTTTCGGACAGTGATTCTATCTAACCACTTAACCCATCGAGCACCAATGATGCCAGGGATGACAACACGGACAGGATAACCGTAGTCACGAGTGAGTGTTTGCCCATTCATCTGAAGAAACATGTTAAGAGAAATTTTCAATCGTGGTAATTTACTCGACCACATCAAGGAAAAGCCAAATAGACAAATCTTTCTCACCTCAAGAGCCAGAATGACTTCCTTATCCTGCTGCATTGCCCTCCATAACTCAATACTGCCAGCATAGTAGTCATCGTCTTCGCAGATGGCCTGGAAGGATGAAAATTCCACGTGAAGCGGACCCTGGGCGGCGTATTCGCTTTTTACACCAGCTCTTAGCAGAAGGTCTCTCAACCTTGGACCTTTCCATGTGCAGTTCATGACCGCACCGTCCTTCCAATCGACACCTCGAACCTCTTTGAGTTTAGTCCGCATAGTGTGCCGTCGGTTCCCCGCACATTGCAGGGCGCAGGTGACTTCATGTTGCGGGAATTCCTCTCGCAACTGAGTCAAGGTAAATGTCAACGGTTTTTTAACTTCGCCAATTACCTGAATCAAGTGCAATCTTCCGTCAATAATAGGAAAAAGACTGTGATTTCGATGATAGCCTCCTGAGGTAGTGATGAACCTATAGTTTTTGGTCAGGCACGGAGTCTGGCTTGGCGGGAGTTTGACAAGGATCATAAATCAATTTGTCCAGGGATGATGAGCTCGGCCACTCACCTGGAAACAAGATCCCTGAGGGGCGGCTCCCGGTTAAGCGGTTTTTGTTCTAGTGCCTAACGGAGAATAACGAACAAATTAGAAGCTTGGTTTACGATGTTGACGGCCAGAACATCAGACGTCATTCCTAGTTAATAGTGAACAGCAATGGAAAAGCCAAACTTACCATAATCGCCAGCTCAACAGGCAAATTTCCAATATAGACAGATCAAGCCAAACTCCAAAGGAATAGTGGATAAAATATTAGGACGAGGAGAATAAAGCGAACTTCCAGAGTGTCCAGCCGTTGAGGAAAAATAGAGGCGGCATCTGCACTTTAAGTTTCTTTCCTGAGGAAGCGCCTCTCGCTCTAAGATCGGCAGGCACAGATGATCAGGTTTACTGGTGCCAGAGTGATTGGCACTTGAGTAACGTCAAGATATAAATCTTCCGAAGTATGGGCGGATTGGGGTTGAAAAGGGGGCTGCCGAGCAAGCTACCTGCGCCATCAGGATTAGTCTGCCAACATTTTGCTCCGATGGGTCGCCGACTCCCATTGAGGGCGTGAGGTAGTTGCGGGGGGTGCATAGTGGAAAAGGGAGCCATCCAACTGTCTTATCCAGGCTAACCGTCATAACATCCGTCGTGGCAAATAATGACATCTAGGTAGCTTTCGAGACACCAACACCGGAAGAAGATGGAAGTGCAGAGACAAGTCGGCTTGGCGCGCGGATGGCACATGGCTTTGTTGCACATGCTGTTTGGAAACCAATGAAAGAGAACTGGTGATTGGCCTCGTATCGTATTATCTGTGCGTCTGATCTCGGTTGGAGCGAGCAACATTTATTCTTTTTTTTCTTGTTGATTGGGAGTTGGGTTGAAGGCCCAGAACTCACCGCTAGACACATCTCTAGACTCTCATGCTTAGTTACCTACCCCAGTTTCCCAACCCAAGCTGCTCAACCTATGTATAATACCCCCTTGCTCCGGACATAAATATAACAATATCCGCTACTATGAACGCTTGCACTGCTGAAACGAACCTGTCTCTGGGATTGGTCTAGATCCAAATAGTTATTTATGCAAATCGGTTAGTATCATTATATCCTTATTAACGCCCGCAAATGCATCCCAGTATATTTTTGTACAATGCACAAACGCCTCCCCACCCAAAGCACCTGCAAAACTCCTAAAATCCAGCCTCATCTCAAAGATGTAGTACCAGTTTCCCGAATTAAAGGTTTTCCAAACGGTTAAGGCGCCCTAGTCCGAAGGCTGTCGCATATACGCATCAATGGCAGCGCTAAAAGCAGCGAAGCCAGCACATCCTAATGCTGCTGCCTGAGGGCCAGCCTTGGCGCCCAATATTCCGCCGGTAATGCATCCAGCCGCAATACCGTTCGTAAGGTCATTCTTAGCGCGCAATCCTTCTATACAACATTCCGTTCCGCTGAAGAGAGCGCCCACAATTGCAAAATTCTTAGCAGAGCTGAACGACCGACTGCCCATATCTTTGAATCCTCGTCGGAGCTGCTCGCGCACGGGGAGACTTGAGATCTCACGACCTTGCGGCGTAAGAGGCGTATCGTACGCCATCTATAATCCCGTGTCAGCAAGCTGTAGCCAAAGCAGGAAAGGAAAAGAAGCGATAGTACACATACACTACTCATGAATAAACCAAAAGCTCCGCCTAAAGCGAAACCCATTCCACCTGCCATTACCGCCTTCACCGGACATGATTCCATAGCTGCTTGTATCTGTTGACGCGAGGTGAGCGATTTTATAGGGCAAAACGGAACTGGGAAAAGAATAAGCATTACATTTCGCACAATAGCCTGCTCCTGCTCGCTCATCCCTCCAGGAGCTGCCCCGGCCGGTCCGGGTCTGCTCATTCCTGGGAAATTCATTGCTCCGCGGCTCTCCGTGAATGGGATGGTGAGCGACGATCTCAAACTCCAGTTATCGGTTGGAAACGCTCCGGAAAGACAAACAAAAAGAGCGACTAGTAATACATTAATGTAGAAAAGTACGAAATACCGACCGTCAATGGGGGAAAGCTTTCGACTGTCATCAGCTCCCTTCGCTGCCAAAGTTTTGAGATTTTGCTACGGGCGGCAGAAAAGGCCTAAAACGCAGGGCTTGGCACAGAACCGCCTTCTCGCCACCCTTTTTCCTTTCCATTCAAGTTTGCTCACAGGTTTTGTCTGGTGCCACTTACTCCACCTTCCTAGAAACGATTTACTTCTCTCAATGCAATGTGTGGTTCAAGGCAGTTCCATGGGTCAAAAAGGCTTGCAATATTCTATAGCAAGCCTTTTTGACCGCCTGCTTGATACTTGGTGCCTCTACCGTCAACCGGAGGCCGCGTACTTCACGCACAAGAGATCTCCAGATCGAATTGCATCCTACATTTGAAAACTGCGCCGTCACAGAAGTAGTTACGTAAATAGCTGCCTTATCAACTCTTATTTCCCATGCAAGAGGCGGGTGGTTTGGATTGCAACACTCCGGACATCTCCATATCGTTTCCATGCGTGTCTTGCATATTATCATGAGTGGTGTATGTGTGAGTGTGTGTTCGAAAACTGGTAAAAGCAAGTCAGAATCCTTGGTTCCTGTAGTTACGATGCCATTTTGTGCAACCAGGGTGAATGATAGTATTGGCTATATTTACCTCTCTGCCATCCCTCTACGAGTTAGTTGTTTAGAGTAACTAGTTACGTTGTAGCTTCTGATTCGTCCCTCAGACAGCTTTTCCTATCGAGAATTCGTGTCTAATACTATGGAAGAATCAATGTACTCCTTAAAATAACACTGCCGTTGCGACTGAAAAGCAAGAAGGCGTCGACGCCAACTCTGATGTATGTTGGCAACTTATATGAGAATGGAGGAACGAGTTAATTGATGTTCCCCGGTTCCGGGATTTTGCCGATGCGGCAAGAAACTTGAGCTCCGGGACAATTCTTTGTCTAAAGCTTCAATCCTCTTCCGTAACTTTTTACTTCACAAGCAAGACAACAACCTTGAGTCATGTCGAGGTCAAGGAATTTGACCCTCGCCTTGCAGCGGGTGCGAGCAAGCAGGTTCCAATTTAATCTTCGATACCAGCAGCTTCCCTGTCTCTCAATTCGGCCGCTCAGCACTACCGCTACCTTGGGGGCCCACCAGACTTCTTCCTCCACCTCCCCTACGACGCAACCCAAATTTACCACGGACGCATACCCGCAACTCAAAAGAAGTTCAAATTTCTCCGAAGTAACGAGTGAACATGTCCAGCACTTCAAAAATCTTCTCGGCGCCCAATCGGCTGTCATTGACGGTGTCACCGCCGATGCGGCCGATGATCTCGAACCATTTAATCGAGATTGGATGAAAAAATATCGAGGACGTACAAGATTAGTTTTGAAGCCACAATCAGTTAAGGAAGTGAGCCAAATTTTACAGTATTGCAATACGAACAAGCTGGCAGTGGTTCCTCAGGGTGGGAATACTGGATTGGTCGGAGGTGGTGTGCCGGTATTTGATGAGATCGTGATCAATATGTCACGCATGAACAAAATTAGGTCCTTCGACGAGAATTCCGGGGTCATTTCTGTGGATGCCGGTGTTATTCTCGAGGTTGCTGAGAAGCACCTCGCGGACAGAAGTCATATATTCCCGCTTGATCTAGGTGCTAAGGGATCTTGCCATATTGGTGGTAACTTGGCAACAAACGCGGGTGGCTTACGATTGCTGCGTTATGGAAGTTTACACGGGAATGTCCTTGGCCTAGAGGCCGTACTTCCGGATGGTACTATTGTCGATGACATGTGCGCTCTGAGGAAGAACAACACCGGGTATGACTTGAAACATCTCTTCATCGGTGGAGAAGGTACCATTGGCATTATTACAGGTGCTTCGATAATCTGCCCTCAACGACCAAAGGCTGTTAATGTTGCCTATTTCGGGTTGCAAAGCTACGACCATGTTCGCAACGCTTTCCGAGAGGCCAAAGTTCATCTGTCGGAGATTCTCTCCGCCTTTGAATTGATGGACGGGCGAAGTCAGGACATGGTTTTTGATGTTACAGGCCTCAAGAGGCCACTTGACAGCTCGTATCCTTTCTACTGTCTTATCGAAACAAGCGGATCGAATGGGGAACACGATAGCGCGAAATTAGAAGCATATTTAGAACATGTAATGGGAGAGTCTATTGTTGAAGATGGGGTGTTGGCTCAGGATGAGACCCAGGCGCAATCGTTATGGCGCTGGAGAGAAGGTATCACTGAAGCGTTGAGCCACCTTGGTGGAACATACAAATATGACGTCTCCATCCCGCTTGTCGAATTATACCAACTAGTCGAAGATACCAAGGAGCGCCTCACAAAGGCAGGGCTAGTTGGAAGTGATGACAGTTACCCTGTCCGCGGGGTACTAGGGTATGGCCACATGGGTGATTCGAACCTCCATTTGAACGTGGCCGTGAGACAATATACGAAGGAGGTGGAAAATCTGATCGAACCCTGGGTGTATGAATGGATCCAGAAGCGGAATGGCAGTATTAGCGCCGAGCATGGTTTGGGAATCGCAAAGAAGGAATTTATTGGATACAGCAAGAACGATACCATGATCAAACTAATGAAGCAATTAAAAGAGATTTATGATCCAGTGAGTACAACCCTTTCACACCCTTCTTTACAAGTGCATCGCCTGATAAATCTCCGATTAGAACGGAATAATGAATCCGTATAAATATATCTAATAAGGGTCTGGAAGGGCCTCCTAAGATTACCCTATGTACGCTCCATTATATAGATGATTTCTTGTTAATACACATTCTTAAGATGGCCTTTGCTCTGGGTGGATAAGGGAGTTTCAATGAATACATGTTAGATAGTGATAAGGAGTTATTGCCCGAAATCAGAGGATGTATTTCGCCTGCTGAATTCATAGCCGTGGAGGGCTAGTAAGTCGATCCAGCTGAGATCCTGAAGCAAGGAGGGTAATTATTAAAGGCTTATTGTCCAGGGTTCACCATGTTCATCCCAGGCTTGAAGAAATGCGATTGGCGTCCCTAAGATCCTGCAGACATAGAATCGGGATGCCCAGATCCCGGCTGTTGCCCTAGACAACCCGCCTTGTTGACCATCTCCCACCAGACCAAACAACAGAATGCTGGTCTCGGGAGAAAATCCAATGTCAACCGTCCACTCATAACCCCGCTAAAAGCTCAAGTGCTTGTGGGTACTTTCTTGCGTCTAGATTTCAACATGATTTTGTACGTCGTCGAAGGCGTCTGTTTTTGCTGACATTGCTGCATTGGTTTGGTTGAAATTCTTTTCGAGCTGAGTTTGAAGCTATTCAAGCAAACACCAAAAAGATTGAGACCGTTTCTCCGCACCTGCAAATATGGCCGATGAGGGCGCACTGGCAAATCATTATCAAGTACTTGAGGAGCTTGGGAGTGAGTATTCTCTTAGGTTGGTTGTCAATTGATACGTATTTATTAATTAACGCCTTCCTTTTGCCTCCAATTTATAGGTGGAAGCTTCGGGATTGTGTACAAAGCTATCGAAAAGGCCACTGGCGAGATTGTCGCGATTAAACATGTATGAAATGAACTAGAATGAAACAACAAACGGTCGCTTACTTTTATTTTCTGAGAGATTAGATCGATCTTGAGTCAAGCGACGATGACATCCAAGAAATCCAGCAGGAGATCTCGGTGCTGGCTACTTGTGCGAGCCCCTATGTTACGCAATATAAAACGAGCTTTCTGAGAGGCCACAAATTATGGATTGTGATGGAATATCTGGGTGGCGGATCCTGCCTTGATTTGGTACTCTACTCTCTGGCGTTTGGGAGTTGAACAGTCAATTACTGACGCCACGCAGCTTAAGCCGGGCCCGTTCAACGAAGCGCATATCTCAATCATTTGCCATCAACTTCTGCTAGGTCTAGACTACCTGCATCACGAGGGGAAAATACATCGTGATATAAAAGCCGCGAATGTTCTCTTATCGCAGAAGGGAAGAGTTAAGCTCGCGGATTTCGGAGTCGCAGCACAGCTTACAAATATTAAGTCACAGAGGAATACTCTTGTTGGGACACCATTTTGGATGGCTCCGGAAGTCATTCAGCAAGCAGGATATGATTTTAAAGCGGACATTTGGTCGCTTGGAATTACCGCGATGGAGATGGTTAACGGGGAGCCACCACATGCGAGCACGCATCCAATGAAAGTGCTGTTTCTCATTCCTAAAGCGCCTGCCCCAAGGCTAGAAGGAAATAATTACAGCGCCCATTTCAAAGATTTTATCGCACAATGTTTGATTAAGGATCCAGATCGCCGGCCGACCGCGAAAGAGCTGTTGCGACATAAATTTATCAGGGGAGCAGGGAAAACAGAAGCTTTACAAGAATTGATCCAAAGGCGTCAGGAATGGGAGGCCACAAAAGGTGTTTCAGACAACGTGAAATATTACGCAGAATCATTGTATGACCCCCCTCGAGATCCTTAGGCCAGAGAAAGAGGCTAACGCGAGAGCAGAAATACCATCTCTCACAACGATGAAGACGATGGCTGGGTTTTCGATACTGTTAGGCCAGGCACTATTGCCTCCGCAAAGAACACTCAAAAGCGACTAAAACCTGCAGTCTACTCCTTGGAAGACCTTGATGAAACCGCAGAGATGATGGAGAATCTAAACATAACAGATGAACCGGAACCAAGGCCTGTCACAAACTCTACAGTACGACGGAGCTCCGCTCTAGGTCGTCCTCCATCGGTTAGGCGGTCAAATAGCCGCCGGATATCGAATAGTGCAAAGCAGCCCTTAGGAGTAGATCTCACGTTTGGCAACAGTCCATCCACGGTAAGACAGTTCCGCCGCCTGTCGGATAAACAAGACCGCGAGAATGAGGTACCCACCTCTATTCCAGGGATAGATGATAGCCAGGCCCCCAAAACTTTGTTTTCATCGGAACCCCAGAGCAAGGAAGCTTCAATGGGCAGGCGGATGTACAGCGTTGGTTTCGGGTTGGCCTGTCAAGAGGCCTTGGCCAACACCTGGGACCAAGAAAAAAGAGAAGCTATTTCACGACTAGCAGAAGCTTGGAGTGAGCTTGAGATGGTTGACCCCGAGGGTCTATATCAAGTTGTCAAGACATCTTACGAGAAGCTACAGGCGTAAGTTGTTTCACCTCTGCAAACGGATAGCGACGTCTAGCCAACTGAAGTTTTGTTCATAGTGACCCTAGAACCGCGGCAGTACTTTCGAAATCGACTACAGTTGAGTCTCCCCAAAGGCCCAAACTGATGCTTGCTCAGAACAACCCACACCTTAAGAGTCATAAGAGACGCCAGTCTGCGCAGCTTGCCGCTGAGCAGGGATGGAAGCCCCCGGGCCAATGCGTTCCTGGGATGGAACATACAAAGCAGCTTGCCGATGTTTTGTATGGCCGTTGGAGCGAAGGTTTGAGAAACAGATGGGCGGCTTCGTGAAATTTGCTGTGTCGGGGAAAGAAAAAAGAGATACAAGCGGCATCAGATCGCAGCCCTGGTTACATTTTCCGTGTATATTACGAATTTCATTTGTGTACTCTTACCTGAGACTGTTTCTTAGCATTAACCTAGCGTTTCGGCACTTTTGTGCTTTCTTGACACTTTTTTTTTTTTTTTACCGGCGTCTTCGAGAATGGGATGGGATACGCGCTTCTATCCTTGCTCGAACTTCTTGGAAAATCCAAGCAGCCTTACATTGGGTGGTGTTGAAGGGCTCCTCGGCGCGAAAGTGCGACTTGTATTTGATCGGCTATTTGTTTCCTTTTTATTTACTAGTTGGGCGGTATTTTGCTTTGTTTCCGATGTTCTTCAGGATCGGTGTATCACGTTTGTTTCCAGGGCTCGGTTTCGTTTCGACGTGCTTTTGCCATCATAAAAAAAAAGAAAAGAAAGAGGACCACAAGGGACCCAATTAACGATAGACAGATAGTATGTACATAAGTGGCAGATGTACGATATCTAAATCTAGCTATCTATTCAAATGAACTGTCTTGGGTAGTTTAAGAGACGTAAATTGCGAGATGTCAATCCTCCTTGGGAGTTGCGTGGATGGTAATCACGCTAAACCTCAACAGGCTAGACGCGGCATCAGCAGCTGCGTTCCACCTGAATCCCTGGCCGCTCATTCTCATCTCCCCTGAGTTCGTTGTTTTGGGTTCTGTTTTCTTCAGTCCTGAAATTGTTGTTGGGCTCTCAGTTCAATTCAATCCAAAGCATGGGGAGAGCCCATTGATTTTGAATCACTCACTTTCTTTCATTGGTACCCTAGATGACAGTAGTGAATTGAGACCCATGGATGACCTTCCCAGCCCTGAACCTTCTCAGGGCAACACGCCCGCTTCGCTGGCACAAGGTCTCGACAATGAAGAGCGGCAACAACAACCACGCACTTCGTTCGCCTCTCGCCCCATCGCTGCGGCACGACATTCGAAACGTCTGACTCTCAATTTTCCTATCAGCCCCCATCCAATTATCTCCGACCAGAACTCGCCATCCGCACACGCCATGTCCCCGTTGGCCAGCTCCTCGGCGTTTCCCTCTCCGAGCCGATCCTCTACTGGAACTCCTGCATTGAATGAACCGGTTGATGAAAGCTATATGTTTTTGACTGCTCTTGCATCACAGGAGCGGAAAGTTTTGGAGCTTAGGGAGGAACTTCAAAAGGCGGAAGCTGAACTTGCTAGCCTCAAGAAACAATGGGCAATGGGAGAGAAAGGCAGAAGGAGAACAGAGGTCATCCACCATGCAGAAGTAATGAAACCTCTCAAGCCTTCGACAGACGAGCCAGTTTTTAATGGCGTAGATACCGAACGTTTTGCATCCTCCGACCTTACCAAACTAGCCTTGCAGACTAGGATGAGTCGGGAGTTGGAAAGAAGGAATAGCTTGAGGCAATTGACCTGCCAGCTTCCTCCCGGAGGCGGTTACACAGGACGGTCCAGAACGGTTTTTCAGAGTTCCCGTCATGCCAGAACACTCTCATTACTTTCGCCTAGTGGACTTGAACCTCTTTCCCACAAACAAACCACAAGGCCGCAGCATAGTACGGAGTTCGTCAGAGGATCCAGCCATCCCAGATCTGCTACCCTTCCTTCTCTTGACCGCGATAGCAAATGCACAAGCGAAGGTGCTATCTCAACAGCTAGGATGAAAGTGCAGGATGAACGAAATTTGTGGCGGCGGTCTCTACCGGTCACCCACGATGGCACTGCCGAGGTTCTGATGCGCACTGGGAAACAAATGGCCTCAGATTTCAGAGATGGCTTATGGACTTTCTTGGAAGATATTCGTCAAGCTACAGTGGGTGAAGAAGGAATCTACGCCACAGAGTCAAGGTCTATGCATGGAGCCCACAGTGCTTCCCGGCCGTCGCGACGAACCGGAATTGGCAGCACCGTGGTTCGGGAGAAATCTGCAGGATCGTCGAGGTCAGTTGCATCAAAGAAGAGATCGGCAGCGAAATCGTCTGCATTGAAATCGGAAGATGTATCCTTCTGGAGCGAATTCGGCATTGGCCCTCCCGAAAAGGCCGAAGTGAATTCATCCGCATTTCAGGGCAAGAGTGGAAAGGAAGTTGAAGGGTCCAATCTTCTGGATGTGGATGATAACTGGGATGTATGGGATACCCCTCAACCCAAAACGCATACTCCATCTTCAAGCAGTTGCACATTCCCTTCTTCCAGGCGAGACCCATCGCCTTCGACGAGGGCGAGTAGTCCTCGGACAAGTGCAAGGTCAGCACGTTCAGACAGCACCAAGACATCCCATTATTTCAGATAACTAACGTCTTTATAGTTTAGCAGACCTTAAGGCGATTGTAGGTGAAAACGGCATTGATCCCGCCCAGCATGATAGCATTCCATGGCCCACATTAACGAAGCTTCATCCTTCGAATCTAACGAAGACGGCGTCGAGTTTGATGGCCGAATGGGAACGGAGCTTGTCACCCTCACCATCTCCATCTCCATGTCCCGAGGCCGAATGCAAAGATTTTAAAAATGACTAAAGGCCTGAAATGGCCTACGATTTGTTATACTGCATTATTTCCTTTTCCAAAAACCTTCAACTAGATACCCGGCCTCGGTGCCTCTACAATAACGAACCCGAAACACGACAACACAAACCGAATTCTTTTTTCGACGCCCTTTGCCATTGTATATCTTACCTTCTTACAAGTGTTAAAAGAGCCGTCAACGACATATACTGATGCTGATATGTACACTGCATAATATTCAAGTTTCCTTTCTTCCCTATCATGGAGTATTTTTTTTAAATTCTTGTTCAAGATTTGGTTGCATATTCAATAATTTCATTTTGTATATTTTGATCGGGATTTTGCCCATTGTGAGGTAAATGTACCTCGATCTTTATCGATCCTTTTTCTAATGAATCCCATCATTATCTATGGGTTTTCCAAGCGTTTTGCTGAACAAATATTGAATAAGCTATATTTGTCTTCTATGCACGCTAATAATACAGGAACTGGCATGGTGTCTTTGAAGTTTGTGCCTATTATGGCACTTAGGAAACAGAGAAATTCAATTGTCACCAATACCCAGACAGGCTCAATTTGGGCAAATACCCAGACACTCAAGACTGGAAAGACAAGCATGTTTGTTCTATTCGCTTCAACCATGATTTCCGCAGCTATTACAATTGTAAATTGAGGCAAAGCTAGATAGATTCTGCTTAGTGTCTCGCTATTACTCGATCATATCTTCGCTCCTGCTCTTTTCCTTGTTTGGGGCTCTTTATCCCTTAGGTAGCGTCTCAATATTTTTCCACTGGCACTCTTTGGAATGGCGTTGACAAATTCGATTCCGCCCTGCAACCATTTGTAATGAGCCTTATGGCCCTGGACATATGTTTTTATGTCATTGATCAGTGCTTCATCGTCAGTCCATACTCCGGGGGCTTTCACTACAAAAGCCTTAGGCAATTCACCAGCTGAGTTGTCATGAATGCCGATGACTGCGACGTCGGCCACGGCCGGGTGCGTGAGTAGGTGAGCTTCTAACTCCGCTGGTGCCACTTGAAATCCCTATCGCCAAAACTCAGTTAGCCTTTCAATCCAACGAAAAGGTTATTTGGCTCTCCTAGCCAAATGAAGGACTATTCGTTGGCAAATTCCCATACTTTTACTTTGATCAGCTCTTTTATCCGATCCACGATAAAAACATGATCCTCTCCGTTGGAGCTCTTCCGGAAAACTGCTTCGTCGCCTGTTCGTAACCACCCATTTTGGAATGTCTCCTTATTTGCGATTTCGTTGTTAAGATAACCTAATACAATAGTTGGGCCGCGCAGTAAAAGCTCTCCCGGAGTGTCGTATGCCTCGATCTCCTCTTCATCGAGAGTTACTAACCGTGCTTCGAGCAGGGGTAGCAGACATCCAGATGAACCGAAAAAAATATCGTGGGGGCTGGTATGCGTTGCCACTGCCGTTGTTTCTGTGAGACCTACTCCGGGGTTAGAATTCGTGGGTTAATTTCAAATTGATGATACCAGGCGCACCATAAGCCTGAAGAATAGACCATGTTGGATACATTTTGTGTAGATCCTCTGCAGTTTCGTTCCCTAAAGGGGCTGCACCGGTGATTACGTGTCTCACACTACTCAGGTCATATTTCTGCATAAGATTACCATTTTTAACCATGGTGATAATGACTGGCGGTACCTGCAATGAAAGAATTAGCATTGCAGTTTTGATGCGTCAACCTCTGAACTAATCCGATGCAACTTACAACATAAAGCACATTGATTCTACATCTTTCAATTGCTCCCAAGAGGGTAGCGAGCTCGAACTTTGGAAGAACGACAACGGACTCCCCTCGGTAGACTGCCGAGTGAAAGACAGATAACCCAAAAATATGACTGTAAGGCAGAAGCCCAAGAACCGTATCCTTTTGGTGCTCTGTTCGGGTATGGCTCTCAAAAACTTTGAAGAGTGAGACTTGAGAGATCATGTTCATGTGCGAGATTATAACTCCTTTCTAAGTACAATATTGTTAGCTTTCTGACTCTATGCAAACCTAAAGCTAGAGTTGCATTACCGGAAGGCCCGAGGTTCCGCTAGAGAAGCATAGATAAGCGCATTGTTTCGCGGCTTGACCTTTGGTCCATTTCAAGGACTCCAGTTCGTCAATGTTGGATCCTTGCTCTATCAGCTGGTTGACGGTTTTGAATCTTAAAGGTTTCGAAACGCTCCCCGTAAAGCTTTGAGGCATGTCTAATAGATACACACGGGAGGTTGGAATGTCGCATCTTGCCGCGGCTTTCAACGCTGTGTCCAACAGGGGCAAGCAAGTGAACAATGCATGAGCATTGGACGTTTGAATCTGGTGCACGAGCTCCTCAACTGAATATGCAGCATTGGCCAACGATGCTATCCCTGATAGCCTATGTACAGCCCACCCAAGAGTGAAGAAGTCAACCTGAGAGCGAAACAGTCAGTACCGCTCGATAAGTATTAAGAGTTTTGAAACGAGGGATTCGTACTGTGTTCATGGAAAAGATACAAATCATCTTATCCCATTCGGATCCCAAGTTAGGTCCCCATCCAAATTCGTAACCTAAAGCTCTCGCCAGGTAGTCGACACGCTGTGATACTTCGAGCGCAGTGTATCCGTTTCCAGTAGTGCCCCAGACAAGCGGCTTTTTGGAAGTTGCCAAGCGCGCTCGCCCATATTTCTCGTTGAGGATAAACTCACAAACGGGAATTGAATCGGGAATAGAATCCATTGACCCGTTGGAGACCCAGGAAGGCCCTCGAAAGCCCATGGTTGTAGTATCTTAGAGCTCAACGGGTGCGCGTAAGTGACGGGATCCCAAGAGAGCGAAGGGGTAAAGTTGAGGAGAATTTGAACCGGATGCTGGACTGTATTCTTCTTTCTCGAGGGATTGGGAGTACGGCGCCTTCGTGACTAGTCCTTGAATGTTTAGTGACATCGAAGCTTTGAAATGTTCCTGTTCGGTTAATTGTAAGCTTAAACCCGAATTCCGGGGTAATTGAAGTGCGGCAAACGTACGAGATTCCCGAAAACCTCCACTCAGTAGAAGTACAAGACTGATTGTTTTTGCAGACGGTACCGCTACGTGGATGCGATATATATAGTATGCAACCTATACCACTCAAACGCAAGCACAAAAGAGATAACGCAATCAAGTCCATTATGACGGAATAGGAGGTAGTGGGGCTTTACGGCACAAAGTCAGTGTGGAGGCGAGATACAGCGAGCCCTTGGGCTTCAGATGTGGAATCGAAATAGGAACTGTTCACAAATATACTGAGCTGTTGACTTTGTCTAAATTCTAACGGCGAGCTACATAGTCAGAAGCCTGAAAAGTGCCAATTGGCCTTTTGCCCATTGCCCGCCTCCATGCCCTTGTCAGCTTGAGAAAGCTGAAAGCTTAGTGAACTTTCCTGAGGAAGAGGGAAAAGCATTCTCATATTCCGGAAGGTAAGGGTGAGATCAGGCCACCAATTTAACCATATGCTCGTGATTAGCATCGGCGTATGCGAGTCGAAATCGATCAATAAGCCGGGGTTGAGAACATGTATGCAGATTAACCGAGGACTAATAGTGAGCAGTGACTGTAGCATAATGTTGTCATAGTAGCCTTCTAGGGAGATGCTAACTCGACTTGCTGGTTCCTCTGGTGTTAACTGCCAAACGTGCTGCTCACAATGATGGCACGAAGTGTTTACGAACGCGTAGAAGAAACCTTTCAGCTGGCTAACATTAAGCCCATAACCTAAGCTCTTTAAGCTACAAACTAAAGTGATGTAGGTTGAAGTAGCTGCAGGGGATCTAGTTATATCGTGGCATTCTTTGGTCTCAGGGGACACATCAAGGAAAACTATTGTTTTCTTTTAATTGATATGGGGAATTGCGGCTTGTAAAAAAGGTCGTGGAAATAATCAAGCGCGCGCTTAAGTTGTGGGCAGGCAGACACAAGCTACGTCTAACTACCACACTTCCTGACCCAACAAGCTGGTCTCAAGTCCGTTCAGAACTCCCAGGCTCCTCATACCATCCACGAATTTATTCTCTTTTTCATTTTCTTTGCTATCGTTTTGGCTTGTCTTCCTTCTTTTGCTTCCTCCTGCATTCCATTCCAACACACTTATAAACCAGAATGGCGTCCGGCTACGACAGAGCTCTCTCAGGTAAGTCCAGCCTCCTAGCTCCGCATAGCTTGTTTGGTTGATTAACTCTGTTTTGTATGTAGTTTTTAGGTATGTTGCCAGCCTAGTCGAATATCTAATATCTACGCAGATGCCCTAATGCTATTCTAGTCCTGATGGACATGTTTTCCAAGTCGAATATGCCCTTGAAGCTGTTAAAAGAGGTTGGTCGGGGACTTGCTAAACCCCATGCTATTCACAAAGCTGACACAGGTTAGGTACCTGTGCGGTTGGAGTAAAAGGGAAAGATATTGTTGTTTTAGGATGCGAAAAGCGATCAGCGATGAAGCTCCAAGATACAAGGATTACGCCCTCCAAAATCGGCCTCATCGACGGCCATGTTTGCCTTGCCTTTGCCGGCCTTAATGCAGATGCTAGAATACTAGTCGACAAAGCTAGAGTAGAGGCACAATCTCACCGATTGACGGTCGAAGACCCAGTGACAATCGAATACATTACAAAATACATTGCCGGAGTGCAACAGCGTTATACCCAGAGTGGTGGTGTTCGTCCATTCGGCATCAGTACATTAGTGGTAGGATTCGACAGTGGAGACTCCACTCCTCGCCTCTATCAGACCGAGCCCTCAGGCATATACTCTGCTTGGTATGTTTTGAGATTTAACATGTAAATTGGAGCTACTACTGAAGAATGCATAGGAAAGCGAATGCGATTGGCCGGTCAAGCAAAACTGTCCGGGAGTTCCTGGAACGGAACCACAAAGATGGCATGGATAGGGAAGAAACCATCCAGCTCGCGATCAAGTCACTACTCGAGGTGGTTCAAACTGGCGCCAAGAACATCGAAATCGCAATCATGGCTCCTGGAAAGCCAATGGAAATGCTCCCCAGCGAACAGATTGAAACCTATGTCAAGAGTATAGAAGCAGAGAAACAAGAAGAAGCGGCGAGGAAGAAGACGGGCAGGACCCCGGGAACTGGAACGGCTGCCATTCTGACCCGAGGCGGCGGTGAGGCTTCTGAGAGCTGAAGAGTTTGATACTTGACCATACTACCCTTCACAAGATTCTCGTTCTCTTTCGTTCCCATAAGAAATAATCGTTCTATCATGCTCAGACGCACCAGTGCGGTGGCAGCCTATCTAGACCATTCCCAGAGGAAGCTCAGATTGAAGGCCTCGTTATATGTTCATCAAAGTCGTTATATTCCCCCGCGTGTAGTCATCTATCCCAGCTTATTTGGGGCCTCCTTCACATCAAAGATAGACCGTTGTTGCTCTTGGCGTACTCTATCGTCTTTCAGCATTCTAGCATCGATGCGGACGTCTTCTCCCTCAACCTTGAGGGCGGGTTTGGGAATCACAGCCTCGATTACAAAATGGTTATCGCAGTGGGGGCAATATTCATCACTGTATGTACGTAGAAAGCACTTTAGTTAGTCAATTTCCCGAGAGACACAAGTGACTGGCATGAAGGACGTGCCTCTCGTCAAATTCTGAAGCATCTTTTCGGAAGCATTTCTTGCATTTCTTGCACGCAAATGTCTGCGAAGAGGGGTGCTGTCAGAACCATACACGATCTCTTTGTCCGCGGTACAGGAATATCATCAACTGCTAACCATCTCAAAGGATTGTAGTAACTCATGGCTCTCCTGCTCACGGTGGCATTCGGCACAATCAAACCACTTTCGACCTTGAGGTCTGTCAGAAACCGAATTCGACTACAGAGTTTAATTTTAGGGATTGGGCAGAGAGGGACGACTTGCAGCATGGTGAGCGGATGGATACCTGCGCATTGAGAATGTGACGACTATCGTATCCGTGAGCAAAATAACATCTTCATAGCCTCAACCGAGACAGTCAAGAGTGGGATATCCGTACCACATACTGCACAGGTGTTTCAAAAAGAAGACTTGTGGTTAGAGTTTGGATAAAGCTGTGGTTGTATCCAAAAGTAAAGGTGACGGCGAATTTTGGTTGAGGGTTCGCGAGAGAAGATCCCTGAAACCGCCTTCAAACTAAAAATGGCCAGATGGAGCCTGGCGACGTAAGTCATCAGCAATGCCAATCCAACATCCAATCACCCAATTCTTCAAACAACCCTCACCGTGAATTCAACCGAGCAAGAAGTCAAACCCGCTCACGAGACACGCGCCCGCCATTTCACTTGAAACCCGTCGCATCAAGGCCATCATGCTCTAGAGCTTGACACCTACCCAGCCTCCACCTTGACTTGTCCGCAATAAATCAAGTTGGCTACCTACATACCGCCCAAAC
Source organism: Amauroascus verrucosus (assembly GCA_001430935.1). NCBI lineage: Eukaryota > Fungi > Ascomycota > Eurotiomycetes > Onygenales > Onygenaceae > Amauroascus > Amauroascus verrucosus. Next base: position 212,917 of record LJPJ01000035.1, read on the forward strand.
TTTCCTCCACCACATATCCAAAGCTTGATAACCTACATGCGCGAACTGATATCAGTAATACGAAACATCTGACCCCAGCTGGGGGACCCTTGATGGGCACATCGCACTCTACCCGCTTCCTTTTGTCGGTGCATCCTAGATAAGTCACACTTCGCAGGCCATCGCCGACCCTACTCAGCTCCTATTGCCTCCGGTCTAGCTACAGATGAACTATCTAGTCGACAGGGCAAAGCTTCTCAGATAATAACGCTACGATGGAGCGGGGGAGGCCAGAGGACAAGGAGCAGGAATCTATCGTGAGTTTCGCTTTGGCTGGGCCTTGAGGCAATGGATAAGTGTACCTAACAACAAGAGATGATTAGCGGCCCGTGTCTTCACTTCTATCGCATTTCGAGAACCTATCTCAATCCAAACAAATTCGCAAAGCATCGACCCCCCGCGACGGCTCGCCAAACCTTTTGAAATCTCCGGCTGCGAATGATGATGTTCCTTTCAGCCGTGCGTCTCTGGACTTGCCACGCTCCGACTCGTTATGGATCCCATCTAGGACTGAAGATCAGAACACCATCAGAAGGCCTTTGCAACCTGCTCAGACCGGAGATTCATCCAGTCGGCCGCGTTTTACTCGACCTCTATCGATGAATATGCAGTCTACCTCCCCCCGCGGCCCAATTTTAACCGTTGAATCGCCGCGGTCGCCGCCTTCCAAGAGCTTCCTCTCGCCTCGAAGGAGTTTCTTTAACAGTTCACGAAAGGATAGGGATTTAAATGGAACGTCTCCCTCAATACAGCGCAGTTCTAGTCGCTCAGCTATCCGGCCTAAAACTCCTTTAGTTGACTCGTCAGGCTTGGTCATCCCGGATGGTAGGAGGTCTACGGATGGAAATCAGGATATTAGCAAGGGCCCCAAGAGCTTCTCGCAACCTCCACCAGTGAACAGAGCCGAAAAGCCAAAAATACCCGCGAAGAAACCGGGCATTATCGGCAGCCTGGATACTAATGCACACTCTCTTCTGGCTTCCTCCCAAAGGACCTCGTTTGAAGAAAAGATTTCACCTTTTAGCACACCTCCAAGCAGCCCCGAAAAATCCCCGTCATTATCGACTGTCTCGACTGTCAGAGGTCGAGCTTCAAATCTTTTATCATCTTCTCCGTTATCTCTTGATTCACCACCCTATCCTCCCCGACTTGAGCCCACTGCTCAAGGTTCATCCCGACCAAGTGTTCAATATACCAGAGAGCCAAGCCCGTCAGATCAAACGAAACCAAAACCTATTCCGAACCGCGACACGAAACCGCCGCCACCTCCTCCCCCGATGAAAGGAAGTGGAAGTCTCTCGAGAAAGTCCGGAGTAACACAAGCTATTGCTAGCAAATTAGCTGCCAGCGATGAACCTGAAGACAGGCCTGGCCTGCCGCCTCGATCAAAATCTCCCTCTTCTCGGAGGGCTCCGCCGCCTCGGTCTACTCTGCAGACAGCCGCAGAAAGCCTGAGCTATCCATCTTCGTTATCTGTTTCACCACACTCTCATGAAGGAAGCCGCAAACAGTCGCTAAGGGTCCTAAATGGAGAGTCGACTGTAAACTTTCCTCCCCCTCCTCCCCCTCGAAGAGAAAATATGTCAGCTCGAATCGTGTCAGAGAGCCATCTCTCAACGCCGCAGACTCCGAAGTCACCTTTACCTCCTCGGCTGCCAAATATTTCCTCAAATGCCTCTTCGAAACTTAACATTACGAGTGCTCCCCGTGAAGAAGCAACGGAGCCGCGATCTGTCACGGACGAAGGCAGCATCCCGAAAATGGATTACCCTGATGCTTCGCACCCGAACCGTCGAGCTCCAGTTTTCCGCACCGGAGCTCGTAGTATCCACACAAAGCATGACACTAGAGTTTTCGATGTCTGTGGGCCATACGCATGCAGTACCGGCTTCTTCACCAGAGTGTGGGATATCGTAACTGGCGAACAGATACTGAGTATAAGTCATGGCGAGCCCGTCAAAGGTTTATCCATCGCGTTCAAACCAGGAAGAACCGTGGATGAGGAAGGCAGAGCGATATGGATTGGCATGAACACTGGTGAAATTTGCGAAGTCGATATTACCACGCAAGCAATTATTGCATCTAGATCCTTTCCTTCTCGAAGAGAAATAATAAGAATATACCGGCATAAAAAGGAACTCTGGACACTCGACGATGATGGAAAGTTGCTCATATGGCCTCCAGATGAGTTTGGCTCACCCAATCTCCAATACAGCTACAGCAATCCTTATGACAGAGTTCCGAAAGGGCACACATTTTCAATGGTTGTGGACGGGGTCTTGTGGTATGCGGCTGGAAAAGAAGTGAGACTATATAAGCCAACTACAGGCGATACATCCTTTCAGGTACTAAAATCGCCTCTTGGTAAAGCCCATTCTAGCGATATAACCTCTGGTACATTCTCCGCAAAGAATAGAGGTGTGGTATATTTGGGGCATGCTGACGGGAAGGTAACTATGTACTCTTCCCAAGATTTTATGTGTATTGGGACTGTCAATGTCAGTGTGTATAAGATAAGTTCGCTTGGAATGGTCGGCAACTATCTTTGGGCTGGCTACAAAACTGGTATGATATACGTCTACGATACGTCTACAGATCCTTGGACGGTGAAAAAGGATTGGGAAGCACATCATCACGGTGTTTGTGGACTGTTACTAGATCCCAGTAGTATCTGGACGGTGAATAGGCTTCAAGTGGTCTCTTTGGGTGTTGACAACTATATTCGCGTCTGGGATGGAATGCTGGAGGATGATTGGCTTGGTATGACACACCATAGGCCCCGACATTCTAATGGCAAGGCTAATATATCTGATAGAAGCGCGAATGCAAAGCCGCGATGTCGAATATTGCGAGTTTCGCGAAATTACCGCCGCTGTTTTGACATGGAACGCAGGGGCGGCAGTACCAGGAAGTCTGTCGAGCAGCAATTTTATAGGAGATGCAATCCATCCCGAAAACCCACCTGATATCTTGGTGTTTGGTTTTCAAGAACTTGTTGATCTGGAGAACAAGAAGATCACAGCAAGTTAGTATATAATTTCGTATTGTTCAATATTGACTTGGCATAATCACACTGACGCTCTTTTAGAAAGCTTACTCAAAGGCAGTAAAAGGAAAGATCATGATATGGAACATGTAAGCCGACAATATCGCGTTTGGAGAGACCATCTTGCCCTATGTATCCGAGAATTCATGCCGCTTGATACAACCTACGTATTGCTTCATGCTGCGAGCCTCATCGGCTTGTTTACCTGCGTGTTTGTAAAACAAGATGAACGCCAGAGGATCAAGAACGTAAGCGCCGCAGAGGTTAAGCGGGGAATGGGTGGCCTACACGGAAACAAGGTGAATAAACGCTCAAAAACTTGGCCGTGAGACGTTTGTAACTAATATAGGGCTCAGGGCGCTCTTATTCTTCGGTTTATCTTGGACGATACATCGCTTTGTTTTGTTAATTGCCACCTAGCGGCCGGTCAAACTCATACTGCTCATCGTAATAATGACATTGCTGCGATAATGGAGAGCGACTCCCTCCCAATCGAACCAAGCTCCTCAGCTCGCATTGATCGTTTCGTTGGAGGTGGAGACGGATCCATGATACTTGACCATGAGATTTGCATCTTGAACGGTGATTTAAACTACCGCATCGACTCAATGCCTCGAAACACTGTCCTTGAGGCTATCAAGGCGAACAACCTCCCTAAGCTCCTGGATCGGGATCAGTTGCTTGCATCCAAACGCAAAAATCCAGGTTTTCGACTACGTTCATTTAATGAGGCCCCAATCACTTTTGCACCGACCTACAAATATGACGTCGGTACAGACAACTATGACTCCAGTGAGAAGAAGCGTTCACCAGCTTGGTGTGATCGTCTTCTTTATCGTGGCGTCGGTAGAATAAAGCAACTACAATACAGACGACATGAAGTCCGTGTGTCTGATCACAGACCTGTCAGTGGACTATTCAAATTGAGGATTAAGACAATTAGCCCTAAGAAGCGAACTACTATTTGGGAGACCTGTCAGACAGAATTTCTCAACGAAAAGCGGCGTTTGGCAATCGATGCAAGGTAGGAACTCGAATGCAATAATGTTGTAGTGGCTACTATAGACCAGAGTGAGTATAAGCTGACTGGCTTACTAGTGTTGACTATCTTGTCCGTATCCTTGGGGTCGATCCTAAAGAAGCAAAATCCTTGATCTCTTCTCCAAAAACCTGACCGGAGTTCCTTCGACAATCATCATCGTGCTCGCCAGCGTGTTTCGCCCTCCATCTCAGTAATAACAGCTAGGAATAAATACGCGATACCTCGATGTCTGCAGCAAATCGTTTTTTAGAAACCCTTTTCTTTTTACTCATTTAGATAACCATGTGCTACGAATTAATGATCAATAGAAGACCTGCATCCGATACACCTCATCAAATACCAGGAACTTAAACGACTTTCCTTTTTCCGGAGCATTTTAGCCTCTTATTATGGCCTTTTTTTTTCTGGAAATTATGCAGGGGTTTCTCTTCAACCTACAATATGTGTACAACAAGCTTGACACTTTTGGACTTAAATGATTTAATCCAATGTTTAATGGCCCCTACCGGTCTAAGTTTTGGTTTGTTTGGAATGGGGCGGAAGTAGGTAGTTGGGAGGTTTTCTGTGATATGATGATAAAGAGGTATTTCTGTCTTTAGGTAGTTAAATGGCTTGTGATATAAGGATTGACTGTGGCCGATAGATAGGGCCTGAGCATACATAAATGCATTTATGGCCGGTTTTATTTCAGCATTTAACCTGCACTTAGAGCTACTGAACGATTGCACAAGTCTTTTCCGAAAGTTCGGTTTGCATCTTTTATTTTATTTCAGCTTCGGGGTTTGCAATGACTCACGATAAAGTCGCTGCATGATAAAAAGGCCCTTACCCAGAACCACTGACCTACTACATTATTAAACTAAGTCTAGCGAAGGCAGATTACTACGGTCAATTGAGGCACACTGCCGCCTGAGAGCCTGGGGTATTGGGCAGGAGCCCTAAAGATTCCAGCTCCTTCGAGGCCTCGCTCAACCTGTTCAAAGTACCATTCCTTGGCTTCACTTCGTGTTTTGAAGCATTTGACTCTCGGGGAAACAGTTCGCAGTCCAGATAATAAGTGATATCACTATTATCGAACTCCTCAGTGCAAAATCCGTTTCCAAGATACCCCCAACGATTCCCGCTCCAATATTCGATCTCGTAATCCTCATACTTTGGCTCCTTGATCAAGTCGAAAAAGGCCAATCGACTACCCGGCCATATAACAATTTTGCCATCTTCTTTTCCTTGTTTGAACCAGCTTCTGCACGGGTCGGCCCACGCAGTACGCTGCAAATACACAGAAGCATGTTCCATAAAATCTCTTGTCGCAATCTCCTTAGGGCTCAGCCGGCGAATATGCTCTTTCCTCATCTTTTTGATAATCTGCATAAAATGGGTTGAAAATAATGTAAATAGTGGCAGAATAGATCCCTGAGCCACCGGGCTGTATGGACCGCTATACATGAAATAGTTTGGTACGTGTGGAACAGAGACTGATATATAACTTTCTGGGCCGTTCGCCCAGCGATCGGCAATGTTTTGCCCGTCTAGACCAATGATTGGGAATCGGGGGCGGAAGGTGGTGTCGAACCCTGTGGCGCAGATTATCACATCGACTTCAACCTCTGTTCCATCGGCGGTTAGGAACCCTTTGGGAGTTATGCCGCCAATATCATCTGTGTAGCAGGTTGTTTTTGGACCAACAAGGGCCTCCAGATACCCATTTCCAGGAGTAGGCCGGCGACACCCAACGTTGAATTTCCGGGGTATGATTTTGGATTTCAGGTGGGCATTATCGCCGAGTTTTGAAGTCATTTCTTTGTATGCATACTAAGGAAAATAAGTCATGTGTTTTCAAAGGCTAACAATTCGCAGGTTTGGGCAGACTGTCAGACAACGCATACCAGATTGGCCTCGTCCGACTCCTTACTATTTCTTAAAACAAACCGGAACCGGCTGTTTAGTTCATTCTCAATCATTTTGCGATATCCGCGATATTTATCTGGATGAGCCGTCCAAACTGCCTTTTGCTCTTCAGAGTCTATCGAGGCCAGTTTCGTCAGTTTTGCACTCGATAAAAAAACGTATATAGTGGCATACATGCAAAATTTTGCCCATCCGGCCCAGCATATTTCTGCCCAAATCCTGCTGTGATCCACGTCGGTGTTCTTACCCAAGTATACAACTTGGAGACATCGTTATAAATTGAGGCAACGGTCTGAACTCCCGAGCTCCCTGAGCCAATGACGGCAACACGTTTTCCTTTTAAATCGAAACCCTCTTCGTATCGCGCAGTGTGGAAAAGTCGGCCTTGAAAACTGTGTAGGCCTATTATATCAGGCCATTTCCAAGCACTTTTCCCAGGTTAGAAAATAAACGATAGTATGAACCCAGCTTATCGCATCGGTTTTCTCACTTTAGAATACCAGAGCCACTCAGAAACACATCACATTCGTCATCCCATTCTTTCACCACTTCATCTTCGTCGTTTCGCTGGACCAGGTGTAATACCCATTTCGATCTTGTTTCCTGCCATGCAGCATGGGTTATTGCCGTTTGCAACCTGATGTACTTCATCATTCCCTCCTCATCAACGATAGTTTTAAAATACTCCCAGATCTCCTTAGATGAGCTGTAGTACATTGTCCAGGCAGGATTCGGTCTCCAAGGAAATTGATAGCTCGCGCTAGGCACGTCACAGGCGCACCCTGGGTATCTGTTTTCCAACCATGTCCCACCTATATCAAGGTTTTTTTCGTACACTACGAACTCGACATCCGGATCGTCTCGAAAGGCAATAGCAGCATGGTGAAGAAAGTCAATCCCCGCAGCGCCTGCGCCTAGCATAGCGATTTTGAAAGACTTTTGTCCTGGGAAGGGTTCGTTGACCATGTGTTCAGTGATTTTATATCCATTGGGAGAAGATACTAGCCACTCAGGGCAGAACATAGGGCGATCAGTGGAAGCTGGATGATCGATATGCGGGTTATTGCTACCCAAAGAAGGACAGCCAGCCTCTTCCGTGGAGTTCATGGTAAACGCTACCGGCAGCCTTATGACGCAGGCACTAGACGATACAAGGGGTAGAGTCGCAGTTGTGAGTAAGATATTAGAATTCCTCGCAACAAGGGTCTTAGAAATCTCATTCTGCACGCAAGGTGGTAGATATATAGCAATCAGCGGCTCCCATTTCTAATGGCTACAAACATGTCAATCAACCTGCCACAGATCGCGCGAAAGTATGTACGACGATTGCAGCCGAGGTGTCATGTTTTGGGGTAATGTTTTGGGGCAAGCACATCATCAGGACTCCAAAGTTAGGCGCTGTGGTTACACGGAAAATATCCCCACTAAACGCGGCTTATATAAGCTGAAAATACCCCACGCATTTCCCCGCCTAGCCGAAATTACGAGCCAATCAAAGGCGATGTTTGACTGCCTCCGCATCCTTGGCATCCCTAGAACGTCTACATTCCTTAAATAGCAAATGGAAATGTTTTCTTATATCTCACACTTTAAATCAAATTGCACGGATTCCGTTTGTAGAATTACTACGTAAGATTATATGTCGTCAAACCATCTTTCGGCCCATGAGGAACAAAGACCTCGATGTATAACTCGAGGTGAAGAACTTATGGGAAAGTAGGTTGCACCTTATAGCATGGATTTAACCCATTTTGGATCTCTCTTCTCTCGGAACGCGGCAAGCCCTATGATGGACTGAAGTTAGTCATTTGGATACGGAGAAATCTAAGATAACGACAAGGTAAAGTCGATAGGTCAAACATACCTTCTTTGACATTCTCCCCGGAATGTAGACCCTGATCATACCTGTCCCTGGTATTCGCTGTAGCCTTATCAATGCCAGCAACTTCCCAAGCCTCTCTGATTCCGGCCCTTGTGACAATTAGTGCGTCAGGACTCAGCTGGGAAAGCTCCTTGGCGAATTCTACTGCTTCCTCAAGCAAAGATTCATGCGTTTTCGAGATGCGGTTAACAAACATCCAAGCCTTAGCTTGGTCTGCAGAAATTACTTTGCCAGTGAGGGCAATTTCGGATGCAATCTGTAATCCGGCAATGCGCATGATGCGAGGAAGGCCACCAGCGGCAGCGTAGATTCCGCGCTTCGCTTCTGGGAGGGAGAATTGTGCGCGCGGGGATGCAATGACCATATCACTATACCACTCCATGTTAGAAGTTCCTTTGGTATTCCTTAGTAACCCTAATTTAACGGCGAGCGTTGCTCACCAATTCAAGCAAATCTCAAAGCCACCACCGTAGGCGAACCCGTTTACGGCAGCAATGATGGGCTTTTTCCCTTTTCGTGTGCTAATTCCTGCAAATCCTGATGGCGGATGGCCTTGTAGGTAGGGCTCAGATGGAGGGTTTATTCTATTCTTCTCAATCTCTATCAGGTCCTGGCCAGCACAGAACGCCTTATCTCCAGCTCCGGTTATGATTCCGACTTGTAGGGAACCTTCGTTGTCGAGCCACTGCCATAATTTGTGGAGGTCCCAGTGACCTTGGAATGGAATGGAGTTCCTTTGTTTTGGGCGATTTATAGTGGCGAGAAGGACGCCGGGCGCTGGATAGGAGACGAGATAGAAGGGAGAAGCTGGTGGGGGCGAGGAGACAGACATGACGGCGAGAGATCTGGATTCCCCGGATATCGAATTCGAAAATATCGACTGTAAGGTCAACCTATGTCAGATCAGGGAACAAGGGAGAAAGATTGATCATCATCATATCCGCATTCGGGAGTCTCCTGTTTGATGCGGAGCTCATATCACCTCGGTCGGCAGCTTGAGATCTGGGGTTTCTCGGCATCTCGGTCTGGACCTCAACTGGCATTCCAGTTAGCTTCTTATCCCATCCAGCCGCCAGAATGCTACCAGCCGACCACATTGGAAAAGAGTTCCAGGCGATTGAAGTACATACTATCTCTATTTAATGAAATGATATCTACGTTCTTCCCCTGGTCAAGGTTTCCAGTAACTAGGCTACCTTTCGTTACGACATGCCTCGGAGGGCCAGTTTTTCTCTCCATTCAACGACCACCCGGGCTCCGCGAACATCTTGGAATCACTCATGGTTACCTACGGTAAAGTGCACGCCAAAGGGATGTTTCCTAGCATTTAATATGGCAAACAGTCATCCCTCTTCCAAGTTACATAATCAGTCGCGACGTCATAGCGATCTGATATGTTGGAACTGGTAATGGCTTTCCTTGAAAAGAACAGCTTAGTAGGGAGACGGGATACTCTCTCTATCACGATGAGCCATACCCCGTCTTCTCCTTGGCTTGGTTCTCCTGCCTGCAGACGCTCAAACTTGCCCGGTCGCACTTCTTTGGAATACCTCATTTTCAGCCAATTCGCATTTTAGCTCTCGATGGCTCAGCCAAAAGCTCCTCCCGAGTCCTTCCAACAGGATGCAGGTTGGGAACGCGATCCACCATACCAAGTCCAGCCGCCGGAAATGTTTGGTACAATTTACTGGCGCGCCAGCTGCCATTGCGGACAAGTGAAGTATCAATTGAATAGGAAGAAGCCTTTGGATGCGAAATTCTGTCATTGCAGCAGTTGTCAGAAGTTACACGGTTCATCTTGGCCATTTGAGAAGATGCATCTCGCGTAGTTGGCTAACCGTTGGCATAGGTGCTCCATTTCAGTGGGCCGCCATATTCCACAAGTCAGATATAACTTTCTCAAATGGGCACTTGGGGTTGGATTTCTACCAAAGCAATGAGAACCTGCGCCATCACAAATTACCTTGCAAAGTATTATGCTCGCACTGCCACTCCCCTATCATGGACGAAGGCCGGAATGTCATTTTATTATTCCCAGAGTTGATAGATTGCGGTGAAGGCCAGAGTAGGAAGGAAGTTTTGCGGACTTTTACCCCGAGGTAAGGAGATGCTCCATTGGGAGCTGCAACCTTTAGTCTTGTGTCTTTTTCTCGATTCTACCGTCAAGAAACTGTTTTCATGTATGCTAATTCTGCTCATCAGCTGCCACATATTCTATTCTCAGCGAGTTGTTGACCTAAATGATGGAAAACCTAAATGGGAGGGCTTGGACGGCTCAAGCAAGCAAATAGATTCATAATATCATTGTACCGCCCTAATCTACTATGCACCCTTCTACCATGATGCGTAGACCGATTGTATACTACATAGTAACACACAGTGCATCTCTGCTAACGTGAATATATACTAAGCATCTATTGCCACGTTGTAACTTCCAAAACTTCGAAAAGTGTACAAATCCATTACGTTGCAAAGAAAAATAATCTTCAAGAAGCCTCGAAACTCCAATCGCTCAAGCCATCAGTTTTGCTCGACCTTGACTCTAACTACATGACGTCGCCTCAAGGACGCAGAGCAACCCCACCATCGACTTCATCGTGTCTCCAAAGCACCTTTCTCCTGCTTTTCATCCTCGCTTTCTTCCCAAGCATTCTGTTCACATCTATAAACTGCTTAACCTCGTTGTCTTCTTCCCTGACTCGATTAGCTTTCTTCCATCCTCCCAGAGCCAATTTTCCTGACACTCGCACCTCTGCGGCCTCATCCGCTCCCAACTCCACAGTGACAATGAGCTGGTTCCAAAAGACTATATCTCTCCCATCCCGATCGCGCGGCTCCTACTTAATCACAGACCATGTTGTGTCAGAATTACCAGAGCTAAGGCACTACAAAACAGGCTTGCTCAACCTGTTTATCCAGCATACCAGCTGCGCTCTAAGCTTGAACGAGAACTGGGATGCAGATGTCCGTGCGGATATGAGCGATGCCTTGGATAGAATTGTTCCAGAGGATAGTAAAGGAGACCTTTACCGGCACAGCGCAGAAGGAAGTGATGACATGCCTGTAAGCCAAATCTGATGGTACAGTGTATATTCGGGGTGGGATTCTGACATCATGACTTTCTAGGCGCATATCAAATCTGGGTTAATTGGTGCTAGCATTACAATACCGATCTCCAATGGTCGTTTGGCTACTGGGACATGGCAGGGAATTTGGTATCTCGAATTCAGGACCGCCAAACACCAAAGAAAGGTAGTCGCTACGATCCAAGGGGAGAAAAATCAATAGGCCTAAAAACATAGGTGTGATTGAATTCTACATCTGGAAGATAATCAATGGTGACTCGTTACCAAGGAGAGGAGTTCTGGGCCAGAGATCTGCACAGCTCATAGAGAAAAGGAAACACTGCCATGACTTGTGAAGAATCACCATTTGTTCCCTAACATTGCAAGGCCGCCGAAACAAAAAATTCGGTTCCAAGACCTGCGCCTGTGCTATTATCAAGGATAATTTGTAGGGCCTTGCAAAAGATTGATAAATGGATTTTTACTTTGATTGGAGCTAGTATCTGTACAATGTCAAGTTCTAGGCAACCAGAAAGTGAGGGCAAGAGATGACCTGCCCGGTCTGAAGTCATGTCTCTGATCTTGCGTCAGTAGAGACAGGGCACGTTTTGAACTGGGTGTAGAGAGATAATATAGAAATCAACTGCAAATTGTCTATACAACGTAACTATCTCTGTTCGAATCCTCCTTCTGTAATCCGTTGTGATTCAGGTACTTCTGCCGGATCCCCGAGTGGCTTCAATGGATACGAGGTTTGCGGCAAAGATTCGAGGAACTTGCGGTTATGTTCATGGGCCTAAGACATAAGAGAAATCAGTGACTGATCCGAATAAGACTTCAAATTACTCTACATCGTATCCCCGATGTGAAAGAAAGCAAAACTATCGGGAACGTACAAAAGGAAGCCCACAATACCCACAGACTGCGATCTCTGGCTTATCAGTGTTGATGAAGATCTTAGGATGGCCCAATGGTCCGCCGCCACCATCGCAAGAAACAATTCTTTCCTTGGTCCATCTCACAGGCTGCTTGTGGATCAATTCGATAGCAGCATAAGGGCGTGGCTATGACGTGTCAGTCAACAATATCGAGAGATCACCACCTCCACGGAAACGCCACGAGGATCATTTAGAGACCAAAGTAGCCCGTAGAAATCAAATATTGCTCAATATACGAACCTGATACTCCATTATCGTCTGCTCAAATCTAGGCCCAGACATAGCCTGCTCCCTCGGCTGCTGACTCTTAGCCCAGGTCGTTGCTCTATTCGGAGCCTGCATTTGGATGTCTGTGCTCGCTTGCTCGATGGACTCCTGTAGCCGAGCATCTTGCCCACCCATAGAATCCACTGATACTGTGTTGGTTTCCGATATGCTTGTTACTCTCTTTGGCGGATTGGAATCGTTGGTCGGGATAGCATTCTCGGATCGCTCGGCGAGACGGGGAGCAGTTGAGGTGTAATTGGCACGCAAAACGAAGCGTGACGAGCGTGCCGTTAAAAGGCGTAGACTAGAACGTGTTGAGAGGAGCATTTTGGCGGCCAGTTAACGATTGACAGCGGCTTCTCGTAGATTTCAAAGGTGACAATCGGCTGGAACTGAGGTTCATTGAAGGCCAAGAGGAACCAGCCAATCAGGTGGCGTGCCATTGCTCTCCAAAAACTGCAGCGGAAATTCCGCTTCAGTTCTGCTCATTTTCATCACGGAAGATATATTCAGCGTTTTGACCTTAATTTTACTCCTTCGAGGATTACTTATGCCTTTCTTCCATTTATTGGTTATTCTACGTGCAAATAATCTAGGATTCATAAATCAATCTACACCATGCCGCGGCTGCAAGCTGAGAAGACCATGTCTTCTCGCCTTCTAACCATGAAGGTAAGTCGATTACTTCATTAATACTTCGTTCTCTAGGCGCGTGTTTGCTAAACCACACATTAGTTTATGCAACGCGCTGCCGCAGCCTCCGCAAGTGCTCCAACGACACCAAGCCAAGAGTCTCCCGTGAACGATGATGTATCGACGCCTTCACCAAAACGTCAGAAGCTATCCAAGGATGCATCAGTAGTGCCTTTTATAACGCCATCATCCTCGGATATGCGAGCGATATCGGACGCGATTAAAGCCGAAGAGGAAAAACGTGCAGCAGCACTTGCGAAGCAAGCAGCTGAAGCCGGAGAGACGCACTGGGTCCTGGAGTTTCCCGCAGGGACGATTAACACTGCACCGGCAGTGACCGCAGATAGTAATGATACAGAAGAAGAGCTCGAATATAGTGGTCGAAGAAGTTATGGGAATTTTAAAAAGAAAAAGGCGAAAACCATGGTTCGTTGCGATCTCCTTGATAGTGCATTTTCTTTTTTCTCGCGGGCCTAGAGCCCTGTTTTGCTTTGGCGGTATCTAACATAAGCGCATAAAGGCATATGAGTCGGTCGAAGAAATGCAAGAGGGACCTGCTGAAACTGCCGAAGATGATGACGTATTAGCTATGATCCGTTCAGAGCAGCCTCGAGACGGTTCGAAACGGGGTAGTGGCGGCAAAACCGACCGCCAGAACCTAGGCCGTGCTACGGGAATTAGCTCCGGCGGAGGAGGCCGGCGACCTGATGGAGCTGATTTACGCAAGCTTAATAGCATATCCGGTGGGATGTCAAGGGAGAGAAAACCGGCCAGCGGAAAACGGAGAGGGTTCAGATAACAATATCCTTGTTGCCTGGAGTATGATGGATATCTTGCACGGTGATTCCAACCGTAAGATGGAATTGCTTTCGAAACAAATGTCATGCGCCCCACTGGTTCGCATAATGGCGAAAGATTTACACAAATCGAATATGTACAGGGACGCGAATGTGTACCCAAAGGGATATTAGAGCCTGGCCTTTTCCTTCTGCGCCTTCTCGTTCCACTGTTTGTTACCACGATAATTTACCGCCAGATTCCACGCGGCGACGCTGATTCCCAGAGGCGGTGCGAGTAGCAGGACCCACGCCCACCATCGTGGACTCGAAGCTTCAATCCGCGTCATGGCCTTCTTGATTTCGGCCTCCAGCGCTGCCTTGTCGCTGTCATTCCACACAATAACGCCTCTAGCTGATTCTACACCTCTGAATTGTGCACGCTCCACTTTGCCTAGTACATTACCCTGACTCTTCACGCGATTCTCAGCATCTTCAGCGCTGAGGTGCGGATCCCGCAACCGCAACCTTTTCATCTGTACCGCCGGATCCTTGACGCCGACCACAATCACCGTACCGCAAAGCGCATCTAATCCGCTCTCAAAGAGCAACGGAACGTCCAACACTACGGCCCAGTGTCCTTGCAAGTAATATCGTAGAAGTGCACGGTACATCTCCCATCTCACTGCCGGGTGAACGATCCCGTTCAATACTGCACGATCCTTCTTACGCTCATCTGAATCACCAAAAACACGTCTTCCAAGCACTGGTCGGTTTAAAGGACGTCCATTCCCTGGGGCTTCTTCGGGCAGGAGGAGTTCTGGTGTAGTGGGACCGAAATAATTGACTATGGCTTTGTAACCAGGTGTCCCAGGTTCGACAACCTTGCGAGCGAGGACATCTGCGTCGATTATTGGCAGATTGTATGGTTCTGAGGAGAGGAGGGAAGAAACGGTTGATTTGCCGGTGGCGATAGAGCCCGTTAGACCGATTAGGAGCATGGGAAGGTTGTAGACGAGATAAGAAGGTGTTTCAATCCAACAAAGGATTAATCAAAAGAAGGTTAACTCGTAGAGTATCTATATCTTGTAGTATATGTCAGGTGTACATTGAGTTTACGCCCCAGTCTGTACTTATTCTCCGCGGACGTTGCAATCTCCGGTTGGCGTGAAGAAGCAACCTTATCTAGTTCACAAAGAGCACCTTTGTCAGTTTTCTCCAATGAGTCAGACCTCCCGAAAGAATTTGGACCAACTCACCTTATTCAAGTGCAATGTGTGCGCGTCTCTTAACCTTCTAACCCCGTATTCTCGATCTTATAATACACAGTATCCAAAAAATTGTACAAAGACAGACCGTTATCTTATATACTATGAAAAAGAAAGGCAACGGTGTAATTGGAATGGAATTTGGGCAAATGTTGGTGCGAGTTTAGACGAGAGGATAGGTTGTCGTGATTGACGGTGTCGAAGAGGAGAAACAACGGGAGTTTCTCGCCGCACAGCCAACCTCGGCTTTAGTTGGGAGTACGAGTTGATAACATCGGACAACTTCGCTTTTATATCCATCTGTTCTCGGAAGTCAAAATTAACTGTTATGATGATCTGGAAGAGCCTCAGGAATATTAACTTGTGCTCATTTGGCCTAAAATTGCCTATGATTGAGGCTGACGTGATGATGTAGGTAGGGATAGACACTGGTATGCTGGAAGGGAAACCCATTGGAACCAACCGAATACACCCACCTGTGATTCAATTAAAAAGCTACAGTATGATCATGAGGCTTATTTCCATGGAGATACTATCATTCTAACAGTTGTAAGTCCAAATATAAAGAGAGGACTCCGTATCGAAGCAGCCTAGTTGTGCTTCCTAGACAAAACACATACCCTACGCACATTCAGCAGCGCGATTACTGCACCTCACCCCCTCCGAAATCTTCCATACCCGTATCTTGCCCATCACTAGTCATAGCACCATCACCAGCGAGCACCTTTGTTTTAAGCATCTCTGACAGTGAGGTGGGGGTTTGGTCTCCGGGAGTTACCGCAACCACGTTATCATTCTCATCAACGAATTCAAAATTATATCTGGACAACAGGTGTGGAATGGCCGAAAGCTGCGGGCCATATCGAGCAGTATTGTCATATAATTCAAATAGCGGAACGGCGAGGAGCTTCATGTTCTTGGGGACCGACAAAACCTCTACATCAAAATAGCCAACCGGTTAGCAAATCCCACCGAAAAAGACGCGCGTTTCGCCAGCGAACTTAAAGTACGGAGAAAAATACACATACTCTTCTTGGGCAATTGTATAAAGTACAACTTCTTGCACTCCTTCGGCCTCGTCACATGTCCCGGCAGGAACGGATACATAAACGTCTCAAAATTCGGTCTCCACCATTGCGCTAGGGTATCTCCAACCTCCCAATCCTCATTGACCCCTTCGCCAGTAAACTGCGATCCAACAGGCGCCAAGCGCTCATTTAATCGCGCCTTGAACCCCTCGACTTCGTCGTCTGTATGTTTGAGATAGTCGCCGGGCCTATCATTACGCTCCTCGGTTAGCTCAAAAGTGGCCACAGCTGATTTGGGGGCACATCAAAATCCTCAACAAGAAGACAAAAAAAGGAAATGGTCAAATTGCCTACAGTTTGAAAAAAGCATTGGCAATCTGCAGCATCAAGACATGGGGATGATTATGTTCATGGCACACCAGTACCCCCTCGCACGTCCGTCTCATACCATATTGTTCATAGTGTTCTTCTAGGCGTTTTAGCCGTGCCAACACCGAGGGGTCTTCTTCTGGCTGGGTCTCCTTGGTGCCGAATGTGTAATTTGAGAGAGGGTAGAGACGGATAGTGGACGGTTGTTTGGCAGAGAAGGACTTAGGAATAATTGGTCTGTAAAACGGCGCAAGAAACGAGTTAGAAAATTCTTGCATTGACCAGTGCCTATGGGGCAGTGAAAAGGCTATCTAGGTAATGAGCAGCATGGCGCGCAACTTACGGGTGAGAGCTCTCCTGAGCTATTGGCGGAACGGTTGACATGGCCTCCTCTCTGACTTTCAGCCAGACGGTCCCAAATACGCACAATTACCAATCCCAAATATACCACCCAATACTTGTGTTGTTGCCTAGCGAAACAGCGGCTTTTCCAGGAGCTTCGTGAGGTTTATTCTCGATGCTTTGCAGCTTTCGAGGCCTTTGGAGCTCAGTGAGAACAAACTCTCACGGATAATTAATAATCCGACATAACTAGTTATCAGACTTACCTAATCTGGACTACTGCTGGGAGCATGGAATATACGGAGTAGAAGCCAATATTGGTCCGTATCAATTGCGTGGGTCTAAATACAAGTATGTATATCAAATGCAGGACAAGTCTAAGTAGATACTGTACAACAGAGAGATCCAGAAGAGCCGGAAAAAAAAAGGTACAGCCATTAACCATAAAATGCAATGCACGGTTAGGACAAACGAGAGGGTTAGGTAATTATAGATACGAGCAGTTCAAAGTTTCGGCTCAAAATCCTCATACTCGCTCAAATCCACGATGGGAGAAGCAGCTGGACTAACAGAGAGGTGAGCCTTGAATTCAGCAACGCTCGTAATGTAAACCGGTTTCTTAGGCACAACACCACCATTCGCACAGTTAATACCATTTGCCTGCACCTCCTTAGATGCACTTTCACCATTGGTCAAAGTCGATTTGACACCAATGCTAGGAAGCAACTTGACAAGTAGTTGAGTACCACGTTCAACAATAGATGCCACTTGATCCTCGGCAACCTTGACTTCGTCTGTCAAGAACCTCTTTACGATATCGATAATGCCGTTGATATCTTCACTCGAGACCGTCACATTCTCAAACGCTTTTTTCAATTGCTCACTACCAACCTCGACGTTCACAGATGTAAGGAACTTGTGAAGTCCTTCGATTACCGTGTCCTTTTGTCCTCCTGAAGCAATTGGGCTCGCAGTCGCTTGCGCCTTCAAGTGAACGGCAAGTTTCGCGCGAGAAAGAGACTGGGGGTCAATATATTGTCGATAGAATTCTATTATCTCAGTTTTAGTGAGAGGTCGGACTGCCTCAACATCCGTCTCATGTTGCAGGAAATCGTAGTATTCGGATCCGATATGTGACCAATATCGGTTTGTCTCGGAACCGAGGTTCTTCAACTTTTCTAGTCTCTTATTGATAACGCTGCGCTTGTGCGCTTCGAATACACTGTCAGACATGTTATCGAGGTATTTGGCAAACCCGGCCAGAAATGCGTCAATACGGGTTTCGAGGTAATCACAGTCGCGCTCACTCTGGATGATCACACGATATCCTAGGGTGGTCGCGGAATAACGAGCACCGCTCCAAACGACGTACCCTAACTGTTCCTTGGTACGAAGCTGGTCAAAGGCAGGCTCGCTCGCCATCTGGGCAAAAAGCTGAATTTTGGCTCGCAAAACAGGATCTGTAAGGCTTCCGACGAAGAGATAATATTCAATACAATGGTTGATGTTCGCTGGGTCTTTCAAGGTGTATTCGTAAATGTAGTTACTCCCGGGAGAAATTATCATGTTCCGTCGGGTTCGCCATTGAGCGCGAGGGAGTGGTCTGGATTTAAATGTGGATTCTACAAGGTCCGTAAGAAGAAGGGCATCCTCCTTGTAGAGATTCCCGTGGGCAAGGATTTCGATATGAGTTTGGCGCAAGAGCTGGGGGAAGAAAATAGCAACATCCTCAGCTTCGATATGCTCCAACTCCTCTGCCAATTGTTGGTTGATGAATGCCTTTTCAGCGGTTAAGTATCTTGTGTAATTCCCGACCTGATAGTATGGCAGTTGGTATTCGGCGTTACGGAAGCCTCTCGCTAGTCGCTCTTTAATAATTTTGAACCTGTCCGATTTGACTTCAAGATCCTTCATACTATGCAAAACCTTCTCGAGAAGGACAGCCATCTTATCGTTGTATCCGACGATTGAGACATCAAGGCCGAAAACACTAGGCACTAAATCGTATTCCAAACCAGCCAGTTCTGCGTCATAGGAATATTCTGTTAACGCATCTCGGACTAATTCACAGTAAAGCCTGGTTTTGACGTTGTTTCCTGGGGTGGCGTAGACAAGTGGGTTTTTCAGAGTGATTTCTAGCGCCGCCTTGGGCACCCAGAAAGTGTCATCCTTCTTGAACCATACCCGCACGCGTTCATCGTTGCGAATCAAACTGGGCGTCTGAGTCGGCTTTTCAACCTCTTTCTTTTCCACCTCCAGTCGAGTTGGAACGAATTCGTTCTTATGGGGCAGGTGTAACTCGGGGATTCTGTCTGTAGAGGGCGACTGAAGCATGGTGCGAATCTCAGACAGCAAATCTTCTGGAACCTTTTCGACTTTGTATTCAGTGCCGTACCATTTTTCTCTCTGATCCCAATCTCCAGGATATGTCTGGGAAATCAACTCGATGTTGAAATTGTCAGCGTTGAGATAGCTGAGACCACGAGCAACAAGCTCTGGATCAAACTTCCGAAGTAGAGAGCAACTAATTAGCCATTCTCGTGGGTAAGGTTTCTGCATAACACTGCTAAGGCTGCTCGTGAACCGGCTGGCGGGCGATTTCTGCTTAAACCGGAAATCAACTTCAGATAGGTTCTTCATTTCATCGAAAATCCATTGCTCGGGGAAATTTTCCTTAATAAGGGCAATATATTGGAAGACGACCTTGACCACCTCCTGGTAATGGTGTAAGCCATCCTCGGTAAGGCGGATAGAAATGTTGAAGAACGCTGCTCCAGGGCATACAGGCATGGCACCAGCCGAGAGTTCAGTAGCCCAGCCCTTGGCTTTGATATAGGCAAGGATACTTCCCGGGCCCTCGTGTCCAATCAAGTGACTGATATATCTGCTAGGTTGAGAGTCATACATGTGCTCTTCATCCTGGTAGACGAAGAAAATATCTAAAGACCTGGTTTCCATTACGGGCTTAGCAAAGATCATTTTCTGCATATCCTCTGGCGCAAATGGCTGAACATCGTCCCATCGATTCTGCGGGAGTTCCTTATTCTTGACATCAGAAAACAGTTTGATGACCCAGCGCTCTAGTTGATCAAGGGATTCTCTGCCCAGGACCACAAGCTTCATACGGTTGGCAGAGTAGTGTCTCTCATGGAACTTGATAAATTCTTCCCTGACATCTAGTCCACGCTTCTGAGGCTCATCCCGCAAGGTTTGTAAGTTCCCAGTGGAAAAGTGATGGTATGGATGTTTTGGGTTGGAAAGAGACTTGTTTAGCTGCATGAGTCGCCATGGATCACTTTGAAGATTTTTCTTGTTTTCTGAGTCGACAGCACGGAGCTCACGGTCCAGTGTTGAAGGTAGGAAAAGCGGGCAGATGAAAAACTGGGCAAACCTATCGAGGGCACCGTACAGCGGGGACTCTGGGTCGTTGGTTGTAGAAGCACTTTCCTCGACTGTACTAGATCGTCTATCGACCAAGGGCCCAAGGGGGGCAGGTGTTTCTGAAGGGGTGGGCAACGCTGTTGGCAGGGATTCAGCTGGCTGGGAATGGGAGGTAGCAGCAACTTCGAAGTAATAGTTTGTCTCCGTTGCGGCAGTATAGGCATTTGAATGGCCAGAATGAGCCGCAAGGTACTGATTATAGTCGTTTTCCCCAGGGTACTTAATTCACCAAAAAATGTATTAGCTTTACATTGAGGCAAGCTTTTGCTGCAGCAGGGGGTGAACAACAGTACCTTTTCCGTGCCCATGAAAAGCAGATGCTCCACAGCATGAGCCATACCCGGCATATCGTCGTCATCGGAGAAATTGCCAACATTCACATTCACTGAGGCACTGGCCTTGTCTGTATTGGGATCATGGACGAGAAGAGCTTCTAGCTTGTTAGCCAGTCTGATGACACGATAAGATCGGTCATCAACGAGTGGCTTCTCCACATCGTCTGTTAGACGCTCGACGAACATCATGGCTTCTAAGTCTGGCAAAGGCATAGGCGATGGGGCAGAAGCAGAAGAAGAAGTCGAAGTCAAGGAGGAAGAGGAGGAAGCGGAGGACGAGGAAGGAGAAGAAGGAAATGAAGAGTAGTGACGGCCGGAAGCGGATGAGGCTAGAGGATACAGGCCTCTCAGGGGACCCCCGGAGAAAGATAAACCGGGAGAGTGCAGAAGTGGAGAAGAACGATGAAGACGATGAGATAAATGAAGGACAGGGGCGTGGTATGACGACAAAGCAACCCTGTTCAAATCAAGCGAGCGTGAGAAGAATCTTGAGCAATCAAAACGACCGAAAGAAAGAGAGTGGAGGGTGAGCAGCGAGGACCTTGGAGGCATACAAGGAAAGAGGAATTCGATGATAGGACAGATGCAAGAAAGAAAGGAAAAAAGAAGAAAAAGGAAATATATATCGGAGAGGGAAGAAAAGAGAGTTATGGACAGCAGTTCAGAAAACGGGCGGAGAGGTGGCGGGAACCCAGAAACCCAAATCCGGCACGGAGTACCCTTCAAGTAGCTCGGGGTTACTCTGTCAACTGCGCCAAGCCACACGTTTAGGGACGGATGCGGGACGCTGGGGAGGGATGATCCTGGCCTGGTCGACGTTTCACCCTCACGCGACGTGTGATTTTCTTCTGCAAAGAAAGAATGAATAGGCGAAGGTCACACTGGTAGCATCGAAAACAACGACGACGAGACGAGGAAGGGGGGTTGAGATTTGAGCTGACTTGTGGTTGAGGCTGCCGAGTGACTCCAGAGGTACTTTGTTGTCCAGTGAGACTTGCGCCCAACAAAGATGTAGTTGCCGAAGTACCTCGTTGCTTTTTCCCCTAATCGCCTACCGCTGATTCGCCCGATTGCCGCTGCATTACCTAATCTGGTAGGCGGTGAATCGCACTTGGCAGGGGGCCATTCTGCCGCCAACTTGACGCTCGCTGATTGGATTACAAGGCTTAGTTTGCCATCCCTAATTCGGCAAAATCCGGCTGCGGAGTCCAAAGCCGGTCGATCTTCGTCAGCCCTCTTAGTAATCCAGCTCTACTATTGACAGGCATTTTGCAGCGTCACACTTCCTCTTCTTTCCTTCTCTTCCTCGTCCTCGTCCTCGTCCTCCCTGCATCGTGTCCCTCGACATCCCCTGGTACAATCCGATCCTGCCTGCCTTCCACCGTCGCAATCTGGCCTGACCCCAAACTTGTCGTTTTCCATTCATTGTCCCTCAACCAGCGAAGTACCTCTGTCGCCCCTCCCGTCCCATGGAAAATTTGGAAAATGAAAACAAAAAAACCTTGAATCACACTTTTTTCCACGCCAGAAAAGCCACCCGCTTTTGATTTCGCGGTAACTCAATCTGCCTCCAGGGATGTACCTGCAAGTATCTACCTTGTCATCACGCCATCTTGCGTCTTTCTGGTCAAGAACCCAGGCCCGAAAAGCATTACACTGAATCCGCACTCCTGCAGGAAATCCCTTGCCCTGCCCTGCTTTGCACGTTGATTCCATTCTTCGAGAAAAGCCCGATATCACTCTCCACTCGTGTCTCGGCATTTTGCATTATATCGAGCTGTAGTCTAACCCGGCCACCAGCAGGCTTCGTTGCGTGATCCAGACCCGTAACTCTCTGTAGATATACGTCTTTGTTTGACCTACCCCGCCACAGCGTTTACTCCGTATCCCGTCTCAAGTTGCAAATTTTTCCGGTGGGTTGCCGGAATATTATTAATACTAGATGGCTAGACTTCTCACCCAAAAAGTGCTCCTAGTTTATGCTGTTGAGTCCCGTTTCAATCATCTTATGACCCCAAAATTAGGTACCATTATATTAATATCTCAGTGTATCAAACCGAGGCCGTGTATACCACAAGCTTCTCTCGTGATCGTCAGGAAACAGTTCAAAAAGAAACATGCATCTAAATATCTACATTCAAATCGTATAGCGAAACTCTGGAGATCGCTCAATAACCATCTCTCCGCGATCCGCCTTGCGATTGCACCGCCAAAAGTACAAACTCATAACGGCAAGGATGACGAGAATGCAAAGTTGAGACCTGTTTGGAAATTGATACTGTTAGCAACTCGAATTCCCCAATTTCCGTCAGAGAAGAAGGTTCCTTACGTGATGGCCGCCCAAATACCGGGAATATACTCAGGTGCGTCCTGTGACCGGAACACCAAACTGCCAGCAATACCTCCAACACCTCCCAGTCCCACCAACGTAGCACTAGAAAATGCTCGAGTCCATTGTCCTCGGATGTTATTTGCTTGATACGCCATCGATGCAGGGATATTGGCGTTGGCTCCCGCAGTCGTCAAAAAGACGCCCACATACCGCACAGCGTTTCCCTTCGCGAAACCCATCATCGGTAAGCCGATTAGAGTGACAATGACGTTAAATGCGAGAACGGGAGCTCGCATCTTGTATTTATCTCCAGCCCAGGACGTGGCAAACATAAGAATCGCAGCAAAACAATACGGAGGTGCCACCAAGCACTGAGATTCACCAACGCCAAAGCCCATGCCATTAGCAAGAATAATAGGAAGGAAGTATGCAATTGCGTATGTGACGGTGGTGAGGCAACTATAATTTGTAATAGTCAGCATATGCCAGTTATAAAAAGTGGCTGGCTCCTTGTCGAGACATACAAGAAGATCAATGCGAACCCCCAAATCTTCAAATCTAGAGCTGGTCGAAGGAACTTGACAATGTCGAATGGTTCGGGATCCGCATCGCCACGGTCTCTGTTTAATCGTCGAATGATAAAAGCCTGTTCTTTCGCGTTAAGGAATCCCCAGGCTTTGCTTGCTTTATCTGGAAAATCAACGATAAAGATATAACAGACAATCGCAACAGCAACGGAAATCTGGAGGTCAAAGTAAGCATATAGCCAAAAACAAGAAATAAAGCCCACATCAGCTTTTCGAGAATACTTACAATTCCTTCCATGATGAAGATCCATCTCCAACCTCCCAAACCATGCATTCCATCCATCTGACTCAGCCCGAAAGCAAGAATACCAGACAGGGAACCACCAACAGCGCCGATGAAATAAAAAAGGGAGTATCGCTTATGAACATCGTCTATCATCGGGGTTAGCTTGCGCTCGCGGTTTAGAATAGTAACCGTTCAGCTACTCACATCGTGAATACCAGCATGAGAGTAAATAGACGGTGCCTGGGAAAAAGCCGGCTTCAAGAACACCCAGCAAGGCTCTTAGGCCAGCCATTTGTTCCCAGTCCTTTACGAAACCGAAGCCCTATCCAAAAGGAAAATAAGTATACCCAGGCCCTGACGTACACAAAAGGGGCTATCATACGATCAAGACAACTCCCCATGAGGCCACAATGGCGGTGATGAAGATTCGTGGACCGATCTTTCGAATAAGTGCGGTCGCAAAGGGTTGACAAACGATATAGGTAACGAAAAATATCAAAACGATGACGGACTATACGCATCTATCAGTACGCTCATTCAGCAACACCCTAGGGAGCAGATTCCACATACATAACGGAAGCCAATATCCAAACCGAGATCTTTGTTCATCCTAAAGCGAAAAAGATGGTGAATCAGCCTCAATTTCTCTTTCGTCGAACCTTTTTCGAAAGTCACAGTGCCATACCCAGCAATAGCAGCCATGGACGTATTGGTTCTGTCCATCAAGCTTATGCAATATCCAAGACCGCAAATGGTCACCAGTCGTAAGTCCACACGGTGGATAATTTTACGCTGCTCTGCGTATGAGAACTCTTCATCGACATCGATATCCGAAACATTGCCGGAAGGAACAGCGTCGATATGCTCCGCATCGCTGCTGGAGGCTTTCTCTTCATCTCGCGACATCTCCACTAGCTGAGACGAGTACAAAATCAACCAATTAACAAAATTGCAGGTTGTATAAACTGGGAAGCTCTACGAAGTGTCGTTTTCGAAATCTGGTGCGGCCCCAGAATTATATATGTACCTCTCGAGGATGGCGCCTTGCTCATTGCAATATCTGGTCAAACTTGACACTGTCTTTCCCCCCCGCAAAGTTTGTCTGGTCTGACCACGGGTTGTGGATGGAGATACGCAAATACTCGATCTGGAATGGATTGGCAGAGTGGATCTGTTGAACTTGCCTTCCAGATAGAATTAAAGGCAAACTTTAGGCAAAGTTAGTTCTGTGATTAAGGCCTTGAGTAGAACCAGCCAAGCCCAAGCTGCACCTCGAAGTTGGATCCTCGAAAGTAAAATCGTTCGAGACCCATAAGAAGCAAGAATTCAAGAATGTCAGCCTGGGAAATGATACGATTAGCCGAGCAATATTGCCATCCAACCTCGGTCTTAGAGATCAAGCATCAACCGTCCTGAATTTGAACGCGAACCCCGGAATTCGTGGGCTAAATTCCACCACGCAAAAGTCTGGGGCTGGGTCCACAACCCTATAACAACTATCCATAGATTCCAAGTAAGGCATTTCTGCAGACTGCGTGCCCTAGCCTCATGCAGTTCCGGGAATTTAGATGGGAGTGGAATCGCCTCGCACGGCAACACATATTTACGACCGAAAAGCTTCCAGTGCGCAAGCTTTGCCATCCTTTGTTGGAAAGAGATTTAGGCCAAATATTTGGGTTAACAATCAAGCCATCCGCCGGTTTAGCCAAGAGCTGCAAGGAGTGTTTGAGTAGTCAATCCTGTGAGAGTTCCCTGAAGTGTTTAAAGTGAGCTCGTGGCTATTAGGTTAAACTTTCCGCGTCAAAGTTGGCCCAGATAACCTTATTACCCCGCAAAATCTGGTACAGGCCGACTATATTCCTCGGTAAGAATTGCTAAAATTCGCCCTGGATTACCGACGTTCAGAGCAATAAAAGAAGGCCCAACTAATCTGCGCCGTCGCAATTGGCATAACGGGCGCCAGCGCTTAGTAGCTTGAATCGCTCATCTCGGAAGATGTCCGCGAGGGCGTATCATTAACTATCCTGCGGCTTGGTATTAAACTATCATTTTGCTTTCAGCACACATTGGCTGCTGGAGCATGGCATTATCCCTCGACGACGGGGCCCATCTAAGGACAGACTGCTGGTTGACCTAGTAGCATCAACAAAAACTGAGATCTCACTTAATTCGAATCAGGTGGCTAAACTTGTGAGCCCACTTCCATTAAGAAGTGGGTATCGTACGGTGGGCATTTCTCTCTTTTCCGTGATGTGTCATGGTCAAACATGCGCTATTGGAGGAAGCTGTGCAGTCCTGGGCGCTTTCTGGGCCTAGTGGGGGAAAAAAATCCGCCCTGTGTCATCCACAGATGATAATCCACGGAGCGTATGGACAGTATGTCCATCCCTTATGGGAGGAGAGACAAATGCACTGCACCCCGGATTATTAGCCTGGTTTGTATCGCCACAAGTTTGTACCAAAAATGCACTGGAGTCCTTACGAATCTAGGTCAATCGAGAGCAGCTGTTAGTGGAGAGTTAAGCAATGTGGCAAGTGTTGAGGATTAGTTAGTGTCTCAACTGTTCTTCAACTTTGAGCACATACTGGGCGTGGCGAGGAAGAATATTTTCCAGCTAAAGCCCAGCTTGCATTGCCATCCAAAGCAGCCGCGTATTTGAAAGTTGTCTTGGCACTTGGCGAATCTTGGCAGTTCCTCTGATCGATGGAAATTGTCCAATCATGCGTCCATTCCAAATCTCGCAAGGAGATAAGTTTCCAGACTATATTCCCAGAGAAGCCAATCCCGGCCCCGAAGGTCCTTTCGTGGAAAAGCTAGGAGAACTCAACATCACCACCCACACCTATATCGGAGAACTTCCTTTCCAGCTTCATACAATTTACAATGGAAGAGTAAGGAGAGTCGAGTTATCCACATTGGGAAAAAAAAAAAAAGAAGGGGCTATCTAGACTCTTATTAAGTTTCCCGACGAACTCATGCAAAGTCTGCCCAAGCTTAGAACACCACTGCCATTCATGTTTCCGTCAATTCTTGTTGATGCGACCGGAGAGCTTCTCACCGCTTCGTGGACAGCTTGTTTAGAAAGCCAATGCGAAGAGACCTCACTCCTCATCCTAGAAATGTTGGAGCATGGCGCCAAATACGAACAGGCAATTCGACAAACCATTCTTTCAAGAAACCAAGCTGATAGCCAAAACCCTGGCACTGCTCTTTTGCTCCCAGTTGACAGGAAAATATAGCAACGGATATTGCTATGATGTTCTCACAAGGCACGACGGACATCACCGGAGGGGGTTCAGAGACCCACATGCCTTTGCGTTGCAGTAGCCAGACCAGCTTATATATGGCCAGGCAAACGAAAAAGGAGTCGAAGTGGTCTTTCAGTCACTTCGTGTCCATCAACGAGTGTGGGTGAGAAGGTTAGCAATCATTGTTGATTCCTCTTCGCAACTTGTGAGTTAAAGTTCTTCACCACCATCTATCATTCCACTCTTCCATCCTGCTTGAAATAGAATGGTGTTGGAAATATTGTTACATGTCAAACTTGTAACGGTTGTCAGGTCGCCGAGTATACAATTATCGCTTTGAGTGCCTTGACAATGCGCACAATTTATCACTCTTAGTTAGTACTATATATAAAGGTCTCAAATCAAGAAGATTCTAGCACGCTGAATATTGTAAACACCGGTCAAGTGACAAGCTGTTTGCTATGTTTGCTCCAACTTCATCACCAATAATTAATCCTCCGCTATTCATAGCAATCGGGTTTGATAGACGCTGCATCGTGCATGTATTTCTCCAACTATGGCTTGTACTTACAAAATACAGGCACCTCTCCTTTACAATCCCAGAGCCATGCCACCTTCCCGACTAATCTCTGAGTCCTTCAGCTAGGAATCATGTAGCCACATCCTCCGCTCACAGATTCCGACATTGGTGGAGAGACCAATGGCGCGGTTGTCTTCCGTCCATCGAATGTTGGGGTGAAGTGTATAAAGCGATGGATTTGCCCGCTCCGCATTTGCAGCTGTGTTAATTCCAACCAAACCGGCCATCAGTTCGTGCGGACTAAGCTACCCAGCTAACTAAATCCGGGAGTGTCTAATATGGCTCTTTACAAATGCGCATACAAATCACTGGCTCGTCGATATTGTTCATCAGTTGCCATATGCTTTATTTCCCAATGGTAAACTTTCCCATAAATTAATAACATATTTGCTGAAATCCCCAGTCGGGAATAAAATAAATGCAACTCTCCGGGTATAATACCTACATGCCATTACCCACATTTCCCGTCCATCGAAGGCATAATGAGGAACAAAACTCCATAACCCCTCTCTGCTTTGGAAACACCATCACTCAACGAGCACAAGCTGCCATAAAGCAGAACATTAAAGGAACCCTTCTTTAGTCCAGTATTCATCCCAACTCCAGAGAAGTCACACACTTAAACATCTGCCGACTTGGTTTCTGGATTAACTGGAATCTGAATTGCTTCTTCAATTGTACCCTTCTCTGTAAAACCCATCTCCGAAGCAAATGTAGAATGCGGCGTCCATCTTGCGGAAGTACGAGGGCTAGTCTCTTCCAACATCTTGTCAACTTGTTCAAGAGTCAGGCCCTTCGTTTCAGGTACAAGGAAGTAGGCATAGAGAAAACACATGACGCAAAGGGAGCCCCAGAGGAAGAAAACTTTGGGGCCCAAGTCTGCTTTGTCTGTGCCAACGAGGAACGGGGTGATGACCGCAATAATCTATGTGATAGCGTTAGTTTGGAGAAGCAGTCAATGGGAAAAACAAACACGCGTAAGGAGCACATACGCAATTCCAGAGCCAGTTGGACGCAGTTGAAAGGCCGACACCTCTGGCACGAATAGGAAGTGGAAAAACTTCACCAATGACAACCCAAGCACCGGGGCCCCAGGTGCTGGCAAAGAAGAAGATGTAAATGCAGATAAACGCGATCATAGCCCTGACTGCATCGGGTCTGTCACCCACTGTCACACCAACAATTGCAACAATGAATTCGCAGATGAACATGCCACAAGCACCCCAGATAAGCAAGGGACGACGACCGATCTTCTCAATCGCCCAGAAAGAGATTGGAGTTGAGCAAACATTGACTAATGTTGTGATAAGGCCAATTAAGAATGGATTATCAATGGTACCGAGCGATTGGAAGAAAGTGGTACCAAAATAAAAGATGAAATTGACACCGGTCCACTGTTGCATCATCTGAAGGGAAGTGCCGAGAATGGTGCGGCGAAGGTTGCTGGCGGGGTTAAAGAGGGAGCCACGGAAGCAATTCAGCCAAGATGCCCAATAGCTTCCTTGCGGAACAACTTGCAGTTCATACTCGTGGTTTGCGATGATTTCAGCAAGTTCTTGATGGATGTATTCAGAGTCGACTGCTTGACCACGAATAGACGCAAGAGCGGTCTTGGCACGATCGAGATTGCCTTTTTTCACAAAATATCGAGGAGACTCGG
This sequence comes from Amauroascus verrucosus, assembly GCA_001430935.1. Lineage (NCBI taxonomy): Eukaryota > Fungi > Ascomycota > Eurotiomycetes > Onygenales > Onygenaceae > Amauroascus > Amauroascus verrucosus. The sequence continues at coordinate 241,990 of LJPJ01000035.1, forward strand.
GCAGTAGGAAGAGACCAACGCCCAGGATGAGAGCCCATAGCATTTGTAAAGCGATGGGAATACGGTAAGATCCGGAATCAGTTCTATTTTGAGTTCCATAGTCGACACATGAAGCAAGGAGCAATCCGATAGTGATGCAAAACTGATAGCCAGAGACAATGGCGCCGCGAACCTTGCGTGGTGCGATTTCGGACATGTAGAGAATAATAATAGCGGAAACGAAACCAACACCGAAACCGGCTACCAATCGGCCAGCAACGAGGAGGCCTAAACTGGAGGAGGCAGTCTGAAGGATAACACCACCGATGAAGACCACGCACCCAGCGATGATGGTAGTTCTGCGGCCGAAAAAGTCGGCGAGGTCACCAGCGATAATAGCACCAAAGAATGTTCCAGCAGATAGGATAGAAGTGATGAGGGACTTTTGCCAGGAGGGAATGACAAACTTGTCTTTGACCTGGTCAGGCGGGAAGTCTGATTTTTTCAGGCCGGTGAATTCTTCGATGAAGTAGTCCATACCCAAGACGCCATTGATGTAACCGGAGTCGTAGCCGAAGAAGATACCACCAAATGCCGCGAAAGCGCACATCATGTACGCCTTCATGGTCACTGGGGCTTCAACACGCGACAGGTCCTCGGAACCGGCCATGGTGACTTGCAGGATTTATGATTTAGGAGGGGGTTTTCAGTTTCCGAAGAGCAGGCACGATTGAGAGTAAAGTGAGGTCAAGCAGCTGCTCTCGAGTGATGAGGAGGAAGTGAGTTGAGAAGGAGTAGAAGGAGTGGGAGTGAGAGAGAGAGAAGAGAGAAGTGAGAAGATGGGAAGAGCACAAGACCTGCGGGGAAGCGAAGTGAAGATGAAGATGGAGAAGGAGAAGGAGAAGGAGAAGGAAGAAGTGAAACCCCTTTTAGGAGGTTATCGAATGAGGAAGTCGCACAACACCGCGCGAAGAAGAGAAAGAAAGAAAGAAAGAAAAAGAAGAAAAAGGGAAGAGAGCAGCTGGGAGTTGGGGTCTGGGGTTTGGGAGCTGGGGGGTGAGGGCGGCAGCTTCCTCAGTTTATAATGTAGATAATTTCTCTTCATGAGAGCGACAATCACCCCCCCAAAGCAGCCTAGGGCTTTCCTGATCGGTGAGCATCCCTGCCGGCCATACCTTTAGCTTAAATCTGTGCTTTTCTTCCATTGGCAGTAGGGTATCGAGAAGAAATGGGATCATCGGGTTCTTGCCATCCAAGACCCATGTCAACACCAGAAGAAATTAATAGAGGAAAACGGTAACTTGGTTTCACGAACCAAACAACCTTACAACTCCCAATAAGGTAAATAAACAAACAAACAGATAGATAGCTAGATAATACCAGTCCTTTGCTCTAGCTTTTTGCCTACTATGCAACAGATACTCCGTACAGATATATCAAAATACAGTCTGAGCTGCCCATACTGGACCTCAGTCACTTGTTTCATTGATGAACGAAGCCTTGTTCTTATGGGACCAGCCGCTAGTTAGTGGCCAAGAGCCTTTGTCCAAATAAAACGGGCCAACTAAGAATTCGCCGATTGAATCCTTTACCCAATCGCGGCCGAGCCTAGAAGGCAGACAGAAGCTGTGGAGAAGCAAAGACATTTTTGTGTCAAACGATCGAAACCTTTTTTTTTTTTTTTTTTTTTTTTTTTACTTTTTTCGCCTCTTTTCCTTGTTTAGTCCACCCCATTCTGCCTCGCACCACGCTGCTATGTTGATGGAATTCGTTATGACCTTGATGGAACTTTGAGATTTGCCGTTGCTGCGGCTCGATGTGAGGTTTGCAACGCGATGCTACCCTGATCTGCTACGCGACTCCCAATTTCCCACAGCTGAACCAAAACTAAACTCAACCCGTATTGGACTAGAGTTGAGGCCAAAAGCTTCTTCTCTAACAAGGATGAAGTGATGGTGTGGAGTGGTCGCGGCGATCCCTTCGATGGCTTAACTAATTGGCATTCTTTCTTCATTACGAAAAAAGGAAGCGTGGCGCTCTTAGTAGTTAAACTACGGCACAAAGCCTCTCGGATTCTCCCGACACATTTCGAGATTCTATGATAGCTTGTTTTAAGAACATGAAACAAATGCTGCATGCGATTAATTCATGAATGAAACACAATCATGTTTGCCAGCTACCAAATGCGTCTTCTGGAAATTCAGGATTTTGTCTCGGAAGCAAACCATGGATCCAAAGATTCATTCTAGAAACCAAGGCACAAGCGACTCTATGCACCTTGAGAAAAGCTATGAAAAACTCGCAGTCGATACCTTGTAACAGAACGAAAAGAGCAGAGAAAAATGAAAAGACGACGACGAAGGGTCTAAAGTATCCTGGATCCAGGACGGGTCAACTTGCATGTGCTGTCATGGAACAGGGTCAGTTGCACAAGTGGATATGTGCCTGTGCACACGCTAGATGCGCCGTCGACGTTATCATACATTGGTCAAGGGTTTGGTGTTCGTGGGATTTAGCTGCATTTTTCCCGGCTGAAGGGGATGGAGCTTTGACGCTTGCAAGTATCCTCCGTACCCTGCTCACTATTTCAAGAGAACGGGACTCCTTCCGCCGTGGCGTCAATTAATGGGATATGCTGCTTATTCTCCGACATGTAGGCAAGAGGTGGCAATAAATATAATGATGTCAATGGACAAGTGTGCATAAGAGTGAAAGAGATGGATGAGTGGCGAATCCCATGTTCTCTTGCCGATGTTACACGGTACTCTGGGTAGCATCTACGCAGTTATACACTCAACAACGTAGTATTACGAAAGGCCCTCTAGCCCACGATTCTCTATGCTTAGAGACGTTGCTGTGAGCGGGCGGAGTATTCCACTCCCGGAGAAAATATTAAACAATAAATCCACCGACGTTGATTCACATGTCAGCCCGACGCTCCAAACCCTTGCAATGTATAATACTGAAGGCATACCTATATATCTTCGAGACAGCACCCTGCGACCAATCCAGACCATAGGCTCGCTTGCTTCCGAACCCCATACCTTCTGCCAACAAACCTGCAGTCCGTAGGTCTGTGCCAAAAGGGATGAAAATTTTTCATCATCTGATATACAATTTCTCACCTCTTGTCGGTTTCACACATGTAAGAAAACAGCATATACATGTGCACTCCAAGCAAGTGTGAACAGTATTGTACCGTTGTTACATGTCAGAAAATCCCTATAACTGGCTGCCGAAAGCCATGCTACCTCGCTGGTACTGTGGCATCAAGCCGGCGGCATGGCTTTTAATCAACGCGCAGGGAGAAAGAACTATGTTCAACCGATAATCACGGCGGGGGTAAACTGGAATATTGCACGGGAATATTTGTTGAACAGCAGATACGCTTCCATCCTGCGCTGGTTAATATATTGGTATTGCTCTGGGCGGAGAGTGGAAGGGCTCTTGCATTCTACCTAAAAGTTCAACTTAGGTGCAACGAATTTCCAACGGCGTTGATTTTTGGGATAGTTACGCAACTAACAGCGGAGGCACAGCACATGGTAACTAGTTGAAAAAAGTCCCTTTCTTTGGTCCAACTTCAAATTCTATCCTTGACCAACTGCCATGGTGAGCGCCCAGCAACTGATCGGAAACACGCGAATGGCTCCAACTATTTAATTTATTGTAACAATAACAACCATATAACTATTAGATGGTTGTGAATTTTGCTTTTGCATAGAGGATAGTAATTATTGCGGCAGGAACATATTGCGCTGGAGACTGGGTGTATGATACGGCTTTACCTGTATTTTCCCCAATAGAACTGCTTAAAATCGGGATACCTGATATGGGTTTTCATCGGTGCGATCAATCAAGTCTAAAGACAATGGCGAACTGCGACATGGCATGATATCCATGAACGCTCACAGATGAACCAGTGTCGGCAACCCCTTTCACATTGTTTGACTAGTATCTTCTCCAAGTTAGTCTAAATTGAAAATTTCTTTTCCCGCGAGCTGTATCACATACAATAGCCAAGACTTTTTAAGGTGCGATTCTCAAAAGTAATGTAACCATACAAGCGTTTGTGAGAAACTGAATCTCAATCATACTCCATTTGTCAATACCGCAAAAGCTAGAGTACATAATGAAGATTCGCCGAGCTCTCCTCACTAGCCGCTCTTGAAAACCCCACCAATCAACTCACGGAAAAAGGATAAAAACGCCACTTCTCCCATCACTCTTCCTCAGTCTCTCCTTCGATTCTATCCTCTATCCACCTTGTAACCTTATTCATATGTGTAAGGAGCATCTCATTGAGAGTTGCCCTGGAAGATTTAAGAATCAACCCATAGCGCTTTGATGGCCTCTTAGTGCTCTCATCAATCTTGAAAATGGAGTGGCGGTGGGAGACAAAGATTAAGGAGTTCTAAGGGGAGAGAAAGTCAGAGATATACGATCGTATAGAGGAATGAGCAAAATGCGGGCTCATGGGCCGAGCTTACCTCCTTATACCACTTTGAGAGCCAAGTGTTGGTGTGACTTGAAACCGCCCGGACCGCGTTCTCCGCGACAAAGGAGATGACACCTTCAACACGCGGATATACGCGTTCTATACAACAATAAAGAACAAACCTTTAGTCTCCGTGAAGCTAAAATCGCAAAATAACTAGAGCAATTCATACCTTTATTAACAAGCAGGTTTGCCAGTCCGGCATATGCATCCCCAACTCCCATAAAAAACACATGCGTCGCTTCGTTGGGTCTGGGAGAATAGCGGATCAATATTAGAATCCGCCGATTCGCGCCAAAGTGAAACAAAATGAGAAGAGGCCATACTCGATATAATTCTCCCACAGATAAATTGCAAGCTCTTCTGCCATGTGACCCCTGTTCTTATCTTCGTCTCCATACCCATCAAACGTCTGCGGTAAAAGGCGATTAGTATGTTGGAATAACGGTAATTATTAACAAGAGAATACGCATACGTTACTCTTCGTGATATGTTTTGGAATATTCACATCGATAACGGCGATATTCTTCTTCATGGCCCATTCAATATAGTCCTTGACGACATCAGCCTTTGTCCGGGTTAGCTATTCCTATTTCGTTAGGGAACTTGACAGTAATTCATACCATCCAGCAATTGTGCGCTTCTAAAGTATTGGTTAGGGGATGCGGGATGCCCATAAGCTCCGGGCTAGCGATACGCTATTAGTAGTTTCCCCCATAAGAAATTGATGATGACATACGGATCATGAAATATGACAAGTAGTGGGACTTGCGAATCATAATTGGGACTATAAAGTAGTCTGTCAGCCTTGAACCACCCTGTGCTTGAGTGAGAGGCTTATTTGACCTTGCAAGCACTTGGTTCTCAAAAGATTTGGAAATGGAACTTCGATAGATGTACAGACTGGTGAGCTTGTGCCCATCGTAAAGCTGTCTCGCCTGGTATTGCCGGATAATATCTATGGTAGACCGTCAACGTGATGTGTAAGATTGCATATTTCTTTCTTCTTACCATGAACCCGATTGCCCCAGACGGTTTCTGAAGGACCTGAGGGGAAAAAAATTAGCGAATATTGGACATAAACGCCCAAATTAACATGATACGTACCTTTAGGATACATGCATTGCCAGTACTTGGACTGGATCATAGCAACTTTACGGACTGTAGAAACACCAGCATTTGAAGCGCCAGCACCAATAAGTCTATCCGGGGGCTCCCCCATTAGTGTCCTGGTGACCGCGAGTGCTGACTTTGAGATTGAGCGAAAATTGTATCCGCCCTAATCATGCTTAGTATAACTCCTCGAAAGCGCACTGCACGCTTACCTCCAAGCAAACAGCGACTTTGCCGTTTGCGAGATTCATCAACATGGAGGTCATATGAGCATAGCATGGTGGAGTGACGAAGCAGCCCCCAAGTTCATCGCCTGCAGCGGCGTCAAACCCAGCAGAAACTGGTATATTGTTAAGCATTGTAGAAAGCATATTAATGGCCAAAGAGGTCTTACCAATAACAAGATCTGGGTTGAATTCATAGCCAATGGGCATGACTACCTCTTGGAAAGCGTAGAGGTAGTCGCCGTCTCCCATGCCTTGTGTTGGCCATGGAATGTTGACATTTCTGCGAAAGGTGAGTCTGACATGCACACATATCTATGTATCGTCCTTGAAATGAAACATACTTTCCCAACCCAGTCCCTACACCGCAGTGGTCCCAATTACCCTGCTCGCCACCTGGATAAAAGGCACCGTCCTGGTAGACATGGAGGGAAATATACAAGACATTTGGGTCATCGTAAAAGGCGTTCTGAACTCCATTTCCTAAATAATCTGTAAGATTTGTCATATAAGACGTTGACCGTGGGGTTTACCATGATGCACATCCCTATCATTTTATGTGAGCACGCGAGATTTAAATGGAAAGTACGGAGAGATAAGGGTTAATAGAACAATAGTCCTTACCAATCCACAATCATTATTTTCCGACACTTATCACCGAATGTCTTCTGGCAAGCTCTTGCCGCAACGCTGACATTATTGAATAGGCAGAACCCCATTGCCTGGCACTGTTCTGCATGATGTCCAGGAGGACGAATCACAGCAATCGCGTTCTTTACCTTCCCCGAAACGACTGCTTTACAGGTCTCAATAGCACCACCGCAGGCTAGAATCGCAGAAGTAAATGTGAGAGTATTGAAATATATTGAGTCTCGAGTATTCTCCAACGCAATAAGCTCGTCTTCAGACATGTCTATTCGTAAAGTCAATTTTTTGGTCTATACATATCACTATTGGAGACCAGTGCAGTGACAAAAAGGCCAGTGGTCAGCATATCAAAACCGGTCTTACCTTTCGTACTAAGGACAAAATCATAGTGCTCGAGGTCGTGAACCAATGCTACCTCTTCCTGTGTAGCGTCTCGCGCAGGTATGCGTTGTAATGGCCGAGACACAAGTGGACCTGCAGCATCGGGATCATCGACAAGCCCTGCCTTGCAAAGTTCCTTGTAAATATAGTAAATACGCCGCGGATCCTCAGGATGTACATCTAAAGTAGGTTTGACTTCACAATGATATCGCATCCTAATATCGTAACATACGCCCGTGGGCAACGACGAAACGGATAGGAGTTTCGGAACTTCATCGCTCTGTTCCGATAATTCAGATTCGTCCTCGTCGACAGAAAGATTCTCGTGCTCCTTTTTCTCAGATTCTTGCCTTTGGTCTTCCGATTTCACAGCAGATACGGAGCCTGCTTGGTGATCTTCCACCTCCTTAATCAGATTCCCAGGTGCCACGACTTTTCTTTGGAATGCGGCCAGTAGTGACTCAGCCTGAGCAACTCCATTCAATTTTGATTCCATACTTGACTTTCTTGGAGACATGCTTGGTGGCTGACCAGCCCCGACAGGAACCGTCGATGCAGTTCCCGTCATGACGACGTCCTCGTCCGCGTCCATAATTATAGAACGCAGGGGCTGTTTCCCAATACTTCGCACTTAGCCAGTCATGCTTTGAATTCTGAACAAATGTGACAAAGGAGGAAGTGGTTCAACACCATCAACCCCTGCTGTTCCGAAAAAGAGATAAACACCAGTCTTCAACAGGAATGACGTAGATAAGGAGATAAACAATGAAAGATGGAAGTTCAAAGGGATAAAAATAGTTCTAGTAGCCAGAGATGCTTTTTAAATGGTGCTGGAAAGTAGAGTGCTTAGGAGAGAAATAGTTCAGTGCTCCATACAAGCACCAAAAATCATGGGACAATTCTCGGGAGAAAGGAATTGAGCTGGACCCCCAACAACTAGCAACACAATGAAGAAATAACAGAGACAAAACAAGCAATCTATGTGCACAAAACGTGGAAATTAAGCCTTGCTCTGGCAATTCCAGTGCAAACAGGCCCAGAAAGCAGTAGGGAGGAAGACTAGACCTCCCAGAATGCGCCTGGAAGGATGAAATGGAATAGAAGAGCAATGTGCACGTGATGATAAGGTTTGCTGACAAAGAGGGTTTGACATCGTTATCTTCACGTGAACTTGAGGAAGGGGCCCAACGAAGGTGAGGAGGGTGGTAACGAGTTAAATGAAAGAAAGAAAAGTGGAGCTTAGAGCTTAGAGCTTAGAGCTTGGAGGGAAATTAGCTGACCATTTTGTTAATACTGGAGATAAGAGTCAAAGCTCGTGTCTGTTCATTAATCCAAAATAACAGACTTGTGCTTATTATCAAACAATACACGATAAAGAGATCTCGGCTATTATTACTATTAGAACAATAATTTTGTATTTGATTTCCTGTCATAGTGGTCATATCACTTTTGTTTGATCATTCTACATCAGCAAAAACTCGAAAACCTTTTAAGAAACCGAGTCAAGAATAGCAGCCAGCAATGCCAAGACATTCGAGGATTATAAGATCAGAAAAGCACATTTTCGAGTTATTACCCACTGCCTAAAGAAGACTCTTTTGACCGGAGCCAGAGTTATATAGTTATTTGCTCTTGGCATCGACGCCAGCGATGTATGCTGCAAACAGAGTCAGCCTTCGGTTCAATCCAACATTTGGGTGTCATTTACCGATCAAGTCAATCACACGACGGGAATAGCCCCATTCGTTATCATACCAAGCAACAAGCTTGATGAAGTGGTCATTGAGAGCAATGCCTGCGGTAGCATCGAAGATGCAAGAGTGGGAGTCTCCGTTCAAATCTGAGGAGACAAGGGCATCTTCAGAGTAGCTCATGATTCCTAGAAATCTCGTTAGTTAAAAGGTACGAATGGAAATCGGGACAACTACTAGCCCTTAAGCTCATTCTGGGAAGCCTTCTTCATGGCCTCCTTGATCTGCTCGTAGGAGACGGATTTGTCTGTGCGGCAGGTGAGGTCAACGACGGAGACGTTGGAAGTGGGAACGCGCATGGACATTCCGGTGAGCTTTCCATTTAAAGAAGGAATAACCTTGCCAACAGCCTTGGCAGCACCAGTGCTGCTGGGAATGATGTTCTGGGCAGCGGTACGACCACCACGCCAGTCCTTCGAGGATGGACCATCGACAGTTTTTTGAGTAGCAGTATAGGAGTGGACGGTGGTCATCAAACCCTCAACCAAACCGAAGTTGTCGTTGACGACTTTGGCCAAAGGAGCAAGGCAGTTGGTTGTGCAGGAGGCGTTAGATAGGACTTGAACGTCGGACTTGTAGGTCTCATTGTTGACACCCATGACGAACATAGGAGCATCAGCAGATGGCGCAGAGACGATGACCTTCTTGGCACCACCCTTCAAGTGGGCGCTGGCTTTTTCGGTGGTGGTGAAAACACCGGTGGATTCAACAACATATTCGGCACCAGTCTCGGACCAGGGGATGTTAGCGGGATCCCTTTCTTGGTAGAAGCGGACGTGTTTGCCGTTAACATCCAATCCTTTATCGGAGTATTGAATATCACCCTTGAATTGGCCGTGGGTGGAATCATACTTGAGCATATAGGCCTAATTGAAGGGAGTCAGATAAGGTTCAGGATTAACAGGTGAAACACAACATGGATGGGTATCCGGAATTCAACTAGGAAACACATACAGCATAGTGTGTCTCGATGAAGGGGTCGTTCACAGCGACAATCTCGACTTCTGGGTGTTCAACACTAGATTCCCTACGTCAGTGATGAAATTCTAGCCAAACTCCAGCTCTAAGATTGTGGTTCCTCACGCATTGCGGAATACCTAGAATCGACTGGTCAGTAAAACCAGAGTTTGAGGGAATTGATATCATGAACATACAATTCTGCCAATACGACCGAAGCCGTTGATTCCGACCTAGATGTTCTATCAGATATACCCATTGAAGTTGTCGAAAATCGTGAGCTGTTGAGAGTTACCTTGACGACCATGGTTGCGTATTTATAATAAACTGCTCACAAGAAAAACATTGTCAGCTCCAATGCACAGGTGAGACAAGGGGACTTCCATTCTGGAAGGATGAGGACAGGATACAGTCAAAGAGCACTTACTCCGATAGAAAACTAGTGGATGATGAACAATGGTAGTTTGAGAGAGTGATGGAGGATGGATTCAACAAGAACAGTGAAAGTGGGAAGTGAGGTTGGGGAGGGGGAGGGAAATAAATACTAAACGCTAAATCCCACCTTCGGTGTATACCTTGGCGGGTATTCCAGGCAAAAGGGAACAGTCCGGCCGTGGTAATAATAACCCTGGAAACAGGTTGACGCAAGAGATTGAAGGCAGTACCTCCAGGGGCCAAATTGAGCTTAGAATATCTGAAGAGATTGATGTACTACGGGCTCTACAGCGTTTATTTGTGATGAGTTCCCAAGACTCTTGAGATAGTCTTTCGCACACATAGCCTATTATTTACTCGAGAGGCAAAGGTCGGTTCACCACTCTTCAGTCGCTTCCCCGGCGAGGTTGATAGCGGTAAGGATGGTGGAATATAATTGAGGCAATGTCCCGAATCCCCGACTTGTCCCGCATCTAAAAGTCGGGTGATGTCAATTCTCACGATATCTTCGTTCTCTGATTCCGTCACCAGCCAGACCTTTTCCGTTCAGCCCCATTTTTTGACAAAATGCCAATTGGCTAATTAATGCAACAGAATTGTCTCTGTGATATGTTTGACCTGGCTCTGAATTGAAGTGGCGGAGCAAGATGGTCACTGCGGAGCAATCGTCGAATAACTTGTAGGATGAAGGTCCCCTTGCTGAACTCTTGCTATTGCTACTGGAAGTTTGCTATCTCTCACCCAAATTTATTTCTCTTCTGATGATTTTTCACAAAGCTAGTTAGTTAATTAGAACGAATTGCTGTGCAAGGAGGTACGTATTCAAAACAATGAGAACAAATAATGATGAGCCCCACCATCAACAAAGGAAAATTTTGGATGATGATGACATGGGTGTTTTGATGGTGAGGTAACTAACTGGTTGACTACTGCACCTGCCCCTCCTTTAGAAAAGAAAACATGCATACGACTTCCCCGACACGCATAAACAATGATCCGAGAGATTTCCTCTGAATGCGATGATTGGTCTGGATGAGAGCTCAGCAATAGAGCTTATGACCTGCCGGATTCCAATATCGCGAAAATCCGACAAGAACTGGAGGGGAAGGCTATACTTTGTAGTCACATTTGTGATGTGTGAATAGCGTTCAGGTGTGTGAAAATAAAAGCCTATGATGTATGTGATGGTAGATGCAACAACAGAGATGTCATTGGTTGATAAGGAGCCCTCTTTTCTGGTTTTAGGACCCAACAATCCAGGTTTGCAAGTAAAATACTTTGCGCCTGGAAATTCATTTCTGAGCGGAGCTTGTATTTCGGCATGACAGCGGGAACCAACTTGAATGATTCTCTACATCAAAAGATTCTGGTTTTCAAGAGAGCTTATATTAAGGAAAGAATACCTGAAGCAAACGACTCTATGAATACAAGCATCTCTGGGAATATAGGAAGAGGCGCATGTATAATCGTCAAAAGCAAAAATGATATCGACATTGGTCTCGCGAGAGTGGTTCGCCACTTTTCACGTCTAACTCTTGGACCCAAAATCTAGTATAGGAGCAGTTGGTGAAATCACAGCATCGCCCAGAACCCATGCAACTCCTCAGTAAGTAACAAGCAAATATACAAGTCTAGAGAACGATTTACTCGTCCTTAGCGCCACCCCTCCAGGACTTTTCGGCATTCTCAACGCTTGCCTTATCGCTCTTAACCTCTCCTGAACTCATTCCCATGAAGCCACCTGCTGCTTTCCATGGCCTTTCCAAATCACCCTTGGCAGGCTGTCCGAAGACATGGATTTTCACAAGGCTGGCCTCCAAAGCGCCCTTGAGAGGCAAGATCGATTGAATGACCAGCGGGTTGGTGTATTTGAAGTAAAGGTGCATGACACACATCATTCCAACACCCATGAGTTGGGATCTGAACTGGGAGCGCAGTTGTTGCTTGTCATAGTCCTGGATAGTCGTGACAACAGGGCGGGGCTCTTCGCCGGAACCCATAGGCGCCGGTTCGACATATTTCAATGTCTTAAGCTCTGTATCGTCACAAAAAGAGTTAGCATGCGCAAAACAAAATACTATAGCGAATATCTGGCAAAAAAATTTAGTCAGGGTGATAGCATAAGGTAAAGCTAACCCTTCTTCTTGTTGATCTGGTTGTATACGTAGAGGTAGAGGGCCGCGATTATGATGTTCGAAGCAATGTACATCGTTCGCACACCGATAAGGACTTCAGGCTTCTCGAATGGGATCTTCTTCGACACCTGCATCATCACAAGGATGATGACCAAATTTGTTCTGCAAACGACATGTTAGTTCTCCTTAATCGCATATCTGCACGAGGGCACTGCTCCGATGAACGTTTCAGGGGAAGGCTCTCTACTGGTTTTTGAGCTAAACTTACATTTGCGGATTCATGATGAACTAAAAGTATCAGGCGATACCAAAGACCCAAACGGATAGGATAGGAGATATTTTGAGGAAAGAAAATGCTGTTCGGATAGTTCTTGAAGCTGTCAAGATCCTCCACTGATCGGAAGTTTTTTAAGTTTAACACAGTGTTCGAAGGTTCTTCTAGTCACGTGCCATGGCGGCGAGCGGCGCCAAAAATAGAACTTATCAACGCTCTACATTTTGCGTCAACAATAGGTACTAGCTACGTTTCTTGTTGTGCGAGCCGAAATAAGCGTTAAAGCCGGAAAACGGAGTGATCCCGGGGCTATCTACGCCTAAACTAGTTTTTTTTTCTAAAAAAAGAAAGAACCCTTCTCCCAACATGATACCTTCATCCCCTCAGGGCCAGCTCAGAGAATCTTGTGCTCCTTCTGTCATATACAACGCATTATACCCCATAGCAGAATATTACCTAGCGCGCTAATAGTTTGATCTCCGTGGTTGCTATTGCATCGCGAATCGACGCTACACTATGTACCCCAGTACGAGAGCGTGACTTTCTAACTTGGGTCCCTTTCAACAGGGATTCCCGACCAGTCGAGCATAAGGCTGAACTGGAAACAATGCGTACAGAAGGACATAGCAATAAAGCCTATAGGTATGAGCAAATGGAAATGCAGTGCATCTTGACATGGATATAAGATTTGCCGCGATGCTCGCAAAGGTCCAATGTTTCGGCGAGATCCTCGGTTTCTGGGGTTTTCCGCGAAAAAGGAGATGAGAATTGCAAGGGGCTTTTTAAGTATATTCAGGTAAGAATCGGATGAATCGGGGATTTCGCAGGATGCAGGATGATTAAGACGGCAGATGTCAAAAGTAGACGGTTCGATACGAGAAGTAAAGATCAATCTTCTTAATACCATGGTCATACGAGCCTAAAATGTTTGAAAACTGATCATGGAAAGGGTTTGGCTTTACTAAAGGACATCAGTGGAAAGAACAGAATCATTCTAAAGGTCGGCCTGAAGATTCCTCTAAACTTATTTGCTGGATATACGTCATCACTTGCTTCTGTCAGGTTGGGCCAACTTCGGTCTCATCTTACTGGCCCTGCAAGAGTTGATAAAATCGCAACTAGTTACATGCTTACAGTCCAAGAAGTTAGAGTAGGTAGTAGGCAATTCGATCCGGTTGAAGCGTCAGTCGTTTCCCTGATGAATTCAAAGCTGCTTTGAAAGTATGAATACAAGTCTCAGCTAAATCGATCTTCAAATAGCTGCAAGACCGAGTTCCCTTCTTCAATCAAAATACTACATATTGGGGTTGAAAGCAGGTTGGAGTTGGAAGGTGGCCAATCAACCACCGCTAAAGCTTCAATGACATAAGCAATTGAACCTTTGGGGGATGAAACCTCTAAACTCTCGAACTCGCAAGGAGAAAGCAAGCAAGCCGTCGTCAATGTAACAACAGACATTTTTCCAGCCAATAATCTGACTTTGTTCTCTTCTTTCAAAGCGGCTGCTGCGCACTTTATAACTAGATGAAATGAGAAATGATTACTAACCGGCGATGCTCCATCTTGTGCACCAGACCACAGCACCGTCGGGTTTTTGCACTGACTGGCATGCCAATCCTGATCTAGGGATGACCCTACATGGAGTCGCAGATATTATTTATGGAAGCTGACACGCCTAGAAACTCAAAACATTTGCGCCATTTTTGATAGGCGTAAGCTAGCGAGAAGCGCTGAAATCTACGTTTGAAATCGCCAGCCAATTCTCCTGGTCAAGAGTCGAGGTTGTGAAGACTCACCCATTTTAGGATTAGCGCCGTTTTCACATCAACCACTCTTTTCGAAACCACTTCAAAGACTCAACGCATGATTTTCCCTCCTCTTTAGCCATCAACAAAAACGCGTTATTGCCACCTCTTCCAACAACTTCTTCGTGCTAACTCAACTTCGATCTCGGATATCCATCAAACTACGCGACATATTCGTATTTAGGACCGCGCGATATAACTAAGATACAAAATGCCTGGTGGAAAAGGCAAATCCGTTGGAGGCAAAGGCGCCCCAAAAGATGCTTCTGGCAAAACTCAGAGATCCCATAGTGCAAAGGCTGGTTTACAGGTTAGTAACAATGGATAGTCCTCTGGATTTACTGCTTGATGATTGACCACTCGATGCGACGCGCGAAACGAGAATATTTGCTCTAGCTCGCTCTTGCTACCTCAACGAGCATGTGGGGTTTTCACAACTTGATACGGCATAGTTAACATAAATCTCTAATACGATTTGGCATTGCTAACTTTACCACTGTATAGTTCCCTTGTGGCCGTATAAAGCGATTTTTAAAGAACAACACTCAAAACAAGATGCGTGTTGGCGCGAAAGGTACGTCTAGTTTACATGGGCCTTGGGAAGTCGTAAGGTCAACGCTGACACTGTAAATTCGGATTCAGCCGCTGTCTACGTTACCGCTGTCCTCGAATATCTTACGGCGGAAGTCCTTGAACTTGCCGGAAATGCCGCCAAGGATCTTAAAGTCAAACGTATCACACCCCGCCATCTACAACTTGCTATCCGCGGCGACGAAGAGTTGGATACATTAATCCGAGCAACTATTGCCTTTGGTGGTGTCCTGCCGCGTATTAACCGAGCACTATTACTCAAAGTTGAACAGAAGAAGAAAGGCAAATCCGAGGCATAAAAGTAACGTCGGTGATATGCGATCAAGCATGTGGCGGTGGGCAACACGGCACTCAAATTCCGGTGCAGCGCGATAATGCGAACCTTACAAGCCTTTGTTGCGGGCGGCACATGGACTTGAAACTGATCCATTCTTACGTTCACGATCATGATATTTATTTCAACTTGAGGCCTTGGTTCATTGTCCATGGACGCCTTCTCGTCAAGTTGATGCCTTATATATCTGCTACCTTTTTCTTTCTCTTATCTTGACTATGGTCGTTTATGCTTTTCATTTTCTTCAGGCGCTTTTCTGGGTTGGCTGACCGGTGGGAAGGATGACTCAAAATCCGGGTTCGGAAGGACAGTCACAAAGCTGGTAGTATGTTTGAATCCCTTTTACCTTTGTTGTGCTCTTTCCCATTTCTCTTCATGCTGGATTCTGGTTCCCCTATCATTGTACGTTTTATTTGCTCTAATCTCGCTGTATCAGTACTTGCAGTCTCTTGAGGACACAATCAAACAAAAAAATCATCCTACCAGCCTCACCCTGTTTTATCTTTCTTCCTTTGAAGCTCAGACAGTAGGTGTATGGTTTTAGCTGCCAAATTGTACAGCCTGGTGCCTTATAGATTGAAGTATTTTGGAACAAAACTATATTACTATTTAGCATGCGAAATTAGCCGAACTCCTAAGAAAAGCTGCCAATTTGGGCATAGACCAACACGTCACCTAAAAGCGAATATGTATATGTGATGAGACTCTTTAGAACTAGGAACATCCATCCTATTTTAGCCAACTCAAAAGCAAACTCTTCTTGCGCGCTAGTACACACAGGGATAGCATCATAGGAAAAAAAAAGACACGAATATACTGTTAGTAGCTCTTTCAGAAGAAGTGATCGCTTTGCAAAAAAAGAAAATAAAGTGTCGGTTATGGTTTGACTAGCCCAGGGAAGCAGCTGAGACTGGAATCTAGAGGGAACAAGGAGATGGCGCTTGTCAAAGTCTATACATGTATATATATATATATATATTAAATAACTAGTTAATAGTTAATAGAGAATGCATTGTTGCAATCTGCAGGCTTTAAGTGGTGGGAAACAAGCCGAGTCTCCTGATCTTTTACTAGGTTGGGCAATATCAACGTCAACAAACAAATTCTTGCAATGCCAGATAGTTCTACATTTACTTAGGTAGAATATATATTAATACGTACCGCGAATAGTTACTAGTTAATACGATTCTTTTTTTGATGTCTATATACAGTACATACATACAGCTACACAAGTAAAACCAGAGGGCAAAGAGGTCCGTCAGAAAATGGCGACGAATTACAGTAACAATGAAAGAAACCGCAATTGGATACAGCCATCATAAATTCATCATCCGGGACTATTGAATTAACTCACAGCTCTTAGAGCCACAAGCAAACTTGCGAAACCACAACTTAAAAAGCATCAGACCGGGAAAACATTGGCACGGGCCATATGCGCGTCCGCGTCGTCATCATTTGCAATTGGGTGTTTCAAGGAGTGGATATTGAAGGAACACGGATAAAAAAGGAAAGAAAGAAAGAAAGAAAGGCATTAATTGAAAAGGGAAAAGAAGGCTGGTAGAGGAGAGAAGGAAAGACGGAGAGCTGGCCAGATGGAAGCTATTTATACCGTTGAGGACAGCAACAGATCATGGCGCTACACTAAACGAAAGACAGGCGGGTGACTCTGACTGGTTGAAAGCACGCAGGAAGGCAGGATTTGGGAGATAAGGTGTTGGTGAAGTGTTTATATTGATGGCGGTCTCCGGTCTAGTGGGAGGACGTCCCCGGGCCCCCGGGATCAAAGGGTTGTGAGGCAACAGGAACATGCAAGGGGAGAGAGGTATCAGGGATAACACATGAGGGTATGGGTATATTGTAGACTGGAATCTACCAAAGGATTTTGCAGTCGATGTTGATACAGTGGCCCGCTAAGATTGTATACTTGGACAGATCCCGTCTTCGCCTGTTGCTCTCGACGGTAATAATATAATGCAAGTTTTCACACTACTAGCATTGAAAACGGGCCCTTTACGTGCTTTTCTTAACGCAAATCTGAAATATAAAATTGAAAACGTTCGGGCACTCTTAGAAGAGGCCGCATATTTTCTCAGGGAACCAAGATTAAGCTAAAGACAAGGAGAGAGATATCATAGGGGTAGGGTGGAAATGGATATAGACTAGGAAAATCACCGCAAATCTTCAGAATAGAGCATTAATCACAGAAAGGCAAACATCTATTGAGCTCTCTTCCGTCGTTTAACGGGACTCCTTCCTAGAGCCGAATTGCCATTGTTGTTATCCAAGATCTGTGCATTCCCGTCCACGCTTGTGTTGGCAGGACTTGGCGCTTCGCTGCTGCTAAAGGTTTCGGTGATTCGACTCCCACCATTATTGGCTGGTACATCTCCAACATCGAGGTCGCCTCCATTGTTACTGTCATGCTTATCAAAGAAGTTGCTTGCCTGAGCCTGTTTAGCTTCTGTATTGTGCTCCCCAAAGATGTTTCCAGCATGGTCGCTCTGGAGTTTGTCAAAATCAAATAGCTCATTCGCCTGCGCGGCTAACGCGTCACCTGCGTCTTCATTACTATTCTCATCCTGAGTATTTTCCTGCGCTCCCTGATTCGCTCCGTATTCCGCACCCCTTGTAAGGTCCATATTCGCATAGTCCGAAAAATAATCTCCACTGTGGAAAATTTGGTTCAGATCTAGCGGGGGAGGCGGTACGTTGCTAGGTTTATCGGGTTCAAGACCAGGGATTAGACCGGTTGGACTGAGTGGTTGGAGAATGTTCGTAAGGTTTTGTACTGACCGATCCTGTTCTGCTTGCATTTTGACAAGGTTGTCAATCTCAGCACGAGTGTTAGCCAGTTGAGTGGAATAACTGTGGGGCATGGGAGGCGGATTTGGAGTAATAAGCGCGTTGTTTAATGATGATACCGCGGACGGATCAGACGCATGGCTTTCGTTTGCAATTAAACGTAGCATATCTGCTCGCTGACTTGCTGTAAGAGGCGAATTGCCTCCAGAGTTCTCAAGTGACGAAAGAACAGTAGGAAAGTCCGGTGCCTCAGGCTGGAGGCTGTGTCGGGCGTTTGAACTTTGAATAAGGGACATTATGTCCCGTTGAGGGTGGTATTTTCCTCCACCTTGGCTCTGGCTGCGGCTGTGAGAGACAGGAGCATACTGTTGTTGTTGAGTTGTAGATTGCGGGCTTGCAGTGTCGAACAATTCTTCCACACTTCCTGCCCGGGTACTAGGTCTGTGGCCATTGTTCTTGCCCTGCTGCATATCATATTGGCTATTTGCCGGCGATAAAGTATTTACTCGGCCAGATGAACCATCTCGGCCAACAAGGGGAGGCGCTTTGAGCAGCAACGGCGGTTTCTTTGCAGGGCGTTGGCCAGGATTGAGATTCGACTCCAAGTTTCCTAAATAGTCACCGACGTCAATGATATTAGCTTGACCCTGGTCTTGCGGCATTGGACCAGCAGCAAAAGAATTGATCATTCCCTGAGACCCTTCATGGCCTTGTAGGCTTCTATTATAAACGGTGGCTAAGAAAGTCAATATCGCATTGATGGAGTTTTCGTGGCGATTGTGTTGCTCTTGAAAGTTAAGTGCTTGCTCATAGAGCTGCTCGTGCTCTCTGCGCAGCTTACTTATAGTGCTAGAGATCACCTGCTGCTGATGGCGAATATTCTGAAGCTCCCGATATACGTTTGCAAACTGTTCCTTGGCCAATGTTGCCTCTCCAGGTGTGATGGACAATTGACCTCGAAACTTGCTTCTCTCCTCTCTACCACCACTGTCTTCTACGTACTCTTCATTCTCACCGTCGTCACCTTCTCCTTCAGTCTTTATTCGCGAGCTTTTTGCAGTAGCTTTCGACTGGGAGACGTTTTTGGGTTTCTGGATCAACCATAACAAATCGGGATGTCCTCGCCTGAAATAAGGATTCGAGTATTCGCTGGGACTCTTATTTTTCCTCTCGCTGGCTCGCATTGAATTATCCGACAGCCCGACCTTTTTATGGAAACCGTACATGTTCAGCTGACGGACAAATGAAGCATAATTGCTGTGTTTAAATAGCTCTGGAATCAGTGTTCTTGCAAACTGGTCTTCGTCAAGCACAATGAAAGATCGACCATCTTCGGACCATCGGATTAAATCTGTATTCTTGGACTCGTCGAGGAAACTACGGTACGAGGCCCGCAGGTCAGCATCAACAAAAAAAAAAAAAACAAAAAAAACAGAATTACGCTGTCAAATAAGGGAGTTTCTGACACGTACCTACTCAGTTTCTGCACAAACGGAGGAATTTGTTTGCGCTTCGCCTGTGCATCCTTTTTGGCAGCAAGCGCCCTCCGCTCCAACTCCTCTTCCGTTTCACCGGTTGTAGGATCGACGTCGCCCGGTCTTGGAGGTGGCTCCATCAAGGACATTTCATTTTTTCTAATTCTCCCGACAAGTTGGTTCGACGGCCTCCGAGCCAATTGATTTGTTGCTTGAACATGAGCAATACCAGCAGGATGGGCAACAGGCTGATATGGCTCTATAGTTGTATTTCCCGGCGGATTAGCTAGAGAAGGGCCAGCTTGACCCCATTGCAGGAATTGGTCATTAGAGAGCTGTGAGTCCGGGGTGGAGTAGCTGTGCGAGGGTGACATCGGATGTGGGGAAAGGGGGACTGCGCCTGGAGCCGGTCTTTTGCGCGAAGAGCCTTGCGATGCCATGATGAATGGAGGGTAATAAATAATGCAGTTCCGAAGCCGTCGTGTGGTGGGTGAACGATATCGATAAACCGGGCGATTGGGATAATGAAGTAAGGAGGATAGGGAGGATGTTATGGTAATGAGAGAAATGGAAAATAAGGGTATCAGATGCGTAGGATTCGTAACGTCGTGATTCGGATTAGAAGGAGGTCCAGGTTGCGGCTATTAGGCTTCGAATGACCAGAGCGGAAAGCGAATAATACTGCAGCCAGGAAAGGGCAGCAGCAACTCTGGTCAATGAAGTGAAAAGCGCCCCAATTATATTCAACGACCGTCCAAATCCTAGATAGAAGGTTGGCGCGGGGATTAGCTAAGAGCACGAAGACAGAACGGCAAGTAATTGGTGGTCGACGGGGACATACAGAATCCTGCTTCCACGCGCGTCCTGTGCCAATGACGGCGGCGAGAAGCTCACTGGAGGGGTGGCTGCAGCGTCAAAAGGCGGGTTTGAGAAAGGCAGCAGGCAGGATTTTCAATCAACATTTGAGAGTGGAGGAGACGGGAGATAGCGATGAGGATGACTAGCTAAGGGTTTCCGAGGATTAATGAACGCGCATCCGGCCAGAGCATCTGAGATCCCAGTCACCAGATTTTGGAGATTCTCGATGGGGATGAACAGCAAAAGAATTCCTATAATCCCGACTTCTTGGCCCGCAATGACGTTGCGGCTGTGTGATTGGCTGGGAGTCAGGGATGTGAGTGCTGACTCAGCCGGCGATAAACGCTTATCAGCTCCTTCCTAGTCTGGGGTTGAGGTTCCCAGGTACTATGTATGTACTTTCCATTTTTGGGCTGCTTTGATACACTCGGAATACTTAAAACGACAATGGCGATTGCGGCCACCATAGAGACTAGCCAGATGGAAGTGGATAGCTTCACGGAATCCCACTATGTTGTCTCAAGAAGGTCCAACCATTGCCATCCATTAACCGCTCAATTCTCAAATTAAAGCTCCAAATCCCGCCTGCAACTTCTCCCACACCTCCGGATGCTCTGTTGAGAACTGTTCTACTTTCTTCGGAGCCTGTAGATCAGCAACCATCCTCCCTTCATTCTTTGTCCCATTCAAAATAACAGTATTTCCCAGTCCCAATACGAAACAATACAAGGCAGCCTGAGGGCTGATCCCTACCCGCTGCGCTAACGACCCTACGGGCTCAGAGAAAACCAAATCCGGATTCGCAGTTAGTGTCCAAAAGGATTGGTAAATAATGGAATTCTCTACGCAGAAATTTCGAACCGGCACGTCAAAGTGAGTGCGACGGTAGAACCGATTCTGTACCACTGCCGGTTTCACTTTGGCTATTCGGTAGAGAGTAGAGAGTACAGGAAGTGAACAGTTGGAGATGCCCAGATGCCGGATCTTATCGGGAACGTATTCTTCGCATGCGGACCAGGCTTCTAGCGTCTGTTCCATTGTGGGAAGCGGGGAATGCAGGACGAGAGCGTCGAGATATGCTGCGTTTTCGGAGCTTGGGTCGTCTGAGGGTCGGAGATTTCTCAGAGACGATCTTATCGAGTCGTGTACCTGCTCTGTGATTGAAGAATCGGCCCTGTACGGCATGTTATCTGGATCCTGGCCGGCAATGGAGGTATATTTTGTTTGAACCTGTAGTGTGAGGAAAGAGCAGCTGTTAGTTATGAAAGCCAATGAAATTTTTTTTTCATTTTTATGTCGCAAAAGACCCTGGAATTTTAGGAGAAAAAGGAAAATAAAACTAACATAGAGATTTCCCCGCTTCACTTTGCCCTCAGATATGGCTCTTCTTATTCCTTCTCCTACAAGGTCTTCTCTGTAGTGTTTCGGCTGCGCTGCCGTATCGACAGCCGTAAACCCATTGCAAAGTGCACGGTAAACCAAGTCCGCTGTCCGGTCTTTCTTCCAGGCAGTTCCGTATAGAAAGACAGGGATTGAAGCGGCCTCAGATCCTGCAGCCCGAAGCGCAAGTCTATCCCATCTTGATGCGACCATTGTAATAAACAAAATATGAATTGCTTGGTGAGCTTGATAGGACTTTGAACGGATTCTTGGCCTCGAAGGTGTAGTAACAAAGTAATAGCGTTAGTCTATTATCGAGTATATCCCAATCAACGACTGCGTATATCAGGTTCTGGGCTTTTCTCTTTCTTTTTACTGAAGGGTAGTATATTATGCTCATGAGATGGAGAGTTGGGGGAGTTCGCCTGAAGCTATCCCCCACACGAAGCTATGGGTGTCGTCATCGCACCTTTGCCTCTGAGGACTGCCCATAATTGAAATACTTATATATGTCTCCATACATTAGGTAGTTTCTTTCATGGGCGGCAAATCCATTGATATCGTGCTATCGGTACATTTTCTTTATGGTCCATTTCTTGAAGAGCACTTTTTCCTGAAGGAATACCATCCCTACTAGAGCGGCTTGCTTGTGAAACTTCTCCCGTTCAGCGAGGGAAAGAATACCCGGTTTACTCAATCAGTACATGCAAAGGATAAACTGAGTACTTAGTCTTATCGAAATTGTAGGTTAAGTTCATAAGTGGCCTGTGAAACAGAGAGGATTCATTATTACGAGCGTTGAAGATCCGAACCCAGGATGCATTTCTCCCACCTGCCGCTAGGAAGAACTTGTTTGTTCAGGGCTTTGGCTATTTGCGGGGTGTGTAACTGTTTATATGTCCATGAATACATGGATTTCCGGGGTAGTTGAAGATGACTATTGACTTCTGGTATGTATGTAGTTTTGGAACACCCCATAGGACGCTTTTGTGTGTGTGTATTTGTACATCTGCAGCCCAGTCATCTGATACCTTCAAAATGTCTACATATGAATGCAGAAATGCTTGAGGGAAAGAGGCTCCTGGGGTCATGCGCTTCGCTTGATGCATGGATCTCCTTCGAGTTGCGTTTGGGAACAGCGGATGACCCCAGCACACCAGGGACGGCAATGGAGACCTTTCCGAGGAGGGCGCTCTCTTCCTAGGGGTGTTATCCAGTTAAGGGGACGATTTCGGCGGTCCATAGCAATGAACAAGACTTGTGTGTAGATGCAGGAGCTGCAGGTAGCGGCAAACCAAGGTTCACTGCCTTGGTTTATTAACGTCTGAGAGGCTTCCCAGGCGATCGAATGTGGATGTCATACTGTGCGTTTTATTCGATCCTGGTTCCCCACGGGCCTAAAACAGGAGGCAACAAGGTGAGTGTCGGGATGATTTGCCGAGTTTCCCAGGAGAGACTAAATAGATCCAAGGGTCGTTGTGTAATTTGTCCCTGCGTCGCCGAAGTGGCAAGCCATAAGAGGGTCACAACAATCCTCATGCTTGGTGACGAGAGAGAGTTGGGTTCGTTAGATTTGGACCACAGAGCTGGTACTGCCCATCACCTGACACTGGGGCGCTCTTGTTTGCGGTGTTTTTGAGTTGGCCATCTTAGCCGAAGACCTTTTTGAGTTCTGAGTGTGGGAGTGGGGGAAATCAAGCCTGTCTCGGAGCCCCTACCAATGAGATTGATTTGATCGAGCTGTTACAAGATCTGTGCGAAGGGATTTACACTTGCGGGAGTGCGGATGAGCTAAAAGGCTCCCTCTCCATATACTATTGTTCACGACTTTTTGCTTTTCCATCGTGACGCGAAACAACCTTGAGGGATGCCAGCATCGAAGATTTAGGAAGAGATTGGAAAAATTAGCCTGATTATGGTGGACAAGGAGTTTCTACTCCGTAGTGGTTTGAAAAAAAAGAGAAGTGACCCGTCGCCTTTGTTCCCGTCTTTCGCATCTAGGATTAACAAACGCAATAAGGCCTGGAATGATTTGAGGACGGCCAATCCCTTTTTCTTTTTCAAGGAAGGGTGTGGGCAAGGTTTTGTTACTCGTCATCCAGAATACAAGACGACAAGAAAAGGAAAAGGGTGGATATAATTTGGTTTGCCCGTTTCCAGGCGGATTGATGTTGATATGACGGGTAACTTTCTCGGAATCTGGTTTGAGTGCCCACACAAGCCCCTAAGTCATTTTAATCAGGTCTTGAGAAATCGATAATTTCTTTTTTACAACGACGAGGACGGAAGAGGCAAGCATTCAGGGGGTGAAAGCAGCCAACGCCAATTTCACACCATGTCGCGCAACGTTTGAATGCGATGACGGCGAAAGGACGAGATGGCCTAATTGTCTAAATTCAATTATTTTGTATGTAGGTCTTTGCTTGTAGGCAATCAGTGACTTGGGCGGCGGCCCTAAGCAGCCCTTGCCTGGTTGACCTCTGGATGTGAATGATTTAGTTTCCTGTGAATCTCAATACATGGGTGGGTGTGCGTGTGTGTGTTTGTGGTCCAGGTAACTAGTTTAAGTGAGGTGGGCAGTGAATGAGACAAGCAAAGTTGAGATGGCAAACACAGCAGCCTTTTTCCCGTTGTTAATACACGGGTGGCCAGGAGAATACCAAACATCATTCGCTAGGATCACTCGGTTTCCGGAAGCCTGGTGGGCGAGAGTTGAGCTGAACGATGGTCGGAATCGCAGGCAACCAAGGGATGGCTTCAAGTGTGAACTTCATTCCACAAAAACGCACAGCTAACTGCTCCCTGAATTCTTCGCCATTCTAACCGGGATTCGTAAAAAGGCACAAGTGTAAGGAGATCGATGATGCTGAGAGTATGAGAGAGATGGAAGCGCCGGGTGAGATTTTGGAGGCTAAAAACCCACGTCTTCTCCAAATTCTCGCCCTTAACTTTTCCTTAGTTCGTCGACTTCCTTACTCACCAAATCTAACCCTCCTCCCAAATTTTTTCCCTTCTCCCTCCCTCCCTTTTTCCCTTTCCCACGACAAACCTCAAATTCTTACTCCATCCGTGCCTCACTCTCCCGTCATCGCTTTGTCATTCTCTAGCAAGCCGCCACTTGCTGACGGCCTTGTTCCTCATCTTCTCCCTTTTCCTCTTCGCCATTCTTCTTTGCACTGTCTGCTCTCTCCGTATTTAGCTCGACCAGCTTGCTCAAAATTCAACTGCTACTTTCTAGCTGTCTTAATCTCGTGCTTTCAATCTGGCTAGATATCTATTCGTCATTTGCAAGCCTCTTACAGCTATTTGCCCAATCATACTTACAGCGTGTTCGCCCTCTCCGATCGTAGCATCTGCCTCTCCTGTCGCAAACTCGTGATCGAGCCGCCCTTCTGCTAACTCTGATCGTCTACGGACCTCTTGGGCTATCTTGACGAGCCGAACCCGAGTTCTAGCTCTGAAACCCGCGTCTTCCCAACACTGCCCAGTCACCCTCCGTATGCAAGAAGCCTTCAAGAACCCAGTCGCGCTTTCACACATCTTACCCATGCGGTAATCGTCGTCTTCTCTCGCATTCCGTCCTGCGTTCCCATGTTGACGATTTTGACGTTTATCTACGACTGATGAATACGACTCCGACAACGTTCTAGCCCCAGCCCTTGGAGTTTCCATATTTCCTGCCTCTATTCTGGGTCCTCACTGTCTTGGTCTCGAACACCGGGCGAATCTTCCACACGTGACCGTTGCTGCCTTGACGTGTGCGTCTAAACACTCAACAAGCGATACAATCCTCGCGAGGTGGTTGCGGTACACGCACAATATATAAAAGGTGACACTCGCAATCCTCTGACACCTGCCCGTCACGTGTTTTCCTGGTGCTGTTTTGGTCCTATTCCTTCACTCTTCCGAAGCGCTAGTGTCACGAATTCCTGTTCATCTCGCTCGAGCTCTCTCATTATGAGCAACTATCATCCTCAAAGTCAAGATATGTATCATAATACTGTTTCCCGGTCTCCTGGTTCTCATCGCCATGCCCAGCAGCAGCAACAGCAACAGCTGCACCGCCAACCTTCGAGACAGTTCGATGCTTTTGGTTCCATGCCAGCTTCTATGTTTGAGGATCCCTTATCACGATACGAATCGGTCACTTTGGACAGGATGAATCAAGGCCTTCAATCTGCCAATTTTCCCTACGATATTGCAGGTGCTCAGACTTGGAATGCGAATAATCTGAGCGGTGCGCACACTTTGGGAAGTATTGTTCCCGCCAACCCACTCTCTGCATCTGCGAGAGGAAGGTCAAATGTGCGTGGTCGAACTGGCCTTCCAACGGTAAGTGTCGCTGCACAACCTCGGTATCATTCACTCGGCAGAACCTTTCTGACCCAAGGGATGCAGACCTGGCTTGACCAACAGCCCGCTCCCCTCCAAAACGCGTTTCCACTTGCGCCAGGAGCAATTCAGCCGAATCCATTGCGCCCTGAAAACATCAACCACAGTCATAACCATAACACCGATGGAGAGGATGAGCTCATTCCAACTGCTATTGTCATCAAAAATATCCCCTTTGCAGTCAAGAAAGAACAACTCATTCAACTTATGACCGAGATGAGCTTGCCATTGCCATATGCCTTCAATTACCACTTTGACAACGGCGTGTTCCGTGGTCTGGCCTTCGCAAATTTCACCTCTGCCGAAGAAACCGCAACCGTCATTGAAGTCCTCAATCATTTTGATTTGAATGGCAGAAAGTTGAGAGTTGAATACAAAAAAATGCTTCCCGCTCAAGAGCGCGAAAGAATCGAGCGTGAAAAACGCGAACGCAGGGGTCAGCTTGAGGAACAACATCGGCCAATGCCTACCTCGCAACTTCAAAATCAGAATTCCATGTCGTCTCTGGCTTCTCATCTACCAACTACTTCACCATCGCCGGTTTCTCAGCGTCCAAATGGCTTAGGTTAGTTATCGCGTGTTCTCCAAGTAACTTAAATCTTACTTTTCATTCTTTTCTTATCTCTCGCATGATGCTAATAATCTTTATTAGAACTAGATATGAATGACGCTCAGACGTTGCAATTCTATTCTCAGATGCTTCTATTCAAGCAAGATCAGAATAGGGAATCATTGATTTTCCCATCCACCTTAACACCCCTTCAACGTCGCACTGTGCATACGTTGGCCCACAACATGGGTTTGGGTCATGCATCTCGTGGAACTGGTGACCAACGCCAAGTACACGTTTTTCGTGTCGCTCCCGGTTCGAACGTGAGCCCTCCAATCCCCAATATGCCAGTCACCATTCACCCTACAGAGACAGCCCGCCGAGGTCTCAACCGTGCAGCCACAATTGATTTTAGTGAAGCAAGAGGCGACGCGCCGAACCCTTTTGGGACCCTTCGTAGCCACAACTCTGGGTATCTTGGTGTGCTTGATTCGCCTGGAACTTTTGGTAGCGCTCAAAATCTTCGAGCAGCAAAGTCTTTCGCGGATCTCCGCTCATATACACCGTCCCCAGCGCCATCCACCGCAAGTTACCCTGCTGCATTGCACGCTCAAGGCGCTCGTTTGCAGGCTTATGACAATATCGCTAGTGCAAATTCAACCACTCCCACTTTGACTCCTACCCCAGGCTCTTCCATCGGCTTGCAACGTACTGATGACAACTTGCTAATCAACAGCCTTGGTGGACTTACTCTTAGCACTACTGTTGGCGGTGGTAATGCTTCTAGCCCAAGGCGGCTTCGTTCAATGTTTTCTTGGGAACAGGAACCAGCTCAATCATCTGCAACTGCTCCTATTGGAAGTAACCGTTCTATCGGCCTTGGCGGTTTCGATACTCAAACTCAAGAACGTCTTCCGCTTAGACAGCCGCGTGGTCCTATCCCGGAAAGAGGATCCGGATTTCGCAGACCAAATGGACACCAATCTCGGAGCAGCGACGAACTCCAACAGGGTCGACCCGAGATTGTTGTCGAATAAATAATACCCCTTACCGGAACTAGCAGTTACGAAACGAGATAACGTCGAGTGAAAAACAATGTACTCCATGTTACATTATAGTGCTTCTTTTGAGACACCATCCATTATATTGAGTGGTGCCTTTACGATTCGATGATGGATGACGCAATGACCTTACCTAAAAGACTCGGCTTTACATAAAAGTTTCAATGGAGAATGATTTAACTAGATGCTACTCAACTTTGGGGCAGCCCACCAAATACGACTCTTATTTGAACGATGTTTTTCTAAACACCCCATTTTCCCAGATGAGAGCGATAAAGCAAGAAAAAGATTTTTTTATTTTTAATATATGAACCCCATTTGCTATTGAGAGCGTCAGGCGCAAGGCACATACGGTCGTTTTTTACTCATGAAAGTAACCCAGAAATTTTCCGAAAACACCGCACATTCGCCTGTCTGTGTTTTTCTAAACTAATCCTGATCTTTTTTTGTCTGACCTAAGCTTTCGAATGGATACTGTGTCAAATAGTGCACGCTTTATTTGCATAACTTGCCTGGACTTACGTTTTGGAGCCTCTTGGGGTAATGGTGTTTTAGCTGTTCGAATCGTTCTGTTGTTTCGAGGATTTTTCAATTCTTTGGTGCCATTGCTGGGCCCGTTTAATATACATACTTATTAGTTTATGTTTTTCTTATATTTTGGTTGTCAAAGTCCTGTGGCGAGTTCAAGTTTTGCGACTTGCCACTCTTTCGGCCCATACGAAAGTGAATTGTTATTCCTCTGGCGTTTTTTGTCAATTTGGAAAAAAGGAAATTTAAAAAAGTCGCGACGGCTAGTTTTTATCAAGCGGGATTTGCCACGCTTGTTATCTCTTTATGACCCTTTTTGTGGCCTGCCATCTGTCTTCGGTGTATTGCATTGCAATATCTACAATGTCAGGACTCGGAACTCGTCGAAGTTTCTGCACTGGAATCTTCTGCCTTGCTCATTTTGTCCCGACTTCTTTTCCACGTACAAAGAAAGAACCTACTTTAGCTATGATAGCGTCGGTTGGGTTTACTGCGCTCTGAGTGAACGGGCAACGACTACGTGAGATTCTGCCCATTGAAATTTTCTTCCGCCCCTTGTTCTATCTTCAACTAAATACATATTTGGCTTTTAATGTTGTGTTCTGGGGATCCTTCTTTTGGCTCTTAGTCTTGAGAATTTTTTTCTTTTTCCCGTTTTCAAGTTTGACTCCGTTCACTCTTAAACTACAGAAAGGATGTTCCCATTCGGAATCATGTTTGCGCACACTTTTTGGGCGGCAAGTTTGGTATTTTGTATGTAGGTGTTTCAAATGCTAGTTTTATTTTTATTGGAAACCATCGTATACACATATGGTGTGGAAGTACTAAATGCGAACACGCTAAGTCTCTGTAAAATGTCCGTACTCAGAAGCTGAGATTAACAAGGCAATATGCGTCCTACCGTGAATATCCCTGCTTTCTCGCCCACTCCATCTTCTTCTCCCTCTCCAGCTCTCTAGCCCGTTCTCGATCCCGTCTGGGCTCGGGTCTCCGTCCACCCTTGATTTCCTTCTCTTTCTGCCTCGGATCAATGACCACCAAATCATCTACATCCCGATTTGACTCCTTCCATGTATGATCTTTACCACGCGTGTCTTTTGCAAACTTAAGCGTATGCGTCATCCAGTCTGTCTCATTATCATCCTCTTTGCTTACCCCAGAGCTAGCTTCGGCATCTCTAAGATCCCAGGCGCGACAGGATTCGCAGTTTGCAATGAAGTGGAGGTCACAGAGCTGAGCTTCTTCTTCGTCTTCTGCCTCGTCGGCTTCATTCCTAGAAGGTGATTCATGTTGGTCGGAATGTTTGGATGGCTGGTAGGCAGCGGTGTCATTTGATTTGAATGTTCGTGGTTTCTTCGCAGCTTCTGCATCGGCCTTTTCAAGGCGCGCTTTGAACTCGTTCAGTCGTTTTAATGTGTCGGCTTCTTCTTTGCTATTGAAATCTGTGCTATTTGTAGAACCGGGGGCGGGACGCTTACGTCCACGTATCGAGTTTTGGGGGATTAGTGACTCTAGTGCTGATTTTATTCTGCCAGGCTCGCTTGGTGTTGATGCGGTCGTTCGTCGCATTGATGCTTTGAGAGACTCAATTTCTTCATTTAGGCGTGAGGCTTTGGATGCCCGTGTGGTTCGATCTGGCGAAAGGGACGGAGAACGAGGGCTTTCGGGATCTGGAAGGGGAAGTTGGGTGTTGGGATCCCGTGATAACCTGCGCACAGGGCGCGGGGATTCGGATTGTCGAGGAGAGTGGGTTGTTCGCCTATGGGAAGGTTTCGAATTGGAATGTTGTTCGACGGATTCCACTATATGGGGCTTTGGCTTCTGATTTTGCTTTGGCGAGGATTTTTGTTTCCTTTCCCCCAGAGACACGCTATCTGCTACGAGCTTCGTATTGAATTTTGGCTTGCCGGACTTCGAAATAGGTAGAGCTTCCTCCTCTTCTTCGCCCGCACCAAAGCTCAACAACGTCTTCCCAGATTTTGCTTGCTTCTTCTTTCTCTTAACGCTCTCTCGCCTATCTCCAGCTTCCTTCTCTCGAACGGCAATCCTCTCCCTTTTCCGCAACTGTCCATCAAATGGACCCAAATTATCAACCTCGCATCCTGTAATCTTAACCGCATAGACGGGCCTCTCCATTCCCTCTACTAATTCCGCATCCGCAATTTTGACGATGTTGTATATGCTATCACCCTCCAATCTCCCAAACAAAGTACATGTCCCTGTCAACTCCCTCTCCGCTGACGCCAGCGTAACAAAGAATTGACTCCCATAACGGCCGTCCTCACCCTTGGCCATACCAACCAAACCACGCCTATTAAACTTCAGCCGGCTGTGAATTTCATCTCCAAATACAATCTTCTGGCTTGGATCACGCGGGTCACGCTCGAACTCCGGATCTTCATAAATTGATGAACCGCCGGACCCTGTGCCTGTGGGGTCACCGGCTTGAACGACAAAATTAGGTACGATGCGATGAAAGGTAGTATTTGTGTAGTACCCATCTAGACAGTGTTGGAGGAAATTTTTGCAGGCGAGTGGAGTTTGTTTGGCGAAGAGGGAGAGGTGGATAGGCCCGACGGTTGTGTGTAGAGTGGCGGAGGCTGTGGGAGGTGGTTCGGTGTTGTAGTGAGACGACATTTCGGGAGGAGGATGGTTGCTCAAAATTAAGGAGCTTCAAGAAACAGTGTTGGGAACCAGTCGCATTCGGGGGGATCGAGAGGTGGAGGAGTGAAACTTCGCTCCGAGGACACTATTTGCAGCTTCGTGCCCTCTCTTATAGATGGCAATTCCTCCCAATGCCGCCGTGATGAGAAAATTTCCAAGGCAGCGTGCTTGATGCAAGGCGGAGGTGGATCGCCAAGAAAGATCCGGAAAATGGGCGGAAGCTTGGACCACTCCCGCCAAGCTCGCCCCGGAATTTCTCCGGTTCCGCTTCCACGGACTACAATCAAAAACCAACCTACAAGAGCCATAGTGCAGAATGCGAGAAGATGGAATGTACGAGAGGGACTCATCTTGTAAACAGTATCTCATGCCATAAAATGGACGATACTTTGGATAATCACTATATCTAAGGAGCAGCATGTCCTATTCTAATTTTCAATTTTACGATGCTTCATAATTCAACCGTGATGTTGTGTTAACCAACCAATCCTGAGTGATTGCTTTCGACAACGTCGGTATTCAAGACCGCCTCAACCTCCTTATGAAATACGAAATTAAAGATATGTTGAGGTTAATGTTAGGATACGACAAAGCGATATTGCCTGACACTCCAATCCTTGTCAGGGTATAAAGAACCAATTTACTTTTTTCCCCCCATCATGCCACACTCTTCTCTGCTATGTGGTGGATTTGTACATCCTTGGACTTTCGCACAAGTCTAAATCCTCCGACCAGCATGAACAGTACCTGGGCGGCAAGAACCACAGCAAGCGTAGCCATTGCACCAACAGCGCCAGCCTGAGCCTTTGTCAGGCCTCCGTCTTGAGAGGTTGCAGTGGGCCTGGGAGCGGAGCTGTTCATAGCACATCCTCGGCTTGTACTACCGCAAGCTTTGCACCATTCTTCTTGGGATGACAGACTGATTTTCTCCATATTCGCCGAGAATTCTGACCATGGTAGGAGTTTCTTGCCTTGATTGAACAAAGCGAATTCTGATGGTTGGTTGCCCGACGAAATCGTGCCGTTGTGGAAAAGGAATCGCACGCTAATGTCGGAAGGATCAGGGAAAGATGAACTTGGTGCGTTGGTTACGAGCTCAAAAGACATGGTTGATGCATAGTCTGGAATTCCGTTAAAATCATTATGCGTCTTTGACAACTGAGTGAGGCCAAAGAAGGAGAGGAAGGTGGCGTAAGCTCCGAATTGGACGTTGAGCTTGGCGGCATCTCCTTTTGAGGAGATGAATTCTTTGAATGCCATGAGAATCTCACCCGCCAGGACGGAGCCGCTAACTGCACGGATAGGCTCAGATTCATTGTACGCCAGGTTGAACTCGTGAATGTTGGCGAGGTCAAGTAGGCGGGAATAGGTTGAGTCAGTCAGCAAGTCGGAAGAAGGGAAGTTGTCGCTCGAGTTGTGGATATTAGCCACATTGAGAAAATCGAAAATGGTATATGCATTCTTGTAGCTGGCCTGGTCTTGCGAAAAGGCACCCTTGATCATTGGTGAGAGAGACTTGTAGAAATCTCTGGTTGAATCCAGCAACTTTTTATACGGCTCGGAAATAAAGTAGTTATTGCTGCTGACTTTGGCATTGTGACATTTGCTGGCGCTTTGCAACCAAGCGAGGTTTTCACTGTTCCCGCCAGCATTGGTTTGCTCAATGGCGACCAGCTGGTATCCATTCATCGGGGCCTCAATGTCTGTGCCATTGCGAAGAGTCGACTTTGCTACATTCCCAGCGGGTGGATAAAGCCCCTGGAAAAAACCAGTCGCAGAATTTTGCAGGACTTGATCGGCAGGAGCAGAGGCAGCCAATTGACCTGGAGTGATAATATCTGGGTTGATACCTTTGATCTGGGATGATGACGAGTCGGAAAGGTATCTGTCGCGGTAGTATTGGCCGGCCATATAGACTTGGGTGTAGCCAAGGTCTGTCAGGACTGTCGGAGGAGTGGACTTGGAGGTACGATCTCCATGACGAGAAAATATGTAAGCGCCGAGAACTGTCTCAGCTGAAGCTCCTGTAGCGAAGAGGGAGACCGAGGTCGCGGCCAAAGCCAAGACTAGGCGAGATGACTGTGATCGAGAAGGCATGGCTGGGTGTAGAAGGGCGGCGTGAGGAAGAGAGGGAATGAAGCAGAGAGGAGAGAGAGAGAGAGAAAGAGAGCGAAGAGGTTTAAGATGGGAGGTGCGGGGTAGAAATCAAGGAACAAACGATGCTCTTCTCACTCAAAAGTCCCACGCCTTTCAGTCCGTATCCGGCGATGACGTCCCTGCACGATCTGCCTTAAATCTGCTCCAACCGGAGGAAGCGGAAGTCTAAAAGGGTTCGAAAACCCACATGGCTTTGCTGGAGATGCTTATATCCTGGAAGCTATCGGAACCACTTGCCCAGAAGGGGGTTAGAATGAACAAGCAGTCCATGGATTCTGGACATCATCACCTTGCACTTAAAATCGGCGAGTGGAAGTGTTTTCCGGGTCGGGAGAGAAGGTTACCCTTGCCAGTCTGTGCAATTGAAGCCCTGGCATCTTCTCTACGAAGTTGAGATTGTCTTGTCTGAGGGCGGTCCGCTATGCTCAAATTCCCCCCACCTTCTGAGAAATTGGACTTTTAAGTTTGGGAAGTAAATCCAACCTAAAAGGTAAACCAACTGTCGAACCGGCGGCAAATTTTTTGATAGTCGCGATAGCAATCTATTATTACATAGAGGCTAAGTCGCCTATTAAACTAGGACAGGCAGTAGTTCTAGCGGCAGTACCACAGAATTCATGCCCATGTTTAGAGTTGTAGTTAGCCTGCCTACGACATTTCCCTGCGTGAGATGACGGGTCTTAGGCTGTACTGCTATAAAACCAGACGCAAACCATGTGCTTCTATTTTTTAAGCTTCATTATTGCATCGCTGGTTGTAACTGGCAGCCAAATTCAACAATAGAATCTGACCATAAAAATGACATATAGACCGCCAGTAATACCCCATACATTTTATAAAAGCTGAGACATGGAGCTAGTAAGCAGCGGTATGACGAAACAAGGTTTCCTTATTTACCGCTTACGTGCCCTTACAGATATTGTGGCAAACATGCCCGTCACATAAACCAATGGAACGTTCACGACTTCTTGTTCCTCACGGAAAGACCCTGGGCCGGCTCTGGTGGACATAGAATCCATTTCACTATCTTACCGACCGACGACTTGTCATAACAGGATATGCTTAGATCATAGAGACCCCTTAATGTAAAGGTTAGTGTGGGGTATGGCTCGAGGGATTGCAGGTTGCTTGAACCACGCGCACTTTCCCGACCGTAAACGTCACGATTGTGGCATTTAGGGGTGTTACTGATTTGCATGGAAGTGTACGGACGGAAAGCATCCCCTCGTCTGTCTTTGAACAAAGTAGGGTCTCACTGGTTGGTATACTGCGTGATAACCGATGGCCTCGTCTTTTTTTCCTCTCTTTTCTTCGACTAATTCTTAAAAGTAGGCTCATCTCAAAGAATACTTATATTTGCTTGCCAGCCATTTGGTAGTGGAAATGACAGTATACTCTCCAATGAGACGCTACTTTGTGTGGGGAAATAGGGAAAACAAAACGTACTGTTAATGGACCACCTTGATATGTCAATTTTGAGTGCATGTACTTGTGTTTCCAGGGATCCCAATGCACTTCATTCATCTGGCGGTAGAGAATGGCAGTGATCCCCATGATCTCGCTCCGCAGCAGGTAATTCTTGTCATTCATTCTCTTTGGAGCTAGGGGCGAGTAATCGCCTATCATAAAAGTCCAGTGATTCGGGCGGTGCCTAAAGAGGCAATGACCAAGCACACGGTGGTGGTAGTCAGCGACCAAGCCGTCACCTAGCACAGAAAGTAATGGGCCTCCAAACTTAGAGTAAAAAAGGTTACTAAAACATGGACAGGGCAAACAAAGTCAAGCTAAACGGTGCGAGTTTTCTTACTCATATTCCCCGGGGGAGATATCAAGCCCCTTTATTAACGTGCTAACCGTTATTCCCATCCAGCCGTCATCGCGAGTGGGCCCCAGGCCTCACAGGTAGCCGGACAGTTGATTCTTGTGGGGGTTTGGATGGCATTTTCAAGGGCTGGAGGTGTTGTAAAATCAACTTTTTCAGGTGTGGCATCCTTACAAACAACTTTCAAGTCCACTATTTTCTACCAAAAGTCAAAGGAGAACATATCAGACTCATAAGACAAGTACAGATCAGACAGCTCCGGCATCAGGTCACTGAACTCCTGTGCACCCAAGAAGGGCTCGTACTTGATTGACGCCATAATGGTTGTTGTGAGTGTTGATAACTTCCGTAGATGTAGGTACAGACGCGGTCGTAAGGCTACTACTGTTGTTCAAGTTGATAGAAATCCATGAAGTCACGTGATTGACACATGGGCGTCTGTATCAGGTTAGAAGAGAGGCGTGGTAGGAGGTAACTATTGGTTAGCTATATGGGGGGTTATAAGAACTAGAGGTTTGGAAACCCTTGTAAGCTTGGCTGAAATGTCAATACTTGCATCTATCATGGGGAGAAAACCATCATAAACTCTATGGCACTCGACTAAAAGAGAACTCTAGTGACGAGCGGCTACTGGATTCAAGTATACCTGAATCCCCTACTAGGGATTCCTCACAGCATCAGGAGATCTAGGTAGAGCTATAGAAGGCTAGATAGTGTTGTTGCATAGTCACTCTTCCGAACTTGCCCCTGAAGCAGTGCCGGTGTACTACTACTCAAATTACAACCAAGCTTACTGGGGGCCTATGAACACTTTTGTTTCAATGGATGTGATATTACTTCCTACCCCGCCTTTCCTCGCAATGTTTTATATCTGGTAGATAATACTTACCTTGATTTCAGTTCCGCCGTTCTCAAAACTACGCCGTGGCTCTCTTGAAACTTAACGGATTTTGACTTTAAACTTCTCCAAAGTTGGGGCTGTTTATATCCATACGCTATTGAGATGGCTGAGGCTCCTAAATGAAGGCAGAAAGCGGTTGACAAGCTTACTAAGCTCCCAACTACCGGCATGGAATGGTTCTTGAATATCATCTTGCCAACGCCAAACTCCAAGACCTATGCTCATATGGTAGGGACTTACATTTTGGGCCTCATAATGCACTTTCCCGTCTCTAACAGTATCTGGGAAAACTTTAGGTCGCTTCTCTGCCTCAACCGTGCCAAAGGAGGCCTTCCTCACTGTCCGATGTATCTGGTCATCCTGTCAGACTCTTGATAATGCGTTACCTTATATTGTTGGGACGCGGTCATACTTCAACAATGAGCATGTTGTTAAAGCCAAACAACTTGTCAATTAGAACCTTCTTGGACTTGAAAAGTTGAACATTTTGTTTGATATCATCTGCTTAGAACTAGAAACACTGCACTGTTGCCAACGGGCTTGGTCCTTTCTCCATGCTTATTCCTTTATATAGACAGATTATAGACAAAAGGCTATATGATTCTGCGGAAGACTATTCCAAACCCATAACTTACGCGCCCAAAAAACAAGGATACTACAACGCTATATAGCCTTTGGCGGGCTCTCAGGCAATGCCGGACTCTCCAACCCCCAGGCGCCCCAAGCGCGCGCGTCGAGAATATAACGATCCTATGGATGAAGAGGACCTGGAGGTGACGGAACGCTCTCATCAGCCTGAAGTTAAACACTCGGAGATTGCAGATGAACTGCCTAATGAAATCCCAGAGCCGCGAACCCCAACAGAGACGCTTGACCAGAGGAATTGCATGTCAGCGCCTCTATACCTACACTTTCTGTGTCGCTAATGCATTCGGGACAACTTATAAATTTGGGCCGATCCATAATGATACTGCCCCTGCAGGTGAGATTCGATATCGAGCTCGTATCGATGCGAACATCCCATACAGTTTCCCTTCAGATAAAAACATGCCTGAAATGATCATATTTGAGGCTAAGCGTGCACCGCGTGGACCGGGTCAAGACACCACTGTTATGGGCCAGCAATCAATGGAGCATGTTGCGTATATCTGGAATCAGCATGAAAAAACTCGAATGGTGATTTCCTCTTTGCCGCCTCCTGTTCTCCATAGGCAATGCTACATGTTACTAATACTTTATCTAATAGTCTATTAGCCCCGGAGTGTACCATACTTTTATGGTTGCACAGGATTACCTGTCCTTCTACATCACGATTGGAACGTATGATCATGAGTATCTCAGCTATATTTTCGGCCCAGGAGATGCACCTGTTATTCCTCCGAGCCGCGCGAAAAAGGGTTTCCTTCATATTCAGGAGTTCGGGCCTTTCCAAATCAGTGAGAGAGATCATATGGATTTTCTACTTCAAATCATACTCTGCTTGATGATACGGTAGCTGGATGGGAAAAAGGAAGGGATGATGATCAAAGAAGCTGTGGCCTCGTGGGATTGATGTAGCTGGAAAATTTCAAGTTTCCTTGATTTCCATATTGATTCCGGGCTGTGGAGTTGGGCTTCCCCGGAGACTATACAGTATGGTGGAATTTGCACAACTGAGCTGGCACCACGACTGTCTAGTCCGCCTGGATCCTACCCGCTTTCTTATACCCACTCCTGTACATAGACTGGTTGTTAGGACTAAAAGTCTGAAAGATAATGGACACAGGCATGTCGGAAGGCAGAAATGTTCGCTTTCCCTTTTTTGGTGTGCTGTCTTCTTTTGGTGGGTTCGGCTGAGCCTGGGCTCGTCTGTGTAAGGGAAAGTAGTTGAAATACCACCCGCAGCACACTACTACCAGATCCTAGCCGATGCCAAACATTTTGCCCCATCGAATAATAACCAAATCTACCCCGCGAATCGGAATAATATAAATACTAACGCCGAGGGCGGGAGAGAAGACGCTTCTATCAACTTTCCATTCGCACTCCACCACCAGAAATCAATTCACACCCTCCCCGTATAACTCCTACTAATCCGCCTGTCTGTATCGACTCCGCTCCGCCTCCCGATAACCTCCACTCAATGTCCGCTAAACCCTCCATCCACGCAACTCGTGTTTGCGCTGGCACCTCGATTTCTTGTAACTCACTAGCTAACGCTGTAAGTATATCTGCTAACGCAAGCCCCT
The DNA here is from genome assembly GCA_001430935.1 of Amauroascus verrucosus. Lineage (NCBI taxonomy): Eukaryota > Fungi > Ascomycota > Eurotiomycetes > Onygenales > Onygenaceae > Amauroascus > Amauroascus verrucosus. Next base: position 279,933 of record LJPJ01000035.1, read on the forward strand.
TGCTAGTTTTAAGTGTTTGAATCGTGCTCAGGCAGGATGTTACATCAGAAGTGGAGAGAAGTGTTTCCATGATTGTTTTGATGTCAGAGGGACGTGGTGCGGCTATGCAGGTGTATATAGTGTCGTCGGTGATTGTCTCTGGTTGCCGTGTCGGTTGCTGATCCTTGGGAACACCCCGAAGGGGCAGTGGTATACCTAGGAAACACGATTAGCAATTGTTTTACTGTTAAAGAATGGGCATCAGTGAGATTACATACTGCTTGCATGACAGGCCTGAAGCACATTCAACGCCCGTCTCATATCGCCTTTGCTCAATCTCACCAAGCTATCTATTGCATCTGGCTGAATCCGCACTTGCTCCTCCTCAATGACCTGATCCACCAATACCCGGATATCCTGCTCCTTTAAGGGACTAAACCTAAATCGGGTACACCGCGATAGCAGTGCAGGAGCGAGTTTATGTGTGTAGTTCGCAATGATACAGAACCGAGTATTGGCGGTATATTTCTCCATAATTCGTCGGAGCGCCATCTGCGCAGCTGCAGTCATGGCGTCGGCTTCGTCTAAGATAATCAATTTGAAAGCTCCAAGTTTTGAGCCCGAATGCCCACCGGGCGTCATTGAGAAGATTTGTTTTGTACCTGATTTCATGTAAGTGTAACTTCAGTCTATGAGTACAGGGAAGTTGCAACGCACTGGCAAAGGTCTTGATTTGCTCCCTAACAACATCAATGCCACGGTCGTCACTAGCATTGAGCTCCAAAACCATCTGCCGCATATTCTTAACTCCATATATCCGCCGCGCCAGGGCTAATATCGTAGATGTTTTGCCTGTTCCTGGTGGGCCGTAGAGTAAGAGGTGAGGAAGTCTCTAATTAATCCCTTAGCTACAACATTTTTCCATTTCCACCAGAGCCAAATCGCTTACATTTGACTCAATAAATCGATTGATGGTTGCAATTATGTCTTGGTGACCGGAAACGTCCTCTAACGTATTTGGGCGGTATTTCTCGACCCTGTTGGAAGAGCATATTAGCTGATTATTTCGGAATGTCTCAAGACTTGAAAGAAGCAATGGCAGGAACAAACCATGGAAGATTATCTTCAACCTCTACAGGTAAATCTGCCTGGACTCGTTTGCCCTTTACGTCTTCCGAGGTGAAGGTGATTGGATGTCTTGGAGGGATGTCAACGTCCATCTCATCCTCGATATCTGACATTTTGACAGAGTAATGTACGAGACAGGGGCTAGATTGCAATACAGATCAACTCGGAGCAACTGCTTTCTTTATCTGAAGCATAGGAGGAACAGTAACGTCTTCGTCGCCCTGCAAGACGCGTTTTCAGCATTCAACCACGTAAAGAGCCTCGGAGGCGGAAAATCATCTCGGAATGGGGGTTGGGCGGGCATCATGACATCGAGAGCGTCTTACGTAGATACGCAAGGCAAGCTACATCCTCTGCAGCAACCCATATCCATAACAACTCATCACGAGTTGAAAACCAAGCGAAATTTAGTTGGCTCAAGATGCCGGTTTGTTCCCAATGATGATTTTTCCTTAGTGTTCTCGAATGCTAACTCCCCCGCTCCAGGCTTATCACTCCATCTTCCTCCAAGAACCCGATATACAAACAATAGGTACGCTTGCGCACATTTCCCTTTTTAACTTGCTGCCCAAACTCGAGCGCACATTTTTCTTTTCTTTTTCACGTTGAACTAACTTACTAACAACACGTTCCCAGGAAATTTCCCCATCCTTCCTCTCCGCACTCGCACTCGAGGCCCTGCCTATACTCTCCCTGCTCTTCCCGCCGGTTCCTCCGACACGGACATCAACCCCGACAGCGAATCATACGACTGCCTCGATGAAGTCCTTTCGCTCTATCGCGCCAATACCTTCTTCCGCAACTTTGAAATTAAGGGGCCTGCCGACCGCATGCTAATCTATGGAATCCTATTTATCAGCGAGTGCTTGGGAAAAGTTAAGCCAGGGATGCCAGCTAGGGAGGCTGAAAAGGTTCGGTCTCTTGAAAAAAAAAAATTAAAAATTTCTTTGTACTTGCCGTGACTGAGGAGTCTTTCTCTGGCGGAATCTGGGAGAGTGTGGATTTTGGGAATTTTGTTTTCCCTACGACGTCAAGGCGGCTGACAATATTGGGCATCGTAGGTCCTAATTAATACTTCACTTGATCAGTTTGCGATACCCGGAGATGCATCCTTTCCACTTAACCAGGCATTTGAACCACCCCGAGACCGACAGGACGCAGAAACACTAAGGCAGTACGGCTACTTTTCTCTATAATCTGTGTCGTTTGAGTTACGGCTGTGCTAATTTTCCCTGCTCGGTTGCCTTTTTAGATATATATCCCAAGTCCGACAAGAGCTCGCTATTAGACTACACTCAAGATTATACCCTGGAGGGCAGGGACCATCCAAGGCATGGCTACAGACCCTTATCCCAGTTAGTCTTAGTTCTTCGGCTAACTCCAGGATAGTGGTGGCTCAGTTTCGCGAAACGCAAATTTATGGGCAAATCGCTCTAAATTTATTTTATACACACACCCATTTCTTGAAGATTCTTTACCAAGCATTGAGATCCGAGATTGCATTACAATGACTATTATCATAACTGTTCCACGCCTCGCTTTTAATGAAAAGTAATTGAGTGAGTTGTATGAAATATGTGCTGCACGCAATGTGTGTATCTGGATATTTACGTACATGTCAAAAATTCCACCAATATCCGAAGATTCCTGCAATAAATACATAGCCACCAAAAGTCCTATACTTAGTAATTCAAACCTTCGCCGTATGCCGTCTTGGCAAATGCAGACAGAACATGCGAGATAAATATATATAATAGTAAAAATCAAGGGCGAATAGGAGAAGGAAAAGTTCAAAGGTCAGAGAGGTTGGCAACCGTGTAGGTAAAAAGGGGGGGATTAAAGCAAAAACGAAGTGAGTATGTAATTATAGCCCGATCCCAACCGAAATTCGCCCCGATTCACAGCTCCAGCTCCAGATGTTTTAAGAAAATGGGTAGTACACAATCATGACATTTACCATGAATCCCGCTCGTTGCTATTCGCGGCGGCAGTATTTGCCCGCTCCATGCTCTTCTTTCAAGTCAATAGAGCCAATTTCGCAGACTTCCACATCTGCGTCGAGATTTTGGTTGAACAGAAGCTTGGGGTTCAATGCGAATGAGCCCTGCGGAACAAATGTCGAGATGAAGATGATGAATGCCATGACTGAGTATTGTATTCCCGCGACGTTAAGGATAGCTTCGTGGATGTCTCCGCCATTTTTGCTACCACCGGTTCGAATATAGACGTCATCGATGTACTGTCCCAAAATAGGGGAGGTAATGGCGTAAATGACAATATACGTTGTATAAAGGCATGCCATGACTGCACCAAGGGCAGACACATTTTTCGTCTTAGATTCAACGCGCGCAAGGGTTGCTTGTATGTATGCGGCAAGTGAGACATCGCCAGCAGCCCACCCAAAGGATATCGGTAGAAATGTGGCGCTGATAATCCATGCATATCGAACGTCGTTAACAGGTGGTCGCCAGAACGGTAGATACCAGAGGGCGAGCAACATAATCGCATCAATGCGTATCCAAGGGATAGGAGTAGTGATAAGGTTTGTGAATAGAAAGACGAAGGCTGCACCGAGCAACTCGCCTAAATTCGATCCACCAACGATGACCTGTGACCAGGCAGAGTGGCCCAGGTATCTGCGAGCGATCGCTGGTGCGAGGCCATTTTCGAGATACCGATGACCGTAAAAGGCAATGGAATAACCGGGAATAAGCCAAATGAACCGTCTATTAGCGAGAATGAGCCTTGCGCCAGTCCAGAGGGATTCTCCGAAAAGATAGAATGAACCAAATACTGCTTTGATGTATGTGGGCTGATCCGAAAGCAGCTTTTCACTTGCAGGTTGTCGAAATGTTGTATCCCCTATGCACAACCACACGCAACCAGCGAGGAAGAAGCAGACGGGGGTGATGATGAAGGAGTAATTATTTCCGAGTTGTGGGATCAGAGCAAGAGCCGTACAAAAGGCACCGGCGGTTCCCGATATTTCGTAGAAAACGTGGACAAGGGCATCCATGCGTCGGAGCTTCTGTACATTTCCGCCGACGATGTCTCTGGGAATAACACGCCGAATAAGCTCTACCATGCCATACACCACTCCAGTGACACAAAAAATTGGGATCATCCCATCGGTATTATAACGACCGTAGTATTGGAAAGCCATGTCTGGGTGCTTCTTCCGGTAGTCGGCAGGGACAAAAGTGCCCCCAGTGCTGGCATCCAAAATGAGGAGCAAGGCGGTAAAAAGGCCAAAGATGAAGATTGCAGCGGATAAAACCACCTTGGGCGACGCCCTCCTGACTAGGGGTGCGATGAGAATGGAACCGACGCATTGGAAGGCCTGATTGAGGCCAGTGAGGAGTCCAACCCGTTCGAATGTTTTTGGATGAGAGTGTGTTTTGAATGCGTCATAGTCATATCGGTTAGTGGCCAAGGCAACGATTGACCCATTAAAAGCCTCGAGGCCAAATTTGTAAATCATGATTCCAAGGATATAGATGGCGACATTGCGACGTTCGGCGGGACTAAACATCCTCCAGTTATCTTTAACAGTATCCCGCATGTGGAAAGCCATGGCCGCAAAAGTCAACGGACAGGAAGGGCAGCAACAAGTGGTTTGTGTCTCATGCTGAGCATCCGGTCTATATTCTGCAAAACAACATTGTTTGGAGCAAATGAGCGAAAGATAATAGTGACAGTCAACAGTTGAGATTTAGCAGTGTACTTATGAAGTATCGCGGGGGGTTATGGAGGGCGATTTTCATGATTTCGTGCATCAGAGGTTGTGCCAATGATCTTCGACGGTCAAGGCCCGTGCAAATCGCTGATTTTACGGACCGGTTCTGTGGGATGCCCAAGAAAGACGCACTAGTAGCATCGCACCCTTGCTACCAGCACCACTGCGAGAAAGCTCCTAGAGGTCATGATTCGTCGCGAGCACGCCAAGGCGAAAGGGGAACAGAGAATAAAAAGAAAGACGAAAGGCATGGGGGAAGAAAAAGAAAAGAGAGGGACAAGCCGGAAAGCACACTCTGAAACGAAATAGGCCGGGTTGAGTCGGGATCATAGCCGCGAACCTGTGGCTGAGAAAAACACTTCAATGGAGGTTTGACCAGTAAGTGTATAATTATCAGCGAGGTTCCCAAACTGTTTCCCTGAGAATAGGACCTTGCTGAGACGTTCTATTTCCTGAATATTTAATATCAGATATGGCTCTGCGACCCCGATACACATCGCAAAATTTCGCATTGTGGAGTCAGGAAATCCAGTAATCCTTTTAGGGCTATAAATAGAAGAAGCAAGGCCATTAATGAGCAAATCCCGGGCGCAAGATATTGGATACACCCTGCGAGATTATGGGTTCTGGGGTCATCCCCACGGGATTAACTCTAGAGAAAGCGATCCTTATCATGGCCCAAATCTTCCTCCACGGGACTGATGTTGTACTAAATCCATTGGGAAAAAAGGCCCATTGCGCCATAGCCGCTGGCTGTGCCACTGAGAAATCCCAAGATTGGGTTCGAAGCGCGGTGTAGGGTGTGATACCATACCGAAAGGTTGGTATCCGGGAACATGAATGATACTTTCCCATGTGCGTCCAAATGACGGATATCATTGAGTGGGATGTTTGACGACATGCTCCCAAGTGGGAACCAATTAGCTAGTTAACTAATTAGCCGGTCAAAGAAAAAGCAAATCACAGTGAGCAACAAACATCATTTGGTTTTTGGTTGGGAGAAGTGAGCAAGGGGGCGGAGAGAGAAGAAGAAAAGGAAAAAAGTCAGATATTCCCTGCTGGCTTTAAAAATAGTGAGCAAATCCGATTGGCACAAGTCAACACGTGCACTAAGAGATGGACCACAAGCTTCTTCTTCATCTTTCAAAAAGACAAGCAAGCGGTCAATGCGTTCCGGATCCAACTCCTAGGACTGCAGGGCTTAACTATGGGTTCTCAATTCCCTGTCCACAAACTGTTGACATCCAGTCAACCGCACGCATGAAATCAGAGACAGCGGATGTAAACAACCATGCCCTTGGAGAATAACGAGATTCCAAACAAGGAGGTCACAATATTAATGGTCTCCGAGTCGGATGCCAGGGTTTCTGAAACTCGCATCGTGCTAGACTGTCGTTGTCGTTTGTCGTTCGCTTGGTCTTCGTCGATGGCAATCCCAGGTACGGTCACGTGGGATTAATAGTTATTCACGTGGCTTCCTAACTAATTGAGAGTGCATCCCCAGTTGGCGTATTGATGTCTTCAGCTCCTGCAGTCTCTCCATATCAAGTGGCTATAAAATGCCATTACAGATGCTCAGCGGTTGTCTGATTTACCAGACATTACTTGTTTACTCACATCGTTAACTCCGTTCTCCGTTTGAACGATGACTGGCTTGTCGGTCGTTATGGCGGCGTATCATCGCGGATTCAAAAGTTACTCCCAGACAACCGGTTTGAAGGTCGAATGCGGTAAAAATACCCGCGGAGCAAGCCCACGATTTACACATTGCGCTGGCGTGGTGATACGGCATTGGCATCCCATCCAGAGTTGTGGCTTGGCTACTGAAATTTCTCGCCGCCATTGGAAATATTGATACTACGCCATCCAGTCCTTAGTCAGTTCCGGGACATGGGGTCTTGTCTTCTTCCCTAAAGCAAAAATGTGGATTCAGCAAGCCTTGAACCGGGATGCTTGCGGCCATCGGGAAAAGAACGTATGTCGATGAACCCACGATTTGAAACAAGGAGAGGTTTGCGAGTTCAAATCTCGTCTTGTTCACCCAACTTAAGTGGAGTTAGCCTCGCGCACCCAATTTCGGATAACCCCACAGCAAATGGTGCCAGCACCATACTATGAACAGCAATGGCGATGAATGCTCCTAGCTAGTTCTAGATACGGCTCCGCTAGTCATGATTTACAAGGGAACTGCGTCAGAGACTCCCTCTCGCCCTACCTTTATCGTTAAAGTGGCTTATCACGCTATCAACTATGCAGAAAGGCGCCGAATCAATCATTTTCGGCACTATCTTTCAGCAAGGCATAGCTAACTTTTTCGCTGTCTATATATATACTGGCTGAACGGGGACGACTCATTAGGAGGACACAAAACGAAAATTTAATGGTGTTTCAGCTCTCATGGCTTGTATGGTTGCCCAACTCTTCTTACCCTGACACACAAAATGGAAAGAAAAGAAAAAGAAATAAATTAACGACATTATTGAACATAGCATTCTGTTACGAGATGTTACAAAAAAATTTGCTCTTGCTCTGCATCGGCCGGGAATCGAACCCGGGGCCCGTCGATGGCAACGACGGATTTTACCACTAAACCACCAATGCTTGTTATTGGTATGGTATTCTGAAGGCATTACTAGCATTTCAGCATGACACGTGGGAAAGGGCTCGTGTTTACAGTACTATCTATGCGTAGAATTGCCCGTCGGAGGCAGCTATATAATGATTAGGAAGAGGATAACCCAATCTTAGTCCATTGTCAGGCCCAGGCTTCATAATCACTCAAATGGCAAAGAGGCAAGTCGGATTTTAACGAGAGACTCATTCTCGCAAACGCCTGTCGTTGTTAATTCGGGGCTAGCTTGTTATCTATGTTGAGGAGGGCAATAGTGGGAGCTTAATTTGAAAGCTTGACAGGAAGTCAGTTAGGCATATGCTTTCAATCCAGGTCGTGTCCAACGAGTCATTCAAACTACTCAGGGCATCTCTTTTCTTCTAATGAGCAATCTTTTGACGATGACCTCCTAGATAGGATGTCAAATAACAATTTGCTCGTCTTTAGATGGTAGGTAATCCAGGATCCTTCCATTTCGTGCGATTTTCTCGACTACGGACGCGGGACAAACTCCATGAGACTCGAGTTGAGATCGATTTGAATTCTTGCTGGAAAGATTTGATCTTAGATGCAACTAAACAGACCTATTGACCGGAGGTACTGTCTTCGTGTAAGGCGCTATCCTAAAGGAGATAAATGTACCTATTTTACTAGCAAACAAAGCGGCACGTCTTTGTAAAGAGACCACAGTACCGCCTCTCACTGCGGTGTTAGGTGCGTTCGTTATTCTCGCTGGTCCCTTGTGACAAAGTTGTAGAAAAGCGAGTGACTTGCTAGCCATCACTGTTGAAGTCGCTGTTTGGGTCGATTTTGCCGCTTGACGGTCAGCTAAGCACCGGGACTAGCAATAGGGGAATAGCTTGCTGGCATTCGTCGCTTTGGTCTTGCCAACCAGTGCCGTTCTTACCATTGAGGTACAGAGAGCGTATCCGGACTCAATCTCATCGGAAGTCCCAGGTTAACCTATAGATGATCGTTTCTGTTGATACTGGCATCATGTCCTTGTCGATTGACATAAAAGCTGGCTGACGCAAAAGCCCAATATTTTTAATTCTCAAATTAGGGAGCGAAGTTTCCCTCCCACAATAGTAACGAGGTACAGCTCAAATCCAATGTTGTTCACCTACACACGGCGCGCGCTAATCTGAAATTAGTGATCAATTATGCCAAAATCAATGGCCAACTTCCCGCCATGTCTCCAATGCCATTATTAACATCTAGACAAAAGTGACCCGGTTAGAACCCCTTTTTCTTGACTATTGATTTTTGTCATACTCGGTTTCATGGTTGAAAGCTGGAAGAAGCATCAACAATATTGTGGCTTCGAATGGCGAAATAGCGGCTGGAACACATGGTGACTTTTGAAAAAAATTGCTAGGCCTTCTAGAAAGAAGAAGAAAAAAGGAATTGCTTTGTTGCATCAACCGCGAATCGAACGCGGGCAGCTTGCTTGGAAGGCAAGCGTCATACCACTAGACCATTGATGCTTGTATGTCTGAATTTGGCCACTTGCCGTTACTTGCTTTTATGTCGCTTCACGACAGTTTTTTCCACCCGAGAGCTTCCCACGGATAGAGCGCTGGCGAGCAGGAGTCCTAGTTTTCTCGACACCCATATCCTGCGAACTAGTCTTGAGCCTACTCGGACATTTCAACGAATTAAACATACATAAATCGATCGCCTATGACAGATTGATAGAACTTAGAAGTCGCGCATACAATCTAGCTGCAGCGGCTTCCGGGGACGCTTTTTGGCGAAGAATATTGATAGTGAATTTGGCCGATTATTGCCAAATGATCCTCGTATGATACTCTTGGGAAGCATAAGTGTGAGGACTTGACCTACAACTACGTGTAGCTGAGAACAAACCGTGAGTTGCCCTCCTCAAACAGCTTTGGGAGTTCAGCATACTTGGCAAAGTAACATGCATGCCCATAATACGTTTTCGGAAAGTCCGCTACCTTATGGCCCGCTTCCAGATAAACAACCGAGGGCCAACTCACTGGGGGAGGAAGTGGGTATAAGGGGGCAAAAATAAACAAAAGAAGAAGCTGAAAGCTCAATTATGGAGGAAAAAAAGAAATTCACTTGCATCGGCCGGGAATCGAACCCGGGGCCCGTCGATGGCAACGACGGATTTTACCACTAAACCACCAATGCTTGTTATTGGTGTATCAATTGTGTCGGAATTTCTGACCTTTATGATCTCTGTACATCCACGAACCAGACCCCTCCGTTGGCAGATTGGGCGTTAAAAAACGACAAGGACAGAAACTACCTATACGAAGGAAGGTACACGGCCATAAGCGCATGGTCTAATTATGCACCTTTTTATATTGCGATCTAAATAGGTGACAGCCGGATTCAACGTATACCTACATGACGCTCATCTAATACAACTATGTTTGCATATCATCCTCCCCTCCCGGTGTTTGTGCTGGGGTATCAACCTCAAGTTTTCTCCTTTTCCTCCCCGGAACCCCGCGGGCTTCAACTTTCTTTCCCACTGGAATAACGCGGGTGGCATGAAACACATAGCCCTCCGCCCCGCCCCTTCCAGTCATAAGAGGATGAGTGCGTCCAGGCAGAACTTGCCAGGAGCGAACCCGGGATGTCTGTATCGAAGGTCCTAACAGGAGAGACGGATCTACCGGGAAGTTATCATCCTCGTCATTGCCTTGGGTGCCCTGATCCACAGCCTCACCCGACCCATTGGCCGCTGTGTCTTGACTTTCCAGAACTGCGTGTTTCCTACTTAGAAATGCAGCCCGGCGCACGGTCGAGTATAAATCAGACAACCGAGCCAATGGCTCAATATGCGGAGAATATACTACAACAGGCGCCGAGCCGGCGAGCAACGGCACCGTATATTTTAAGACTGATGTCGGGTCCATTAATGTCGCAACAACCAAACCATCGAAGCCACCGGCACGTGTTTCCTCTACAACAGAACGCACTTTCGTCCACCTGCGCCGCTTCCGATAATAGGTGCCTCTTTTGCTGGGTTTCCAGTCATCTAGAATAGAATCAGGGACAACTGTGGGTTCATTAGCATAGGTATGGTCGGAATCAGGGTCCACGAGTTGAATCCAGGAGAGCGTTTTCAGATTAGTGTGGAGAGGGTGAGATTCGGGAGGGTCATTTAGGTCATAGGAGAAATATTTTAGAAGGGTAAGATTAGGTTGGAAGTTCGGGTGAATTAAGGTGAGAGTCGTGTTTTTCGCTGACATAGGTTCAGGACGATGCCGGCGATGCGATTGGTGAAAACTAGGAGAGCTAGATACCGGTCCAGGGTCGAGTGATTTTTCGTTGGTGTTGTCCATGGATGTGATTTCTATTTCGGCTAGTTCTTCACCGCTAGGTTCGACTTCATTCGGAACAGATTCCTTTGTTTCCCCGCCAGATTCAGTCGAGTGGGGGTGGAGTATTCCCATCCTCTCTGCCATCGCAGCCACTACTAAACCTCCTGTATCATCAACCACAAGCCAGCGGCCGCGAGGGTATGCTGTCGTTGAATCCGGTGAAGGATCATTTCCACCATGATGGACGTTCGCCCAACAACCAATCAGTCCTAGCAACTCATCCCGTAATTCCATAGTCCTCGTCGCATCTTTGTCGTATAACATCCAATTTGCGAGTACCGATACGTCAAGAGGCAACGGCGTGAAACGCTTTAGATATTTCTTCCTCTTTCTTAATGTGTATTTGGCTCGAGAAAACGCTGTCTTTTGGTCTATGGCGGAATGTGATTCCATAAGTTTGGTAATGATTTCTTTTCCTGCACCGGTGGTACCGCGTTTAAGGTTCTCGATTTCCTCCATTGTCATGCGCTGTGCTGAATTGTCGTCGACAATATTCCGATTGTCGCGCGGATAAGGCGCATCGTCCTCTTCGGTCCCATTTCCGGCTTCCGGCCCATCTTCGAGCTCTGCCGGAGTTGAACCTTCAGTCATTAACGCCTCTGTATGGAGCTCTGCTGCAGGCACAACACGCAAAACATGTCCATTTTCGTCGGGCTTATCAAGTATTTCGAAAGTCACGTAAAACGGTCTTCCGATAATCTGATTTGCAGGAAATGAACCGTACTTCCCAAGAGAAATATTTCTAACCACAACCATTAGCTAATTAACAAGTGCAATGCAGGAGGTCCAAGCTTGAGAAACAAGAGTGCTCTCACAGACTATGCATGAAACGTACGTAGACGGGCTTATCTGTTGGACTTTGGTGGTTCCCGATGGCAATTGGAGCGCAATGTAGGAGTGAGGGGTTATCCTTGACTCCATGATTATTCACAACCTGCTAAAGCAGTTACCAAACTCCAGGATAACTAGGCTCCTGGCCTCATGAAAGGTTCAAACGTGGACTGGTTCATCGCGAACTTGATTCTTCTTTTGGCAAAATCAGAGTCGGAGATGGAACAATGAATTCCCGCACAAGCCCCTTAGTTACGTCATCGTGGGGGAAGTCGACCTCCAAACCTCCAGTGATTGTCATTTCTCCAAACATCGTCTTGCGGACAGCATCAGCTTTTGCCAGACACTGGCTTCTACCTTCGGGACGCGGTTCTGATAGATAACTCGGCCGCTTGCCATCTAACTATCTATAAAACGCTCAGTTGTTTCGCTTGGCACCTACCTCCTACCGTGGACCCTTATGTTACAGCTGATAGGCGCACTTCGTCTGTCGACCTTGATCTCTCTGTAAAGCCTTAAGGCTGATATCACAAAACTATCGAATATAGCTTCTGGCAAAGCTGAAGACTCGGCCAATGGCACTTAGTTCCTTTGAAATACCTTACTAAGCAACCTTCCCCTTGAAATCGTTATGCAAGCGCGCGATGAGCATGAAGCAAATCGACCAAGAGGGGGACGATGGGGCGCCTACCTCTATCAAACCAAATTGCAAAATTGTTCCAGCTCTGGAAATGATAGCAAACAACGCGCACCCCAATCAAAATAACAATGCAAGTTCGAAGCGTTCACTGGGCGATATACAAAACCCATCATCGGAAACGACCGGAGAAGAAGGACGAAGCCAGCCTCGCGCATCTGAGGAGCCCTACGCACCCTATCAACACGGCTATAATGACAACAATGGGCAGGAAACTGCGCAGCCCGAAATCGGGGTTGCAGGAAGTGTAAGGCACTATCCACATCAGCCAAACACTGAATCAATTGGTTCGTTTGTGGAGAATACTGTGGATGTGTCACCCAGGAAGACTATCGAATTCCAGTCAAATAACCCCTTCAGAACAAAACTAGAACGCAGCTATAATGATCCTACATCAAACGCAGACAATCCTATAGGGGTCTCTGATCACTCTCGTAAGTTAGGCTGTTCTTGTCACACCCGAACCCCCGTCACCTACTAAGTGCTAACCGTTTGTTTGTTTACTCCCAGAATTGTTACAGATGGATAGCACTGCATTGCCGTCATCTTTAAGCCAAAGCAACACCGATTTTATATCGCCCCCCGTGCCTCCCGCTACTGTTCATTGTGCAGACAACACCCATGAAGTGCCAACAAATTTAGGAACCAAAAGCAAGGATCAATCCGAAATGCGGAACCTATATGTAGGTAACAATATATCGAACAATCATCATATTCTGTCTGAAAATGGTTACTCCGATTCTCACACGCTGTTACAGAACCTCACTGAATTTGAAGAGCCCGACCAGAAAGACACACCTGATACTCCCGCCTTAGTCCCGTCTGCCTTGAGTGTACAGTTAGAGGAGTCCCCTCGTTCTTCTTCTTCCGCGGAAGCACAGGCGAAAAGACTACAAGAAGCTAAAAGCGGTACCCAGCGACCCCAACCGCAACTACAACCTTCGGATATATATGGTATTCGCGTCGTTAATTGGACAGATGGAATTCACAAGGCACTACGTCAATCCCCTGTTTTAGTGCAAAATGAAAACGGCCCATGTCCACTTTTGGCGCTTGTCAATAGCCTTGTCATGCGGACGCCGCCCGGTATTCAGTCTCCTCTCATAAGAGCATTACACCCTCGAGAAAGAATATCCCTGGGATTGTTAATCCAAGCCTTGTTTGATGAGCTCACTACCTATGTAAATGAGGAGCATCAACTCCCTGATGTTGAAGACCTTGGCAAATTCCTCACTATGCTCCACACGGGAATGAACGTGAATCCACGATTAACTCCGGTAAGTTGCCTCTATTCATTTCCTGTCCGATCCATTGCTAATGCATTCCAGAATCTAAATCCTAACAAACCAGGGATGTTTCACCAAACACGTGATATCAAGCTATATAGTGCGTTTAGTCTCCCATTGGTGCACGGATGGCTCGCTCCTCCGTCTTCGGAGGCATACAAAGCAATGCTTCGGATAGCAGAATATCACGATGACATTCAACTATTGCACTTTCGCAAAGCGGAACTGGAGGAACGTGTCTTTGCCGGCGGGACGCTAATTGCTGAAGAGGAACAGTTGATTAAAGATGTCGACCATATTCAGCGTTTCGTAAACGTGGAAAATGCTACCCAATTAAGTTCTTTCGGGCTAGATCATTTAAACCGCTCTCTTGAACCTGGGGCTATTTGCATACTTTTCCGGAATGACCACTTTTCGACATTATTTAAACACCCACAGTCGCATCAACTCTTCAATCTTGTGACTGATGCAGGGTATGCTAGCCATGCAGAAGTTGTGTGGGAGAGCCTTGTAGATGTCAATGGGAGTGGATCTGGATTGTTCTCTGGGGATTTCCGTCCTGTTGGAGCCGCACCATCCTCTCCGGTACAGCGGCGTAAAGAAAATACAACCGAGCATGTCCAAAAGAAGGCCGGAGCTGTGGAGCATAATGAGCAAACAGATGCCGACTATGCGTACGCATTAGCGCTTCAATTCCAAGACGAAGAAGAGGAGCGCGCGAGAGCAGAGCGTCGGTCAAGAAATCCTCAATCACAGTCGCCTTCGCAACCGGTGCCCCGCAGGCTCCATACTACCTCCGCAAGCAATAACAACTCACAGGACCGTGGACACCCAACCGGACACCGCCAGCCGCGTCAATCACAAGTTGTCCGCCCGCTTGTCCCTCCGGCACCAGATACTCGTATTCGGCAAACCCTTTCTGCTGATACTGATGCACCACCCCCGACCTACGAACAAGCTGCACGAACCCCCCCGTTCAACCCAGATGACCATCGTACTTTTCAACACGACGGCTATGACGGACATGATGGCATAGCGGGACCCAGATCATCAAGCTACAGCCACGGTTCTAGGCCCAGGGATATGAATAACCCACCAGCCGGACGACGGATATCAGCCGCTCCAATGGCCACGACTCTACCTGCGCGGTCACGGGAAAAGGAGAGGAACAAAGATTGTATTGTTATGTAATTCTGAGTACTTATATTACATGGCAAATCCTACTGAGATTCACTGATTTGCCCTCCCAAGTTAGGAGCCTCACCCTAAACTTCTTCCTTTTGGCGTGACCGTGACGTTGATCCCTTGTTTCACGATATTTCTCGCATCTGCCACTTCCAGCCAGTTTGTTAACGTACGTAGACATAAATGTTGGCGATTCGTTATGAATACTTTTTATACCCCCTTCCCATAAGTGAGCTTGCGGCTTGCACCTTCATGTATGTACAGTACATAGTTACCTATTTTAATCATAAACAATGACCACACCTGTGAACCTTCCTTGGCTCCCAAGCCTCTCGACCTCGAATTGCAAAAAGCCTCACAGACGCCTAAAATACATTAGATTCAACTTTCAAAGTTGGCATGCATAATTTAAAACCAAGAATAGCAAAAATGCTACATAGGTGTCGGCGTGAACGCGAGGCGAGAAATGAGGTGAAGAAGAAAAGAAGGGGACTTAAAAGGAAGAAGAGAATGGCATAAGTACAGTACATCAACCATTATTTAGGTTCCAAATAATCTGACATGAATATTTAAAAGTAATCAAAACACTGAAAAGAAAAAAGAAAAGAAAAACCCTCTTGAACAATGCCACTTCAACAGCTGTCTATTCGAGCTTCCCTTCCCTCTGTTCTAGCCTATCCCCTTCTATCATATACAGGGTGATCCATCCCAGGTCCAGCTCCTCCACCTGCATGCCTTGGTGGCAATTGGGACAACTGATGCGCCGACTGTTGAAGGTTATGCTGTTGCTGGACTTGATGTGGGTGGACACTTTGAGCATGAAGCAAACTAGATGTGTATAAGTGACCACCACTGCTTGCACCACTGTTGCTGCTCCCAACAACAGCAGGGCCGTGCTGTGATAGTGCAGATGGTGGCGTATACGATCTTTCTAGTGGTAAGGCCGTTGTCCTAGCTAAGCTCGGAATTTGTGATGAAGGAGCTGGGTTGCGGCTGAATGGGGCATCGTTTTGCTGGCCTAGGCTAATTGACGAACGATGCTGGCGTTGGGCTTGAAGCTCGTGCTGTGCTAGTAGGTGCTGGGATGATGGTAGGTGCGACGGTTGGTGCCTGGGTGAAAGGGACGGTATTCTTCTTATCGATTGTGAGTATTGCTGCGAAGTTCCACCTTGGACGTTTTGCTGTCGGTAAAGATGTGCCGACTGGGATTGACTCTCGAGGGACGGCTGGACTTGATGACCTGAAGAGCCTGTGGAGTAGCTAGAATAGCGCGCCGATAATGGGTGTGTCGCTTGGTTTAGACTGCTAGATGAGGGCATTGGGGACGAGGGTCTTGCATGGGAAGTTTTTGGCGGAAAGGATATACTGTGGCGTTGAATCGAAGGGCTATTTGGCTGAGAAAATGGCTGTAAATGTTGAGACATTGGAGATCCTCGAGCAGAAGAACTCTGTTGAGCCTGCATCTGCAGGGTAGATTGAGGTTGCTGTATGACTTGATGTGGAAAAGGTTGACGCTGGCTCTGATGTTGGGGGGATACTTGAGGCTGAGCGGACTGAAGGCTGGAGATCGGAATCGAATGGGGAAGGTTGGCACCTGAATATGAATGGTTCGAAGAGGGCTGTCTGGGTAACCGTGTAGCCGAACTGGATGATTGAGCTGGTTGTTGCCCTCTAGGATCTAATCTCGCAATCCAATCTTGATTTCCTACAGGCGCATTGTTAAAATTGCTCGCGAAGTCCGGATATGCTTGAGTGGAATTCATTTGAGAATGAGATAGCTGTTGTTGCAGAGCATGTGAAGATTGTTGTTGGTGTGACCCTGAAACATATTGTGGTCTCTGATACTGCTGATTTGCAACGTTGATCTGATCCTCTGAACGAGCTGGATGAGTAGGCGGCGCATGGCTTCCCGGGTAAACATGGCGGGGGGAAGCTGGGCGTGGGGTAGCGGCGGAACCTGCGTTATCGCCACTTGCAAAACGCTTCCGTGGCTGTGGATCCTCCGGTTCATCATTTAAGATATTCATGATATTTGAGCGTTTTGCGGGAACTTGACGTGGTGATTCTGCGTTCACTTGTACTGGTGTAGAACTTGGCCGAGAGTTCGATAAGGCAGTCTCCTTTTGTGGCATGCTAGTTGGAGTAGCACGATTGATATCAAGAAACTGAGTTGGTTGTCGCAAGGAGGGTTTTGGATGGCCGAGCATATCACTAGACGCTATGGCCACTGGATGTAATTCCATTTTGCTGTTCAGCTGTACCGGCGATGCTGCAGTCGAAGAGACACTCCTACTAGGACGTCTAGAATGAGATTGAGATGGTGTAGCTGTTTGGGCGCTCGGCCGCGGTTGAAGATAAGATGTCTGCGAAAACTGGGACGTGTGCGGTAGCGGTTGGTATCGTACTGCTTCTTGAACCTCCAGACCATGAGGTGGAATATTAGATCGAGACACATTCTGAGTATGCAAACCTCCGATTGCGGTTTGTGTTGGAAGAGGCGCAGCAGCAAGATGTTGCGGTTGGGATTGCTGCCGTGTCATCTCTATTTCCTGCAAACGACCACTGACAATAGATCCCTGCGTTGGAGCGGGACGAACTTCGGTGCGAGCGTCGCTGAAGTAGCCCATGCGAGGCCCATGCTGCGCTCTTGGGGCTTGTGTAGCATGAAGCCTCGCGGAACGTTGCTGTGGGTCCTCGCTAGAGGATAAAGGTACCATTTGGGCGCCGCGGGCTTGAACTGAGGGATAGAATGCCTGCTGCGACTGTGCTTTCTCGATAGGCTGACGAGGTTGGATTGCTGGCGGCGCAGCAGCCAAGGGAACAACTTGCCCCTTGGCCTTTGCTGTGAAGGGTCTATCACCTAGCTCGGTTGTATCCGTGTTGGGAGCCAAAGGTCGGGGGCCGACTGATGAAGGAGTGGCATCATAACGCCGCTTCGTAGGTAGACTCGGAACTGGAAGAGGCGCCGTCGGTTCCCCTTTTTGCTTCTTAGATTCCGCGGTTGATGCCAATTCCTCCAATTCAGTCTTCCCTTGATCAACGCTCCTCTGGAAATAATTTCGAACCTAATGTAATTGTAAGCTGGGTTTCTTTGTATAAATCATTCAGAGTTCGAAGTATCTCACCATTGTCGGAGTCTTTGTCTTCATGAATTGAGATATCCCTTCGAAATCTTTGCCAAAATGCGCGACAAGTTCAGGAAAGTCTCGTTGCTCGGGGACAGACCAGTAGCTCGTAGGTTGCTGAGACCCATAGCCACCTTCCATTTGTTTTAGTGCCAGTTCTCCTTCCGTTGGTTCCACGGCTGGAGGAATATCTTTCGGCTCCTTCGGGCGAGCTCGACTAGATTTGGTTCGCGGAGTGACACCTTCGAGCGGTTTCTCCACTTCAGTTTTTGGTTTTGGTGGAGGAGGTTCAGCTGCTGCATCCGTGATCGGTTCAGGTTCAGGTTTAGGAGGAGCAGCAGCAATTAATGTATTAGGAATTGTTTGTTGTGCTCTCGCTCTTCGCCCACCACGATTTCCGCTTCTGCCACCACGTCTAGCGGGTTTCTCAGAAGGCTGGTCGCTAGTTTCTTTCCCACTATTCCGTTTCCCGGAACTAGGAGTTGGAGTACTCGTTTCTGTATCAGCATTGAGTTCACCAAAAGTTGGTGCTGCTGCTCGCCTCGGCCGACCGGTATCAGTAACCGCTGGGGTTGTCTCTCCGGTCTCATCGCCATCGTACACGGGACGAACGACGCCAAGGTCTGCCATAAGAGCATTGGACTTTGGAGGCCTTGCGACAGTTTTTCTCCCACGACCGCGTCGAGCCCATCTCTTATTTAACTTGGCTTTGTACTTCATCTCCTCTTTCGTCAAATAATAGTGGTTTATGCATTGCTGGAAAGTACGCCCTTGTAACGCTTGCGCGATTCTACCCCATTTCTTTGGATGGGCCATAAACGTATCAGTGAAAATCTTATGTTCTTCGAGCGTGAAATCGTCCGGCGGGAGATCAAACGCGAAGACTTCAAACGCTTTGGCTGGGTTTATAATCTGATTGGTATCTTGGAACACGGAGGCCTTTCTTTGTATCGGGTCCAACATATCCGGAATCTGGGCTTCGCGGGATAAGTCAGGTCTCGCAGTGGCTTCTTTGTCCCTACGACGCGCGTTTTCTTCTTCTGCAGTGATAGTAGACGCTTTCAAGGCATTTTGGAAGTCCAGTTCACTATTCATTCTGTAACCTCTCCGGCCTTCAGGAATCGGATTCGCTGTCCCTACACTAGGCAAGGTCGGAGGTGTGGAGGGTGCAGGCGTCGCCATCTTTCTCTCTTCTGCAGCCTTTTTACGGTCCATTGCATCGACTGCAAGCCTCCATGGCCTGTAGTATGCGCGATATTGCTCCCGCAATTCAGCATGTTGCTTTGCGATCTCCTTTCGTTGGTTTATTAATTCCTCGCGAAGAGCTTCTTTGATATTCTCATGTGCTTTGATACTTTCTTGGTAGCAATCCAAATCGGAAAATGGAGTCGGCGGCCCAGTGTTCAAGAACGGAAGGCTTTCAGATGAAACTGCTTCAGCAACAGGAGCCTTTTCAGGTGGTGCAGCGATTTGAGGAGCGTCTAGAAGCTCAATATCATTGTCCTCTTTAGTTGATAGCAATGCAACGGCTAGAGCCTCGTCGGGTTTCTCAGCTTCCATTGCGGCACTAGGCTCACCCAGAGAAGGTGGGACTGCTTCTTCCGCAATTATACCTAGCATCTGGATTTTGAGCAAAAGGCTAACAATGACCGGATCTTCAAGAGGAGGTGGGGGCATTTCAGCCGCCAAAGCCTGCATTTCCTTCTCGAAGCGCTGTTCGCCTTGGTTGAAATCCTCCTCGTCCAAGTCGTCCTCCTCATCTGATACCTCACCACTAGATTCCGCAAGTAACATGGGCAGTATGTTGTCGTCTTTCAACTTAGGGGTCCCTTCTATTTCTTGCCGCTCACGAGCTACTAACCTAGCCGATGTAGCCTCCTCGATAGCTTTACTTATGACCTCTTCCACCTGCTGCTCAAGGTCCTTTTCTGGGCTAGCCGATGTGGTCGGTGACTCAGGTTTTTCATCGTGATCCTTACCTTCGCTGCGTCGTTCGTTGAGTGTCAGAGAGGGGACGTCTTTTTCATCCGTAACGGTTTCCCGTTTATTGGGTGAACTCAAATTCACAATCGATGGCCCTCGGTTGGCATAACCAGGTCGAACCCATTGGTTGCTTCCCTTTGGTCCACTTCTTGGAGCGACAGGTCGTTGCAGTGCCCTTGGGCCAGTTGGGACATTTGAAAATGGCATGCGAGGGGAAGTTTGGGTGGCGGATGGCCGTCGAGGAGCTATTGGAGAGCTGTTGGAGTCAAGAGTGGAGCGACCAGGTCCTTGGGATGTGGTTGCAGATGGCCGTGTCGGAGGAGACATGGGCCCCGAATTCTGCCTTGATAATGCCTGGGGCTTCTCATCAATATGGCTAGATGATTGAGAACTTCTATCTGAGGCAGACGGTGTAACGGCACGGCGATCAGGCAAAGGAGCAGGTGCAACGCTCGGAGATGTTGGAGGAGGTCTACTGGGGCGTATTGGGACGTCATTTTTGGGCCGTGGGTCTGACATGGATAAACGGCGGGAACGGAAGTCTGGGCCATGGTGCGCATCTACTCGGTCAGCCCTTGGGCAGGTTGGAGGACGTACGGGTGTGGACGCAAACACATCACTGTGGGCTTTTCCAGTTGTTGATGGAGTTGAAATAGATGTCGCTCGGCTACGGGAAAGTGATGTGGCCGATGGTAAAGGTTGCACAGAGACGCTAGATGCTGTCTGTCGAGGACTTGTTGCTAATGCGCCAAAAGCTGGAACCTCTGGAACAGTAGGTGGTGGTGAAAATTGCGGGACTGGCTGATTAGAAAGAGTTTCCTGACGGGGCAGAGGGGTCGTTTGCTTCTCGACGAGTTTATCCTGGTCTCGCGACGTTATTATTATTGTTGCTGTTGATTTAGCCGCCGGCATAGCGGGTTTTGGAGGGCCGTCAGGGATATCGTCCTTGAGGGCGGCTGTTAAAGGAGCAGATGATGGAGGCGAGACGGTTGAAGGTGATTTGGTGGTAGTGGTTGATGCACTTTTTAACTCTATCCTGCCTGGGGCCCGGTCCTTCTTCCATGCATCAGACCGTTCCTGAGCTCGGTCTCTCTCGTCTCTCTCCGGACGTCTATCGTCCTCTCGTCGTTCGAATCGATCACGCCTCTCACTATCACGTTCCCTTTCTCTTTCTCTTTCTCGATCCCGCTCGCGATCACGATCGCGATCTCTTTCACGCTCAAAACGAGAGTCGCGGTCCCTCCAGGCATCCCGTGATAAACTTCTCCTTCGGAATAAATCGCGATCATCCACAAAAAGCTTGCCTCTGCCCCTATCACGATCGCCGCGGCCACGGCCGCGCAAAGGGCCACCTCGAATTGGTGAAAGGTCTGAGAGCATCGGGCCAGGTGGGCCATCCCTTGAAGGTCGTCTTAGTCTTGGTATGTCTAAATCACGAAGTCCAGAATCTCGAGGTCCTCTAAGCGGCGGGGGCGACCTGGATCTACCACGGCCAAATGGGAGACGAGCATCTCTTGAATCGTAAAGGCGATCCCTGCGCGGCGGCCAGTCCCTATCAGGATCGCGTCTGAACGGAGGAGGGCCATCCCTTAAGTCACGGGGGTCACGGTCACGATACTCTACTCTCCCGGAAATGCCTCTTCCGCGGGGCCCAGCTGCGGTAAAATGGCCGCCCCTGGACGAATCGATCAAGGCTTTTGGTCCTCTAGGTGGCTCGCGGCCAAGCGGAATGGAATTTGCGTCGTCTCCTCCACGGGGTCCGGAAGGTACATGTGGACGGCGGTCGCCATACCTATGGGGAGAGCGGTCCCTTGGAGGGAATCGCGACGCCATGAGTACGTATGAGCATATGGATTGTAGCAAGAGCAGCAGCAACTACCTCAGTGGTGGTGAGCAAAGATCAGATGAGGTTATGTTCACGTGACCGTTAAATGATGGATCCGGTTGAACCAGGAGAACGGCGGTGAAGTATCAGATGGCAGAGGCTGTCTTGAAAATGCCAGATGTTAAAAAAAACGAATGTCGCAAATAAATCCGGTGTCAGGCTGAGCAACGCGTGACAATGGCCCACGGAATCCACAAGGAGAGTGGGTTTCCGCAAAACAGACAGACAAGAGAAAATTTTCAGGTTGTCCCTACAGTGGCTGGACTGTTTGAAGGGGGAAACTGAAGGACTTGCACTGCCAAGAGGTGTTAGAAAACCGGGGTCTTGATGCTCGCATTTCAAACTCCCCGACTGATGCCTGTCGAAGGATTTCTCAATGTCGGAAACAATAGCTATTAAGCGCAGTACCCACAGTAGGCGAAGCGACAGTTGGATTTGGACAATGAAAATGAGAATATTTCATGAAAGGGATCGAAAACAAAAAAAAAAGGGAAATCGAAGTCCCTGGAGGTCGTGATTAGACGAAACGAGAGTTGGAAGCCGGTGAGAAGGCTCCTCCTTTTCTTTTTCGGCGAAATAAAAGATGTAAGATGAATTGCAAATAGTTGCTCGAAGACCCCGCCTATGCGTGTGAAAGCGGGTTCTACAAACGACAAGGATGAAAGATCGAAAAGATCAAAAATGCTATGTTGAGAGAGGAGGGGGCAAAAGGAAAAAGACGCAAGATGCGAAAACGAAAGCTTATGACGGGAGGTTCCCAGAACGAGGAGGGCAAGGGGCGAGATTCATTAGGGTGTCCGGGCAAAAGCTCGAAGCACGAGGGATGAGTTTTTGGCAGTGGTGATGGGTGAAGGATGACGATGAAGCTGAAATTCGAACTAGAGAGAAGGAGAGGAAGAGGAAGAGAGAGGAGGTTGAAGATTCAATTCGATGAAAGGCGCCGTCAAGCAGGCCTCCAATGAAAGTTCGCCTCTTTTGAATCTCAAACTTGAAGGGCTGTGTCACGTGCAGGCGGTGATCGACCGAAAACTCCCGTTTTTCTGATTTGATTTGATTTCATGGAAGCAAGGGGGAAAATAAAAACCAGACAAGAGGCCCGCAATTCCACCCCAGACAGGAGTTCACCGTTGTTCTCAATTCGAGGCGGAAAAACAAACCGACCAAGCACCCAATCCTAGATGCCTGGAAGCAAACTGGAAGCAAAGTTGCTCAAACTTCACAAAAATTCAATTGTCTGAAGAGGCGCCACAGGTGGCGTTCCACAGCAGGAGTTAATTTAGTTACGGAGAAGTAACTCATGGTTGCGATCAAGACTGGAGATTTGTGGCGTAGGACGACCAAAGTCCTGATGCTCTCGAACCAACGGGCGGCGGCTGGGGTTGTTGGTGCCTGAGGCAGGAAACATCAGATGTGCTGGGCCATCCTGATTGGTCTGTTGATTTGAGAAACGCAGGGATTGGCCCTTGACCCATAATTTAAAATTATCGGATGAGGCTCGCCCATTATGTAAGCAATCCCAGATGTGCACGTGACGTCCGGTACAGATCTTGGCAAAGAGAGTTCGAGATCAGAGAGAAGAACAAGGCGCCCATTGTGTGCTTGTGCAGCCTCATCCCGGCTTCAGTTGTGAAAACCCTGTGTACTATAGATCTTTGTCTGATATAGAGCATTGTTTCTCATTCATTCATTCATACCTTGTGGAAAATTATCAAACTGACCTCAATCCTTTTTCTAATTTTTTTTTTTTTTTTTTTTTTTTTTTGGCTCTTGAATTCTCGTCCTGTTTCTTTTAAAACCCCGCCTTGGAAAAGTTCCCCCCCCATCTCCCTCCCAATTGTTCCACCACTCGTTAACCTCAACAGTAAAGGGAATATATACATATTTACATATATTTAGGAAGGAACTCATCTTCCACGCACTGAGCCTCTTTCATTCTTTTCAGGCATTGACTGTCGGCAACCAGAACTATGGGTTCTCAAACCGATGCACCACCGTCACGCGCCACTGACGCCGTCCTCGTGGCTTCGGATAGCGTCCCTGAAGGGACCCCGCAGGTGAGCGGAATCGATTTCAACAAGTATACCGATCGAGACATCACTGCTGCCGAGTTATTGGAGAATATGGCAGGAATGGGGTTCCAGGCTACTGCCGTTGCCGAAGCTGCAAGAATTATCAACGACATGGTACGTATCTTCTCCCGTACAACTTTTGAGAAAGAGATAAAGAAAAAAAGCAAAAGCAAAATACCATCTTCAGAGACTAACACCATTTCTTTTGGCTTGTAGATACAATGGCGCGACCCAAAGTCTGGAAAGGGCACCACCATCTTCCTCGGATATACCTCCAATCTGATATCCTCCGGCCTGCGCGAAACCATCCGCTACCTCGTTCAACACAAGCATGTTTCGGCCATCGTAACCACAGCCGGCGGCGTCGAGGAGGACTTGATCAAGTGCCTGGCTCCAACATATTTAGGCTCTTTCACAATGAAAGGCGCTCCCCTCCGCGAAAAGGGAATGAACCGAATCGGAAACTTGATTGTACCAAACTCCAACTATTGCACATTCGAAGACTGGGTGATGCCTATCCTGGATGCAATGCTCGCCGAACAAGAAGCCTCCAAAGCCACAGATGCCCCGCTGCACTGGACGCCCAGCAAGGTTATTCACCGACTGGGCAAGGAAATTAATAACGAACAGTCTGTCTACTATTGGGCCTACAAGAATGACATCCCCGTCTTTTGCCCGGCCCTGACCGATGGAAGCCTTGGTGACATGTTGTATTTTCATACTTTCTCTGCTGCTCCGGCCCAGTTACGTATTGATATTGTCGAGGATATACGGAGGATCAATTCTATGTCTACATTTGCGGAACGTGCCGGCATGATTATCCTTGGTGGTGGCTTGATTAAACACCATATCGCCAATGCTTGCTTGATGCGCAATGGTGCCGAAAGTGCGGTGTATATTAACACTGCGCAGGAGTTCGATGGTAGCGACGCCGGTGCGCGGCCGGATGAAGCTGTTAGCTGGGGGAAGATCAAAGCCGACGCCCAAAGCGTAAAAGTAAGTTTCCTCTTTTCCATTTTTTTGTCTACTTATCTACCTAGTCTCCCTTGTCTTTGAATAAAAAAAGTTGCACCGAAACTTATCGCGTCTTGGTTAAACTACAGGTATACGCGGAAGCAACCGTTGTCTTTCCTCTCATAGTGGCTGCTACCTTTGCAAAGACAAAGAAACCAGTTATCAAATGAACTGATGTTGCTTTCTTCTCCCTTTTTACTTTCGCAATCGAACAATCTCGCTATGACGACAGGGACATTCGAACATATGGCCCGAAGCTCACAAGGGGCCACTGGGTGATCAACAACGAACCACCAAAGTTGATCAAAACGCTTGAGGTATTAGTCGCACATGCGCACACAAAACACATGGCGTCAATAGACCCGACACATTATACCACACTAGATATAAAAACACCGCTGCCATTTCCAGCATTGCCGTCAATACATATGACTCGACGGGGTATGCGAGGAGGTTGAATACCAGTGAAATGTTCATGGAGTTCTGATAGAGGCCATATTTGCAATATACCAAGGATAGAAAATATCGAATGAACGCAAAATCATATTGCCATCAGCTGCGAGTAGTAAATAAAAATATATTATTTGATTGTATTAGCCCAACAGCGCCAACAAGCGAGGCTTGAGCTTTTTTATTTTCCTGTCCCAAGGCTCCTCCAATCAAGTTGTGGGAGCAAGAGAGGTTCCGGGGCAATCCATGACCTGGTTCTCTGCGGTCAGGAAGGGAGGGTACGGGAAGAGGAACATGTTGAAAGTCACCCATCGGATCGCCGTTGTTTGCAGGTCTCCACGTCTGATTGGATGACACGGCTACTTGCATTGGGGGACGTGACGTGACTGGGACGCGTGGCCATGGGTAAGGAATGAAATTCTCCATTCTTGAAGGAGTGGCAAGAGGAAGCGGGGGGTTGGTAGCTAAAATCAGATGGCAGAAATGAAAAACTTCGTTTTCCCCGTGGTGAAGGGAGAGAGGAGAAAAGGAGATGGAGATGGAGATGGAAGGTTGGATTTTTCATGCCCAATTCTCCATAAATCCCTGATGCTCGGCGCTGCATGACAGATTTTACGTCGAACAATTTGTCGGATGGAGAAAGGTCTTCTTGTTGTGGGGGAACAGGCATCAGAGTCCACTCTGGTGCAGGGTGACGACCACAGCCTATCAGGGCCGCGAACGGCGAACTTGGCGAGGGATTGCGGGAGACATTTCAGCAATGAAGGCAAGTTCGGCCAGCCTCGCGGGAGGATGTCACTTGTGTTTGAAGATGGAGGGGAAAACCTGCTGGATTGAAGGATGAAGTTTCAGCAGCTTGTTGCTGTTTTGGTTGATTACCTGAAGGCCCTCAATTCCCTTCTACTATGGCTCGTTTGGATGAACCAAACTATAAGAGAGATATAGGGGTATTTCAGCAAGACTATGCGTGCAATTGGTGGTTGGCACGTAGGCCAATGTCCATAGCTTCCAGGTTCAAGTGCTGACCATGAACATGGCAATGCTCTCTTATGTGCGTGAGAAGATTGGGCATACCTGCTGCTTTCCAGCGGATGTTTCACGCGGCTTCAACTCTTGGGGGAACCTGTGAGATATAAGATCCTTTCCAAACTAACCTTGAAATGAAAGACGGGGGGGGCCAATTGTCGCCAGATCAGATATGTGTTGATATCATCAAGAATGAGCACTAAGAATAGCAAAGGCTTAGAGCCTATGGAGATTCTTTCAATATCAGCTTTAATCTCTATTCCTGTTATTGAATTTTGATTTAGTCAACTTCATTTTTCGTTTAATGGTGAACTGTGGCTGAAATCCTCGCGATTAACTAGATCTGGCTGGTGTTGGGACTGATGAGAAAATGTGTCACGGGCAGCAGACTAATTAATCCATGTTTACCGAAGAGATTTGACAGTTCGTGTCAGGCTGGAAACATTTCTGCCTATCCTTGTAGAATTCAGCCACAGAAATATGCAAGCCAGCAGTGAGCAGTGAACGGGAGGATGAACTTCGCAGAAACCAGGCTGATTCTTTTTGTGTTGGATTGATGCCTTGGCATTGTGGTCCGTGGTGATGCTGGAGGCCCACAACAAAACGAGGCTGCAACGAAAGCGCAGGGATGAGTCATGGAGGCACAGCTAGGTCTAAGCCCACAAGCAAATGCCAGACCACAACCAGTGACGAGCATTTGGCTTCTGCTGCCTCAAGAAACCTTGGTGTTTCTTCAATTCGCGAGTGCTTTTGTCATTATGGGAGTGATTTTTCCCTTTTGTGATGCTGGAGTGAGCGTCTGGGGGGTTTGCTTGGGTTTCTCCATACCCAACGAATGGATGGGGGATTTCGGCAAGGCGGTGTGACAGAAGCGGGTCTTCTGGGGGAAGCTTTGATCTCAACAGCTTTGCAGTCCAGACTCACTTACGACCATCACTGGCAACATCTGCTTCTCCTTAAGATAGGGGTGAGCACTTTGATAGGTTTCCTCCGTTGTCGCTTTGCATGGGACTCTCTGTGCTTAAACCGTTTTATTCTGCCTGTCAGTGAAGAACCTTAACTGCTGCCTTGGACCCAAAGCTCTTCGAAGGCAAAAAAAGGGAGAAAAAAGAAGAGAGGAAAAAGAAATAATAGACCATACCAACAGCGGGTGGCGAGCAATTCGCTAACTCGGGATCAGCCTCGACTAATACCGTTTCTGATTTAACCGCACCCTTCCCACTAGTCCCGCTCGCATCCAACAAAACCTTTCTCCTCCCTTCCGCCCCCCTCTCATCTCTCTCTCCGCCATTCACTTCCCCCCAAGCCTCTGCCTCTTCTCCCTCCTCCATCTCCTGTCTCTTCTTTTGTGTTTCTGAGTCGAATAACAGGCAGCTCTCCATCGTTTGCCCAATTCACCCCCTCTTCTCAGTCTTTGCCTGTTGTGTAACACACTCTCTTTCTTTCTCCCGTTGTTGCTTTTCGTCACTCAGTGAAACCACTCACAATTCCAAGCCTTGCTTGCCTAAGCATCATCTCTCACTTGCATCAATTTATGAGCATGTTGAAATTATAGTGCACTTTTGCCATTCTCTGTCTTAGAATCATAACCTGGTCCATCTTTGGTCTGGTGAACTGGTGAGTTGTCATCCTCCCAATCTCTCTGATTGGCCTTTTCATCACATCTTTGTCCACATCCCACTTTATCAGGCAATTAACAACCCTCTGTCCTACTCTCTTAGATATAGCTTCATCCTCAGCATATTACATCTTACACATCTCCAATCTTTTAGTTTATCAACAGTGTCTAGCTGTCTGCGCCAATGGATGCAGCAGTTGAATCTCCAGTTTCTATCACGCGCCGGCAAGACTCCTTTGATCCTACGCCTGCAAATGTGCCCGAACTTCCCCCATTATCATCCCAGAATGTCATAGTCCAGCCTTCGGAGCCTCCATCGGATCCTTCTCTCGCTCCCACGGAACCAGAAGCATCAGACCAACCTGCTGAACCAGGGCACTTGTCCCATGCGCCTCCAGCCGAGCAATCCCCGTCAAACCTAGCGCAATCGACAGAGACGGACGCCATGGATACGATATCAGATTCGCGTGCACCACAGGATGTAGGCGAAATTGCCGACACAGCGGCCATACCGAACGAAATGGATACTGATTCTCCTGTGACCCCCACCACCAATACGACTATGCCGCAGGAGACCATAGCAGACGCAGAAGATTCTGCTGACCCTGCTGACTCCGCGTCGGGTGGTGATACTTCTTCGGACGATTCCACAAGGCCAACTTCGGAGGGTTCTGCCGAGACCCATGACTCCACGAGCGAAGAGGACAATGAAGAGGACAAATCAGAGGAAGAGCCGGCGTATTGGGCGGATATCGTAGAAGATACCTCCGTGCCAGATGAGGCTGAATTAAAGGAAATTGAATCTGCGGATCCCGACTATAGTGCACATGAATGTTTGTCTATCAATGTCCCCAGTTTTCCCTCATATTCGCAACCTGCCACGTATGCTTACAGTTTTGGCTCTTTCCAGATGACTATTGGGAGAAAACATTCTATCGCGACCCCGATGATCCAGAGTATCGAGCTTCTGAGAAAGCTCGCCTAACCTGGAAGATCAAGGGTGTACGTGGTACCAAGGAGAAGCCCAATCGCGCGACAATAATGCGTTCCCCGGCTGCATATGTCGGTGGTCACTATTGGACTATCAAATTTTTCCCGCGAGGCAACTCAGTGACATCGTTGAGTATCTACGTCGAGTGTTCAGCAACACCACCGGAGCAGGACGAAGAGATCCCCGAAACTGAATTTAGGGTTCTCAAGGGTGCAGCGGATTCGGATTTAAGCAAGTTAACCCCGGACATAGACCTCTCTCTCCCGGCCACATCGAAGCCTAAAACGCCTGCACCCAAACAAAGCGCATCTCAAAGTGAAACCCAACCAGAGGAGACGGAGGCCGAAACTGAGCAAGTGTCCGGCAGGTCTACACCAGTCGAGCCTAAGGCGAAAGAGAAAACGGATTGGAGAGTCTCAGCTCAGATTGGAGTTATCCTCTACAATCCAGATGAGCCACGAACAGGATGGATGCAATCATCCTGCCATCAATTCAATCCTCACAACGTTGACTGGGGATGGACTCATTTCCATGGACCTTGGGATCAGATTCACAAGCGCCATCATGGCCAACGGCAAGCTCTTCTCCGAAATGACACTCTTGCTTTTGACGCGTATATTCGGATTTTCGATGACCCAACCCAATCTTTGTGGTGGCATTCCAGTGATTCAGAGCCTGTTTGGGATAGTTTAACGTTGACTGGCTACCGACCATTGGGAGATCCTAATTTGAATTATAGCCATGAGGTTGCTGGTTTAGCCACCTGGCTTTTGATGGCTTCTTTCCGTGATGTTATCCAAAGTGTAGACATTCTGGAGCACATCACAAATCCCGCTGTTAAACCTAGGCCTCTGTGTGACGCACTTCAGCGGTTACTCTGGGCGATGCGAAATCAATCAGCAAGCTCGCAATTGTTCATTGACACTGATCAAGTCACAACAACTCTCCGCAACCTTCATGAATTCTCTGGAGATGTAACAGAATTCTGGGAACGTCTTCATCGGACGTTGGAACTGGAGCTTGCTGGAACTGATGCGATTGACAAATTATCCAAAATATTTGATAGTCCGCAAATCGGAAACTCCGAAGATATGGTCGACGATAGTGTTCAGATCAACTACATTCCCCGCGAGGCCAACGGCAGGATCAGGGTTCCGGTAAAAGGAGCCAATAGCGTCCAAAAAGCTGCAAAGGAGTTCTTGGACGAGAAGCCAGGAAAGTGGTCTTTGCCATCGGTTTTAAATGTAGAATTGGCGCGCCAAGCATTTGATAAAACCACACGACAATGGAACATGCTCTATGACCGTGTCAAGCTGGATGAGACATTAGACCTATCCCAGTGTGTTATTCAAGACCAGACTGGTAAGTACAGCCTTTACGGTCTGATAGTTCACAAAGGAAATCGATCATCCGGCCGATTTTACAGCATTCTCCGCCCAGGAGGGCCAAACACCCGTTGGCTCGCTTTCGAGGATGCGAGCGACAATAAGATCGAATGTTTGACTACAAAAGCTGCACTTGAAAATCACGAAGGTGTTGCAGCCAGCGAGTTGAAAAATGTTGACAAGTCCGGTGTTGACGTCGCTGTTGTCGCGGTTTACGTTCGTGACGATACGGTGTCGCAATATTTGACAGGCGAAATTGAACCTTGGGATCCACCGAAGCTTCATCAGCATTATTTCAAGACTGGCTACTATCAATTGGATTGTAAACCTGAGAATGGACGCCAACCAACAGTCAAAGTTGAGCTTTTCAACCTTTCAGACTTCAGCATAGTGGACAAGAGTATAGTCGACTCGTATGATATTATGGCAGCTGCAAGAACGACAGGACAATATTGCAGCCTTTCTCTCCCTGGAAACACGACATTTGCGGAATTACGACGGAAGATTGCTTTATGGAAGTCTTCCGATGATAAAAGATTGGACCCTGAACGAATCCGACTTTGGCAGCTTGGTGCGAGAAAGCCTCTGTTTCCCCCCACTCTCAACTTCCAAATCATCGATAATCACACTACTACGATTATGGGCTTTGAATTGAGCGTTTTGAGAATTTGGGTGCATATCTTGTCGGACGAAGATGCCCGTTTTTTTGCGCTACAGGATCCTCAATGCATTAAGAAATGTTTTGATCGTTTGCCCTGTGAAGCTGACCTGTCAAATGCCGAGCCTCAAAATCCAGAGGAAGTCCCTGCTCAATCGGAAGACTCTACCAGCCAGGATGAAACGAACGATGCAGATATGAATGATGCTCCGGAGGAGAGTCACGAGGCAGCAACTTCGCTTACCTCTGAGCAACCTCCTGAGCTACCCACTGAACAGGAAGAGTCGTCGAGATCCGACCAACCTGCGCCGGATGAGAGTGCAACTACGGCGCAAGCTGAAGGGCCCACTTTCGATGACACGCCAATGCAGGATGCTAGTGTTACGAACAATGACACTGCCATGGATGACGAAGCGGCTATCGCCGCGGTAATTGCCCAGGACATTGAAGAATATGACAGAACGGAGGCTATGGATATCGAGACCCCAGCACCTCCGGCAGCCGAGAACCCCCAGGGGACAAATGCGGAGGACGCTCAGTCACAGCCGCCTTCTACCCAAGATCAAGAACCCGCCGTTACCTCTGAAGGAGTGACTACCGAAGAAACCACTGTAGAACCTAGTGTCAATGAAGAGGCAATACCGCCACCACTGGCTAATGATGGAGATGCAACTATGGAAGATAGCCCTCCCGGCGATAATACGGAAAGCCAAGAGAATGCTACCGAAACTGAAGGAGCAGATGCTGACCAGGGAGTTGCCGATTCAAATTCGACATCTCCAACTCCCGAGCTTGTACCTTTGCAGTCCCACGTGTATTACTTTATCCAGCGATTCGATGCACAGAAACAAGAGCTACGTACTGTTGGAACTTTTTTTGCAAAGAAAAGCGATACTATCAAAGAGTCTGTTCGCGAGACTCTTTGCATTGACAAAGATAAGCAGTTCCTTTTGTGGCACAGGGTTGATGGCATTTCCATCGTTGCTATTTCGTCGGTTGAGGTGTTTGATAATGTCGTTGGGTTCACCGATGGTGAGTGTTTCGTCGTGGGTGAGGTAATTGGAAAGAATGAGTGAGTATCTCCATTAAAATATGCATTCCTCCTGTTCACGCGACTTTGGACACGATGCTAATTCTCGATTTTAGACGCATGAAACTTGCAGAAGCAGGTTTGTTTTCATCCCCGGATAGACTGGTCCCTTATCTTTGGGCTGTAGCCCGTCATCACCCCACCAAATCATTTACGGGGACGAAGACAACTGAAGCCACTTATAATGGCGACTATTATTCTGGTGAATTTAAAAATGGCTACTACCATGGCAAAGGCACACATATTTGCGAAAGTGGCGCCATTTACACAGGCGATTTTGTCTTGGGCCAACGCCAGGGAACTGGTACCATGGAATATGCCTCCGGAGACACTTACACTGGTGATTGGG
The DNA here is from genome assembly GCA_001430935.1 of Amauroascus verrucosus. NCBI lineage: Eukaryota > Fungi > Ascomycota > Eurotiomycetes > Onygenales > Onygenaceae > Amauroascus > Amauroascus verrucosus. Next base: position 312,391 of record LJPJ01000035.1, read on the forward strand.
CCGAAGACCAACGCCATGGCCAGGGAACCTTTGTCGAACGCACGACCGGGAATAAATATGTTGGCGGTTACCGCAATGGCAAGCGCCATGGTAAAGGTATCAGTTATTGGGAGGTCGCTGATGAAGAAATGGACCTGTGCCAAATATGCTATAGCGAGAATCAAGACTCGCTATTCTATAGCTGTGGACATGTCTGTGCTTGTTTAAGCTGCGCAAGGCAGGTTGAGATCTGCCCGATGTGCCGCAAGAAAGTCCTTAACGTGGTCAAGATTTACAAGAGCTAAAACTTAGACTAGAAGGCCTTTTTTTTCCTTTTCCTTTTTTGAGTTTTTTAGGAATCTCCTCTTGCTGTTATTTGGGCGACTTCGAAGATATTCTTGTCTTATAGACGTGATTTTCCCCTTGGCATTTGTGCCTTTCTTACAGTCTTTTTGCTTTCTTAATCAGCTTCTATTCCCCATGTCTTACATCCCCCAGTTTTGACGATGCGATGACTATTTCTAACTTTACTCAACCTTTATGAACTTTGGTAAATGATGGCAGCATTGGAAGAATTCTTTTTTCGCGGCTATGAATCGGGAGTTGGGTCCTATTCCTTTTGAAGAGTTTAGGGGTGTGGTGCTTTGCTTGATATCTAGGTCTTTAGCTTTACATTAATCTGTTAGCGAATTAGTTAATATTGTAAATCTCGCGACATCAGCTGTTCGTTCTACAATAGTTACTGGTTCGAAAAGAGCTATCAAGACGTCTTGGCATTTCTCTGCTAAACCTGCCCTTGATCGTCATTGCATCCAAAATAAGATCCTAGCAACTAGCTTCAAGCCCAGTCATGGAGAAAGCCGTAGCAATCCCATGACTACCACACCTGAATCGACATCTCTCACCAGTATTCCATGGGCTCCAGTCAACCTTTCCCAACCCTCCTCCCAGACCCAGAAAACCTGCCAGAGCCGGATTCGTATCCGGAAAAACAACCAGCAAGCAATGACCTAGCTGAAGAAGAAGAGGAGGATGACGAGGAAGAAGACGAAGACGATGGTATCGCCTTTGGTGAAGATGCCGATTTTAGATCTCACTACACATCCCCTCCTTCCATTGAAGAATTGGAAGAAGACGAAGACTCCCTTTCGTTGAACGATGACGATGAGGACGAAGAAGATGAAGACGCCAATCATAACGACGGCATCGCCATCCACAAACCTTTCTTTCAATCTACTGGATCTCTCCCGAATGCGTTTGCACCGCCCTTTTATAATCGCCCTCCAACACCGCTCCCGCCGTCGCCGTCCTTGACTTCATTGCTCCGACCATCATTCTCGGCAAATACCTCTCGTCCAACAACGCCGGATAGTTCGGACGTGGAGACGCCAAATGATACGGAAGCAGCGGTAGCAAAATCAGCGAGGATTGCAACCACGGTGCCCAGGGTGAGCCCGAAGGTGCCAACCTACGAATATTATGGGTTTGTGCTTTATCTGGCCTCGTCACTAGCATTTCGTATGTTTTTCTTTTATCCTACCCTCTACGGTTCATCGCATTTGTACTGATAATGTATTTCAGTGATATACTTATTATGGTCTTTCTTGCCCTCTCCGTTCCTTCATCAATTGGGTATATATTACTATCCAAACCGTTGGTGGTCGCTTGCCATCCCTTCGTTCCTCGTCATGACAATAATATACATTTATGTGGCCCTGGCAGCCTACAACACTGGATACCTTACCCTCCCTATGAATAGTATTGAGAATCTGGTCGACGACGTTGCGAACATTGCAGTCATTGACAGTAAAGGACGACGTAGGCCTGGTGGATCAGCGAAAATGAACCCTGATGCAACGACAGCGCAGACTATGGGTGCCCAAAAGAAGAAGTTAGAATGGAAGGCTATTTGGAATGAAGGTACGGATGCGGTGATGGATATCCCGGTCGGCGGCGTTTGCCAGGTGTTGTATGGGAAGGAAGTGAATGGGGAAGATTTGGAGTTTGAACATACAGGGATATGTAAAGAGTAGCAAGTGAGCCGTTTTATGTATCCGGGCCGGCACTATACCTATAATGAAAGTGATATGATATAAACTGTTGATCAAGTGTTCGCATATGCTGTGGGTAAGTAGAGATTCTTTAAGGGGGGGAAGGATTGCGACTAAAGCATCCAAAGTTCTATTAATTAAATGCTAGGAGCAGGACCAATTTAGAGAACTTGAAGCACATCAGTTGGTCATCAACATTCGGCGGAGCAAACAGAGCAAACAAAGTTGGCGCAACACGACTTTTCACCAGGACGCAGCCGTGTCAAACGTTGCAAAAAGGTTCTCGCCTCAAACAACGGGAAAGGTCCATACGTCTACAAATTGCAGCTAGAATGGACCACCAACAAGTTAGAAATAGCACATCTACCGCGTCATCAACCGAACGCCCTACTCTAAAACTGACTCCCGATCAAATCCAGCGAATTGTATGGCTGAAAACCAACACGGACAATATCACTACTAACCTCTCTCTCTCCCTACATAGGAAATCAACCGGTTGAAAGCGAAAGCCCTTCGCGAGCAACGCGAAGCAGAAGCGGCCTGCAATAATAAGACCGCTGGCCCTGGCTCTATCATCGCAGGAACGAAAAGACCCTACTCAGCTACACTTGGCGCTTCTCAAACGCCCTCAACTCTCCGCGATGGTCGGGCGCATAATGCGTCGCCAGACCAGAGGCCGCTGGATGCTATTCGGCCAACACGCAGTTTTGCTAAATATGTTGAATATGACTTGAGTAAAATGACAGATACAAAAGGCGGCTTTATGACTGCTGAAGATGACCCGCATAATAAGGTGTTATATTCTGAGCGCGAGAATGATGGAAAGCCCGCGCATATGACGCAAAAAGAATGGGAAAGGCAACAGTTATTGCAGAATTTACGAAAGGAGAAGGCAGGTCCGTTTGAACCAGGCCTGAGTGTTCTCGACGATAAAGAGGAACAAAAGACGTGCCGAGAGTGCGGGGCGGTGGAAATTGATTGGAAATGGGAAGAGATTTTTAAATGCTGTATATGCCGTGGGTGCAAAGAGAAATACCCGGATAAATACAGTCTACTCACAAAAACTGAAGCCAAGGAGGATTATCTGTTAACCGACCGTTAGTTTATCCTTCTTTTAGGTCGAAGATAAAGAAGACTGATTTCATTTTCCCTGGGTATATAGCGGAACTCAAAGATGAAGAACTTCTTCCACATATGGAACGTCCTAACCCTCACAGATCCACGTGGAATAATATGATGTTATTCCTTCGTTATCAAGTCGAAGAGTATGCCTTTTCTCCAAAGAAATGGGGCTCGGCGGAAGCGCTAGATGCAGAATTTGAACGAAGAGAAGCGGAAAAGAAGAGGCGAAAGGAAGCACAATTCAAAACCAAATTGCAAGATTTGAAAAAGAGGACTAGGGTGGAGGCATATCGCCGAAGTCGTCAGGCTGCTGGAGGAGATGCGGGAGGTAATTTTGGAGATGATCTAGGTGGAAAAAGGAAGCATGTTCATCAGTGGGGAAGGGCCGTGGAGAACCCAGAGACGGGTATTGCGGTCAAGACGTGTGTTGATTGTGGGATGGAGGTTGAAGAGTTGGAATTCTAGATTAGGCACGGCACTCCTTTTGATTGATGATGGCGAACAACGATTTAATGATTCAACCTACTAATTGATTGGTTCTATTTTACCGGTTTGAATAGTTTGGGCGAATTAGTTTCCCACCTGGGCCCAAACGAACTCAGGAGAGGTAAGATGCATTGCTTTACTTACCAAATCGCGATAGTTCGGCGCTTCTACCCAACTGGTACTGAACATTCGAATGGTTACAGAGGCTCACGTCGCCATGACGTTTGTAAAACCTCCCATCCAACGGCCGGTTTCTTTCCTTTAACATACGTAGCCTGTGTCCTCTAAATGACCGGCATCATGGACATAAGCTACCAGCTAGAATAGGATCAAAGAACTCTACAACGAATATACATCTATCAATAGCTAGCCAAGTATCAGCCTGATATTGTGTGGGCAAGGGGTGTGTGCAAGCTGCAGGTACAGGTTCCGGGAATTTTCAGTGTTATAGCTTGAAGTCCAAGGCGCTAAAGTGATACGTACACCCGTGCAGATGGTATTGAACCTTTGCCGCTTCTTGGAAAAGTGATAGGATAGCGAGGACTCTCAGGCCCCGAGCGGAATTAATCACGTGATCAAAATTCATACCACGTGCCGTAATTTACAAATTGAAACGCTGTTACCAGAGCACTCAGGTGAGATTTACGCTTACCAGAAGCAGTTAGTGTGCTCCCCTGCAAGTGCAGTTGGGCCTCTTGGCAGCAGCCCCAGGGAGAACAGCGAGAATGCAGAGCTTCCGACGCCAACAAGTCCGTTTGCCTGCTTTTTGCCTTTCCTGATGTTTGTGAATAGCCTGGGCCTCCCATAACTAGAGTGCAGGAACCCACTGCCTTTGTTGCCTTCGTGGTAAAATAGCGCTTAATCTCACTTGTTGGTTGGCTTTGACAGCGGTGCAACTTGTCAAGCACTCTCCTATCCTTGTTTCGCGCGATTGAGTCCGAAGGGAATACAGCTTTGGGGAACCTTGCATCTCAACACTGAACGGAAACCTTTATTACCTTGAGAGGCAACTGCATACTCTTAAATGGCCTGGCAGACTCCACCTGCCATGGCCGGTAATGGAGATATGAGCGGGGGGGCCATGGACGGTAACAATGGCGGACATCCACAGGGAACCGAATACACTCTGCAAGGTTGGTTTGCACAATTACCTGCCCGCAATATAGTTCCTGAATTTGGGGTATTGGTCATCATCGGGTGCTAATATATATTCTTCTGATTGCAGGCGTGATGCGCTTTCTCCAGTCTGAGTGGCATCGGCATGAGAGGGATCGTAACGCTTGGGAAATCGAACGAGCGGAAATGAAATCGAGGATTGGTAGACTCGAAGGCGATGCTCGAACGAGCAAGCGTATGCATGAATCTCTGGGAAAGCATGTAAAAATCCTTGAAATTGCTCTCAAGAAAGAAAGAGAAAAAGTCAAGAAGCTTGCAGCTGGGGAGAAAGTCGACCTTGGAAGCGATCCCAAAGAGCTGGCTAAAGAAAGCCTAAACGCTTTGCAAACCCGTAAGTCTGGCTTAATCGTGCGTATTTTACCACGTTGATCACTCTTATAACAATGTAATTAGAATTCCCAAAACGCTCGGGTGCCGATCTCGATACAGATTTTGACCACGAAGACCCAACACACTCGGCTATGCACCATGATACTGAGCGTGATAAATCTCGAAATTTCCTTGGGAAGTGTTCCCAAGAAGTTGCATACCATGTTATCCCTGGGTATACTCCTCCTCTTGAATATGAACCCCCTGAGATATTCAGAAGCCTACACCATATGCAACAACGGCGGCCCGTTGAAGAACGGTATGCCCAGCAGCACCAACAGCAACAAGCGCAAGGCCAGTCGACCCAAATGCACATGAAACAGCCACAACCCAATCACGTTAATATGGTTCGAGAACCGTCGATACACCAGCATATGATGCCAAACTATGCCGATAACAACAGCTACACCGTTTCGGACAACCACCTGTCCGGAGCGCCCCGCGAGATTCTAGAGAAGAGAGCGTATGAACAACCGCGCATGCCTGGACCCCCTCTTGATGGACGAAAAGAGCATTTTGATGACTTCCTTGTCTCCGAAGGAGGCCGGCGGGATCCTGAAGGACGCCCTTTTGATTCCTTTAATAAACAGCCTGAGGAGCAGTCGGACCGGCGCGGCCTTGCTGCCGATGGCATTGTTGTTGACGAAGCTGACGGATGGAACTTTGATGAACCTCCTTTAAATGAAGCTCCTTCCACTTCCTCTCAACCTCATCGACCAGACCAAGATTCATTCCCTAATACGAATTTTGTAAGCCCTAAGTCGCTCCCTCGAGCTGGACCCGGTTCCCACCGCAGAAAAAGCTCTGGTTCCCGAAGACGCAGCGAGGGAAGTATTGACTTTAGGGAAGCAGCCGGAGCAGAAGTACAAAGGTCGGAGCCATCAAACTTCAAAGTTCGATTTGCTTTGCGTGGCCATCTCGATGTTGTACGGTCTGTTATTTTCACTGGTGGCGGAAGTCCTTCGGAACCTGAAGTCTGTACTTGCGGTGATGATGGGACCATCAAACGCTGGATTCTCCCAGTTTCCTATGGTAGCTTCGGTCCTAATAGCGCGTCATCAAGCAATGACCTTGATATCACTAGCTATTTTACGCATAGGGGTCACAACGGCTCAGTAACTTGCCTGGCGGCGTGTCCTGCGGCTCGCGACTTCTCGAATGGCGGCCGAGCTCTCGGGGATGGCTGGGTGTTTTCCGGAGGGCAAGATGGAACTGTAAGAGTTTGGGAGCGTGGAAGAGTTGACGCCAAAGCATCGTTGGACGGTCATACAGATGCAGTTTGGGCATTATGTGTCTTGCCAGGCACCTCCGGTTCAATCCTTGGAGATCGCAGCAGCCTTTATGGTGGTCCAGACCGTGTACTTCTAGTTTCCGGGGCTGCAGATGGAAGGGTTCTCATTTGGGCAGTCAGCTCGCCGCCACAATTGAGTTCCCCCCAAGCGGGTTCTAGGAGGGTAGGCGGAAGTAGAAGAGCAAATTCTATATCTTCAGGATCGAACTTCCCGTCGTCTCCTCAGCCAAGTACCTCGACGTCGACACCGTTTCATTATACATTAGTGCACCATATAGTTAGGCCCGAATGCCCTCCACCCACGTGTATCAGCCCCTTGTCTCTGGCCGGGGTCAATTTCGTGGTGTCATACACTGATGCTTCAGTTCTCGTCTATGACACGAGAACAGGAGAGCAAATCGTTGGCATGGCAAGTTTGGAAACATATGATGGGACTCGATCTACTGGTGTCAACTCCGTGGTTGCTAGCACGATTGGCTTTGATGGTACCGCCGGATTGGATCCTAACAGAGCGATTGCCGAGGAAGAAACAGTCGTTCATGGTGCGACAGGTACCAGCGGTGGGGTGGAAGGTGTCATTATCAGTGGCTATGAAGACCGATATATCCGGTTGTTTGATGCGAATAGTGGTAAGTCACTTAACATACAGCTTCCAGTTGCCGCCGAATTAACTAATGATGAAATTATTCAGGCCAGTGTACTTACACCATGCTTGCACATCCCGCGGCCATATCGTCTTTGTCATTATCACCTGACGGAACAGAACTCGTCTCTGCTGGACACGACGCAAGTCTTCGCTTCTGGTCTTTAGAAAAGCGCAGTTGTACCCAAGAGATCACAAGTCACAGACTCATGCGAGGCGAGGGAGTCTGTTCTGTCGTCTGGAGTCGAGATGGAAGGTGGGTTATTAGCGGAGGTGGAGATGGAGTTGTTAAAGTCTTTGCGAGGACCTAAACCGAGTAACTCCTTGAACCCGATTTACTCTGAAGCCCAGTATGGTTCAAAGAGCTCCTATTTCATAGGAGATTGTTATGTGTGTTCTTCCATGATTACCTTTGACAAATGGGACGTTAACACGATGCTACATCTCTCACCCTTTTTTTAATATCCTATTTGGAAAGTTCTTACATTCTAATGAATTATCGGACTTTCAGAAGCACATATTCTTGAGAAATGATTTTTTTTCCTTTATAGGTGCGCTTTACTTTGGTTAATTCTCTCTGTGTATGCCTGAGCTTGTTCCCTGATTCCCAAGATACCCTGAATAACCAGAAATATCCTACTATATCATGCAATGAGGGGTGCTTTTCATTGATTCTGTATCTCATATTCTATCCTTGCCCTTTTCTATGTCCATGAATGTTACCATTAATGTCAAAAAAATCTTTTGCTTTCTCCTCCTGGTTGTTCTTATGCCTGATGTGTTTTCTCGAGCTTCTTCAGCATTCTCCTTCAACTTCTGTATAACATAAATTTTTGTGACTTATGAGTTTTGACGGTACTATGCATTTTAATGGGTGATACATGATATTCCATTTACTTAAACGTTCAACTTCCACCCGATTCTAGATGGCTAAGGGGAAAAATTACCAAGGCCGGAACATGTAGCTCATGGTTGATTTGGTACACATTATGGTAACACAAAGCAGTTCCGATTAACTACTAGCGCAAGTGGTATCTCATTAACAAACAAAAGCTATTCGCTTTCCTATCGTTTTAGAATACATAATATGTTTCATCAACTTGATTCCCATGCATTCTTGAACAGTAACCGCAATCGTGTTGCCTCACCCTCATCTTTAAGCCTCATCTTCAAAAAGCCCTCCAGGTCCTCCCAGAAGGATATCGACCGCATAATATCGGTAGTTTTAGGGTAATCAGGCAAAGATTGCGCAGAATCTGGCGCCGACACAACCTCTTCGGCTACCGGCTCTCCAGTTTTAGCCGTTGCTGGAGAGATTGGTTCTTGAGAAGGCACCACTGTAGCACCGCCCAATATCATAATACCAAATTCCACTTCTTTTCCACCAGCGAGAGCATCAGTCTCGCCGGCCAATGCATCAGTCACTAATTTCCCCTGTACCGGTTTGCGTTTCCATAGTATCTTTATCTTATCCAAGGGTACTTTCTCGTTTTCGCTTTCGGCATTTGAGGGTTTAGTTCTCGACTGAACAACCTGTCTAAGCTCCTGAATCGTTGCGCTAGACAGGGAAACATTGTCGAGTCTAATATCGAGAACGGGACTGCGGGCAGATTTGAGATGGATCGTTATCGACTTGGACGAGCCAGGAACCGCGGCAGGCTTAATCTTTTTGGGAAGCTGTGGATGTGGCGGATCTGAAAGGCGAGGGAGAGTAAACTACATTAACATGAATTAGCATGTACTATAATAACAAATCACAAGTACGTTGAATGAGCATTTGGGTTCGTACAGGCTGGCGTGGTTGGAACTCCCGCGGGTCGAAGACATGGTTTGCGGGGAACTTGATTGGTTTCGAGTCGAGCTGCGACAGGAAAGATTTTGTGAAAGATAATTCCGCCATTACTCCAACGGTTTATTTTACTCGTAACCACTGAGGCCGAATAGTCAATAACAAAGTTCTTCGTCCTTACACCATCAAGGTCGAGGGAAGGCCCGCGTTTGTCCACGAGCTCCGTTTCACGTGACTTATCTTATCAATCAGCGAAGCACAGCTGCAAAACATAAATTTTCTCCATCACTCAAATTCTCAGTCTAGCGGAAATATTTTAAGCAACTTCATTCTTCAGTCGAGGAAATTGAGTCATTTGAATTTTCATAATGGGTGTCGGGCGGCGTATGAAGAAGCAGGGTCCTCCGCCTCCTCTCGATGAATCGAAAATATCGTCGCTAAAAAGACGGAAAGCCGACACTCTAGAGGACACTGTGCCTCGAGGGAACAAGCGTCGAAGAGCCGAAAATAATACGGAAACGAAGAAGAATCTAAGTCAGAAAAGTAACGGTGTCTTTGCGTCTGCCAAAGGTGCCGTAAAGTGCAAAAACACTGAGAAAACCAAGGTCGCAAAGCAGACGGCTCCGGCAAAGCCCACATTTCTAGACTCTGATGAATCTGGCATCTCAGATGACGATGCGGAGGACCTAATTGGAGATGAATTCGAAGACATTGATAACGTTAGCGATGACGATAGCTCAAGCACAGACAATGATTCTTTAACAAATGAGGATGAGTCTGTGGAGGCCAGCGATTCTGTTTTCGATTCGGACGAAGACCAACAGCGGAAAGCAATGTTTTCAGACGATGAGGATCTATCAGATGCGGAAGAGCAGCTCACAGCTGCGAATATAGAAGGGTTGTCGCGAAAATTAGACAGGCAGCAAATGGAGGATACTGAGCTTGCGCAGCGGGAGATGAAGGAGTCGGCCATGCAGACCAACATTGAAGGGGACCGCCCAGATTTGTTTGGAAATGCAGACGAAGCAAACCTCCCACCAGGCCTGGCTCCTGATTTGCAACTTCTTCGAACGCGAATAACGGACACGATTCGTATCTTGGGCGACCTAGCTACTCTCGGCCAACCCGGCAAATCCCGGACTGATTACACAGACCTTCTCCTCAAAGATATATGTACGTATTACGGATATACGCCATACCTCGCGGAGAAGTTGTTCTCATTGTTCACACCAATGGAGGCCTTTGCGTTCTTCGAGGCTAACGAAGCCCCAAGGCCGGTCGTGATCCGTACTAATACATTACGCACTAACCGTCGCTCACTTGCCCAAGCCCTAATCAACCGTGGAGTTGTCCTTGAGCCAGTCGGTAAGTGGTCTAAGGTTGGTCTACAGGTATTCGAATCTCCTGTACCGCTGGGTGCTACACCAGAGTACCTTGCTGGTCACTACATTCTTCAAGCTGCGTCCTCATTTTTACCAGTGATGGCGCTCGCGCCTCAGCCCCACGAGCGCGTTTTGGATATGGCAGCTGCGCCCGGTGGTAAAACAACATACATGTCGGCTTTAATGCGGAACACCGGTTGCGTCTTGGCCAACGATGCAAATAAAGAGCGAGCAAAAGGTCTAATTGGCAATATCCATCGCCTCGGCTGCAAAAACACCATCGTATCTAATTTGGATGCGCGAACGGCATTCCCCAAGGCTCTTGGCGGATTCGACCGGGTTTTACTCGACGCCCCTTGCTCAGGAACTGGCGTTATCTCAAAGGATCCAAGTGTCAAAACGTCCAAGACTGAGCGTGATTTTCTCGCTCTCCCGCACATGCAAAAACAGTTGCTCCTTGCTGCCATCGACTCGACAAACCATGCCTCTAAAACAGGTGGATACATTGTCTATTCAACTTGCAGTGTTACGGTAGAGGAAAACGAAGCCGTGGTGCAGTATGTTCTTCGCAAAAGACCCAACGTTAAGATCGTTGATACCGGTCTTGGCAATTTTGGCAGCGAGGGTTTTAGAAGCTACAAGGGCAAACAGTTTGATCCCAAGATGACCATGACCAGGCGATACTTTCCACACCGCGAAAACGTCGATGGTTTCTACGTGTGCAAACTCAAGAAATCCGGGCCTTCCCCAGCGGAGAAAAAGGGCATTGCAGCTCAAACAAGCAAGGCAGTGGACGGGGAGATTGACGGAGCGGATGAATGGGACAAGACCCCTATAACTGAAGAAGATGGCAATGAAGTCAATGGCGAAGAATTCGGGCCGTTTGATGAAGACGAAGACGAGTCGTATATTGCAAGGGCAGAACGAAACAGGGTAAGGCGCAAGGGCCTAGATCCGAGAGCGGTCCTTGATGGAAAGAAGTCGAAGAAGGACAGGCAAGGGAACGTCGACGAGAAGCAGGGACATGGCACAAAGAGTGCCGACGCTAAGAAGCAGAAAAGCAGAAAGGCCACCAAGTCGGCGTAGAGGTGATGTTTGTACTTCGCATAAATACTTTTATTCCTTCGTAGTTCATGATATTCATCCAAAGTAATTTCGCGGTGAATTTGAGCTGTCAATTTCAAACCCGCGACGAACTATTTTTACATCAGGCGCTAATCCGCTTACGGGAAGGTGGACCTTGAGGCCCTGACTAACGTGTAAACGGAGCCGCTGAAGTCGTCGGAGTTGAAAGCCAACAATTTCGAACTTCGACCTTTTTGCTCGTCCTGCCGTTTAGCTGCCTATCAATCCACGGTTTCTCTTCCCATTGCACAGGGGCTCATTACACTCGCTACTCTTTTCGCGGGACCTTCCCGGAGCCTTTTTCTCTTCGTGTTCGTTACCCGTTCACGACGAATTTGTTCCACCACTCCGACCGCTGGAGATCCCCCTTTTCCCATCCTCAGTCAGCGGGAGTCTTCTTAGATTCAAGCACGCCCGCACTTCGCAAAGCTCATCCCAATAGCCTCCCACAATGGCGGACTCAAAGAAGAACGATAACTATGCTATTGATATGGACAAACTGGACGCAGAATCGGACCGGTTCAAGCCTTCTCCTCCACCCCAGCCCCGACACACAGCACACTCGCCATCGATACCAAATAGTCCTATTTTACCCATTCTCAGCTACTGCGCTTCCTCAATTTTAATGACTGTCACAAATAAATATGTCCTTTCTGGTGTTGAGTTCAATCTTAACTTTTTCCTTCTCTGTGTCCAGGTATGCCCGGCGTATCACTACTCCCATCAACGTACTCACTAATATTGATAAATCTATAGTCCGTAGTTTGCATTGTTACAATCCAGACATGCAAGTCCATAGGATTAATTAATTACCGCGATTTTAACTCGGATGAAGCGAAAAAATGTGAGCTGACCATGAATTTTTCTCTCTCTCGAGCTTCGCTAATGTTCTCACGACGATAGGGTTTCCAATCTCGCTCCTGCTCATCGGGATGATTTACACTGGCGCGAAAGCCCTCAAATTCTTATCGATCCCCGTCTACACCATTTTCAAAAACCTGACAATCATTCTCATCGCTTACGGTGAGGTCCTTTGGTTCGGTGGTTCAGTCACTGGCATGGCCCTTTTCTCGTTCGGATTGATGGTCCTGAGTTCTGTTATCGCTGCTTGGGCAGATATTAAGCATGCTCTCGACAGCGCCGGTTTCGCTGGAGCTGAAGCCACGAGCAAAATCTCCACACTCAACTCAGGATACCTCTGGATGTTGATCAATTGTCTTTGCACCTCTACTTATGTTCTCGGCATGAGAAAGCGAATCAAGTTGACCAACTTCAAAGATTTCGATAGTAAGTTCTTATTTGATTTGCTTGTCCCTGGTGATCTAGTGTTTAAATGCTGATGGATGTGGTAGCCATGTTCTACAATAACCTTCTATCTATTCCAATTCTCTTGTCTGGGTCTTTCATCATTGAGGATTGGTCTTCTACTAATCTCCAGAAGAATTTCCCACCGGAATCTCGCAATTCCTTGATCTTTGCGATGATCTTTTCCGGTCTCTCCTCTGTCTTCATTTCGTACACATCGGCTTGGTGCGTTAGAGTGACCTCCTCTACAACGTATTCCATGGTGGGAGCTTTAAACAAGCTTCCAATTGCTCTTTCTGGTCTTATCTTCTTTGGCGACCCAGCCACTGTCCCCAGTGTTTCGGCTATCGTAGTTGGTTTTGTGAGCGGGATTGTGTACTCGCTTGCCAAGGTCAAACAAAATGCCAAACCCAGAACTGGCATCCTTCCAACCACCAATCCAGTGAGCGCCAGCTCTCAAAGCATGAGAGACGGATTGAAATCGTGAAAAATTGCTGGCTAGACCCGCACCGAATATATTTTCTTTCGCCGTATAAATAATTTTGGGATTGATTCAACTTTTAGCGGAACGGAATCGGCATACACGACGGGGAACCTAAAAAGTGACTGTTGAAGACGACCTGACCTTCATTTCTCTAATTCAGAATTCGAGTCCTATCTTGGAGTGGACATGGACGTTGTTTCGCCATATTTGCGGTCATTAAAAGATCGATTACCTTTTGCTGTGTTGATTCGAGCTTTGTTTGATACTGAAGATCTGGCTACTCTTTCTGCCCTGTGCATTATCTATCCACTTGGCCACTGATTTCAGTATTCACCCTTCTATCCTTGTAACAAATTCTAATATTTCAAGTTTCTCCGTCTCCCTGCTTTGATCTTTTTGAAGATCATCATTACCCTTGATGGGTGCATGGTTGATTTGACATTTATTTCTCAATTTTCCCTATGTTACTTGACTTTCAATATTTGCACCTTGGCCATAGACATATGATTTTTCAATAATGGCTGTGATGATCGATGCCAGCGTTTGAATGGCATTTTCAAGACTGGTCGGGACAGAGGTCGGTGTCTATGTAGTAGTAGGAAAAGATTCAAATAATGTGGTATCCAGAAAGGAAGCCCCCTTTCGCTGCTCTTGATCTACTTTGTGTTCGAAGATATTGGATAGTTGCCTGAGCAGTCTCATTCTGTTGCTTCTTTGTCGGCTTATCAGGTTGATGCCATGAGAGCATGAGAAGTGGGCTGTGGAGAGAGATAGGCCAAAACCATACTACTATGTATGTACATACATGCATACGTAGTTCAGCTCTGCCTTTGGGCAACCTGATGTAATAATTGTGTATAAACGGGAATTGTCAGAAGCTATAGTCCCGTATGGTGCCACTCGTTCGCGTTCAGAGGTTGGATACGTAGCTCACATTTTAAGAAGACTCTTTGACAGAACCTTTCTCCCACCCTCGACTTAAGGATTTTGCTAACAAGACCCTTTTTGACCACGAACTGTCAACGCAATTATTGCAAGAAAAAAAAAAAGAAAATCTCTATGAATGGCTAAACATAAAAGAAATCATCAGAGGGGTGACGGCCCAAAAATAGGGAAGAAGGTGGGCACGTTCTCGCGCATGTCCACACGAGACAAGGCGAAGACCAGGCAGAAACCCCAAGATAAGACTAGCCAGAAACATCAGTTGCAGCGGAATCAAAAGCCAGTCGTACCGTTCTTATCTTCCGATCGAATTTTGCTTGTTGGTGAGGGTAAGTGTGGCATTTTCCTCGCCTTTTCCATACTCAGGCGGACCTTGATTGTCAGAAAGAGATACCCGTACATCTAATTTACGTTACGACTATATAAGCTTGATCCTCGAACGTATTCTAAATTTTACTCTAGGAGATTTTTCGTTTGCCCTCTCGTTAGCAGCGAGTCACGGCTGCAGACGAATATTAGCAACATGCTATGATAGCGAGGATATCCTGTATCAAAAATACCCGCAAGCAAAGCGACACGTCACTCAACTTTGCAACCTGTTAGAGCCAACACAATTAGCGCGGGGACAGAAGCGGAAGCGAGACAGCACGTCTGTCCCTGAATCCCGGTCGAGTGCGAATGATGAGCCCACCAAGCCTGCCATTGTTGCGGAATGCACTCCGGATCATCCCTCCCCAAAAGTCCTCTTTTCAGTTGACGCGAAGAAATTAGGACTCACTGGTGGGGGCGGGAAATTGGTTCTCAAAGGCCTCGCGCGGCTCACTCGCAAAACAATCTGGCAGCCATGGAAATCGAAACCGGAAGCACGCAAGCATCCCGAAGAGGATGACAACGGGCCATGGGATATGATATGCTTCAATTTTCCGCACGTTGGTGGTTTAAGCACCGATGTAAACAGGCAAGTCCGTGCGAACCAAGAGCTTCTTGTTTCATTTTTTAAAGCGTGTGTGCCGCTTCTTTCAACACCTCCTCCGGAAGCGGATGGGTCCCTATCCGATGAAGATGATAATGCTTGGGAAGAAAGCGAAAGCGAAGCGTTCAGTGATGGTTTGGATGACTGCGAGAATCCTGCGAAAAGCAAAAAAATACGGGCAGATCCTGGACAGATCGTTGTGACGCTATTTGAAGGAGAGCCATATACGTTGTGGAATATTCGCGATCTCGCGCGTCATGCTGGACTTAGGGTTGTGACGAGCTTTAAGTTTCCGTGGTCGAGTTATCCCGGCTATTCACATGCCAGAACACTAGGGAAAATCGAAGGAAAGGATGGAGAAAGGGGAGGATGGAGAGGGGAAGAGCGAGACTCCCGAAGCTATGTGTTCGAGAGGAAGGAATTTGAAGGCCGGGCTAACGTCCCCGGGAAAAAGCGGAAGAAGGGGAAGGATGATAGCGACGACAGCGACAGCCAATGAACAGCAAAATGTGTGGAATTTACTATACTTGTAAGATCAGGCCATGGGGTCCTTGTATATTCAGTAGTTACCTTCAATAATAACAAATATTCAAAAGTCCAAATTCTAGAGTGGATATTAAAATCTGTACGCCCATACCTAAAGCTCCCTATCCCCTTTCCCCAACCCCGAGGTATGCGTTGATAAGAGTAGCAATGATGCCTTACGATACGTATACCTTCTTAGTCTCGGAAATGTCAAAAATCTCACTAGTTATAGGATCTTTAACCTTCCCTTCTGGGACACTAGCCTTTCTGCTCATGTCTAATAAGCGCTCCATGCCATATACTCTGCGATTTGGAAGAACGACTGGATCGTTTTCCACGTAGCTTTTTGTGTGATGAGCGTAAGGCACATTCCGTGCCAGTTCATTCAACTCCGTCGAGCAAATAGGGCAAATGGAATAGCTTAATGAGCTTGGACTAGCCCTTGAGGATGCGATGGCCGAGTGACATGACGGTGTTTTGAGAGCGGAAAGCCCAGCGGAAAGGGCGATTTGGAGAAGTGGACGAGAAGAGAGTGAGAGGAGGTCGTGATGCGTACGAATGAAAAGGTCCGAAAGATACTGCCAGCGATCTAGAGAATACATGCTCTGGGGTACAAACCAAATTAGAACGTTTAACCGAATATCTAAAAACGCAATGAATATACCTTGTAGGGCTCAGCGCGGGTATTAGAAGGATAAGCCAAGAGTCCCGCTGCACGCTGAATATCTTGTGCTTGTGATTCGCTGTGAGGCGTGAGGAATTTCTTCGCATGTTGTCTTGCTTCTGATTTATCTCCTGCTCGTAGCACTTCAATGTACTGTTGCAATCTTAGCTCGAATTCTAGTCGGTTCTGTTCATGGGAATCCGTCAGTTTCATTTTCATATAATGTTGTAAAAGCGGGTTACCTGGATCTTTTTCAAGGCAACTTTGTTCTCTCCACACCATTGTAATGCCTCCTTGGTCTCGCCCCGCCGAAGACTATCCGCGATCCTCTGACACTGAGCAAAGACGCTGAGATCCACGAGCTCCGTAATTCTCTTATCCTCAGCCAGTTGTTTAGCACTTTCTAAATATCCCGAGCGAAGCATATGGTCAGCCAATAGACGGTTCAACCGTGTTCTCGACCATTGTTCGTATTTAACGTCGGCCAGGCTCGGGATCTTGTACAGATCTTGAATATATTGTATTCTCTTTTGAGACTGTGTAGCGATCTTTTTTTCCTCCTCGTGCAAGACCTCCATTTTCCGTTTCAGGCCTTGCATCCTTGTTATCATGGCATCTAAAGCCTCAATTGTCTCGGTCGGGTTCTTGCTTCCAGATAAAGACGCATTCGCCGTTGCTTTAAGGGTGGGTACAATATGATCCTTCTCCCGTTCGACAATCCGCTGAACTGATTTGAAATTCCGCCGGGCGAGTTCATGTGGCACACGGAGGAGGGGTTGATCCTGTATAGATCGTGGTCAGTTTCGCAGCTTCACCAAAATACGAAGGGCGGGAATTGTACAATACCAGAAGGAGGTGATTTTCTGGGTTGAGCTTTATGGATGTTAGTTCTGCAGCCATTTTTGCATGAGCACAAGGTGAGACACCAAATTTTGGTCAAGTCGTGTAGCTTGTATGAGTAGAGGCGTAGAAGCACACGAGAGCGAACGTTTGCCGGCAGGGGGAACCTTCTCTTCGTCCATTAAACAGCTGACTGTTCGCTTCTCCGCATCGCATGACATAATGCCTGCTTTGCGGAAACAGTAAGTTACATGCCAAGAGCGGGGATATATTACCGGAACGGAGAGTTAATATACCGATGAAGCTGATTATCTAATCGGGCATACCAGCTTCAAAAGGGCCACAGTTTGCTTTTCATTCCTTTGGAGCAAAAATTCTTTCTTCTCACGAAGGTGTCAACAATCTATGCTAACAAACAAGAGGGCGAAAATAGATATACTCTTAATTTCACAATGGATTTCTTCTGGGCCATACCGCCCGTGACTAGGTAATTGATGTTGTCCATCTCTAAATCTCTGGAAACTGACAAATGATGTAGGGCGATGTTTGGCTTTACATTCATTCAGTCAACCTTGGTCTATGGCGGGATATTAAGCGGATATTGGTCTTTCTTCTCATCGCCCTTGATCTTCAAGATCCCACCTCAGATTTGGCGACTTGTCACTCCGTTCCTTCTCACTGGCCCGCAATTCAGCTATATCTTTGACCTCTATTGCAGTACGGCATGATGAAATAGGCGCTCTCCAGTGCATCCTCACTGATAATAGCATAGTGTACACGTACGGCACGGCCCTAGAGGCTGATTCGCCTCGTTTTCATACTTCTGGTGACTTCCTCACCTATGTTGTATTCGTAGCCACTGTGGTTCTGGTGAGTGAGCTGCCGATACGCTTCACCACGAGTTATCATAGATCCTTTTTATCTTTGCATACTTGGACCTCGGATATCTGCCCGTCCAGCCCAATATACCTAGCTGAGGCGGTTCCTGGAACTGAGGAAGATTACCCCTACACTTCATGCAGTCCCATCATTCGCAAAGTCAATCTCCGGGATGTATGCGGTGCAGGCATGGTGGGATCGCCTGTAAATAATACCTGCGTGAAATCCCATTCCCGCTGCGTGGTTATGGCGCCCTACATTTCTCTTTCCCTATACGTGATTAGCCTACTTTTTGTCTGTATTCTTCTTAAACCCACAGACGATGCATGCACCATATATATGTTGGCTTAACTGACGGTATATATAGCTCCTAGTAGGATACTTAATTCACTATCCTTTGTTCATATCAGGTATGGTGTCAAGCGGATTTAGATATGATTGGTATCACTAACATTGCCAGCCTTACTCATGGCATTTATCTACACTTATGCGCAAGATAATCGCGGCAAAAAGACTACATTTATCGTCGTGCAGATTCGGGTGGAGTATTTGCCGTGGGTTATGCTCTTCCTGACATGGATTATGGCCGGTCCAAAAGCAGTAATGGTGGAATGTTGCGGGATTGTCGCCGCACATTTATATGATTTTCTGACCCGAATATATCCTACTTTTGGCGGAGGCAGAAACTATATCCGTACCCCTGCCTTTGTACAGAGATGGTTTTCTGTACAAGGGCCAAGATCTGCCCATGGCGGCTATCGATATGATCCAAGAGGCACAACTGCGAGGACCACTGCTTCATCAACCGGTGGGCTATTCTCTGGAGGATCTTGGGGCAGCAGAGGGCCTGGCCGGCGTCTAGGGGGTGATTAGATTTGGCTGGGATTGACGATATAACATTGACATGTAAAATAGCGAATATCATTGGGCATTAGGATTTCCAGCGTTACAGCTTTCCTCTACGATATTCTGTCATACCAGGCCACCCAGCTCACCAGAAATCGGAAATGTACTAGCATCAAGTTGAGGTGACAAGTTTGTTCTCTCCCTATAAGTGTTGAGCCCAGAGATTATAATGTGATTCTAGAAATCAACGCAAGGAAGAACCTAAAAAACATTGCTCTTGGCCGACGGGTAGCAATCTATCCTGGGTCCTCGACACGGTCAGGCTCAGAGGCTGAAGCAAGATTCATAGACTCGCTTGTTTGGTGCAACGCTGCCTCTCAACTATATGTTTGAGCACTTCACACAGTAGGCTGGCCCAGCAGCTGAAGCGAATGTCAAGTCAATCGAATAACAATCTAGAAATGTAACCTGCGGGCTGGCATCTTTGGTGGTGTGCATTTCAATACTTCCAGAACTTAGCTTTTCGAAAACCATCAAAGCATATCGAAAAATGAACTTGGGCTCTATTAACTGCCATGTAAACTATGACAAAGCAAAACGATACCTGGGCCACATTACTCCAAGTGTATTAGCAATACAGGGATAAATGGAACGCATAACTGTTGCTCTAGGTGGGAGCCGACTGGCTAGCAGTCCGCAATGTTTTCCAGTCTCACGGAATACCGCTTCCAGCCAATTCTGGGTTCCTTTTTCACTCTTTCCGAGGACTATGTAGGTAATCAACTTATGGTTTTAACGTTCAGGGCAGAGCAACTAAGCGTCTTTTCATTGTTGTGTTGCAACTTATAGAATGCTCATGAAATTTACTGCGTGGCATTCACAGCTTTCGCGGCAACCTCGTGCTCGACTTGTAGTGCAATTGGATCATTCAACTCAAACCAAGAGTTCCATATTTCCGTTGCAGTACTATCATCAGCAGGACCATCTTGTTTTGAGCTTTTCACGCCAATATGCTGAAAGACGCTCGGGGTCAAAGCCCATCTAATCTCATCATTGGTATTGGCGTATTCCTCCAACAGCGAGTCAGCGAATCCAACTCGTTTCTTCTCGTACCATGATATAACATCCGCGACGCGGGCGCGCGGAAACGCAAGGGCTTGAGAACAACACCCGAAACGTGGCATTTGATGAACACCAGGTGGAGTCGGTAGCATGGACAAACGGCCCGAGGCAAAAAAGAGTATTATGCAGAGAGGCGTGCAGACAAGACAAAGGAGTGTGACGACCTCATTCGAGAGTAGGCGGTTCGAGCGAGGGACACACCGTCGAGTTGTGACAAGCATGGCCCAAATGATAGCAACGGTTATAACAGAGCAGGCGAGATAAGTGAGCCACTCTTCTTTATTCCAGCCTAGAAGACCCTGAGTGTAGAACAATCGAAGGTATAGGTCTGCCCTTGAGGTATTAAGATTGTAGACCATGGAAGATCAAACGCCAGGGAGTCAATACTCACATTTGGAAGCGCCCAGTTGACGGGTCTGCTGTTCCGCATCCTTCAGAGCCTGTGTTGTGCGATGGTACCATCCATCCATTGCGAGAACATCATCTTCTACCATCACAACATACGGTGTTCCTATAGACTGACAAGCTTTCAACAAGTAGCCGTAATCGAACAAACCTTTCTCTCTGAACAAGCCGCCTTCCTTCTCCAGTTTCCTAAGATGGTCAAGTTTCTCCTCGTCGACATCATAGAATAGGACCTTGTCGGCCATCGCCGACATCCAATTACTTGCAAAAGACGGGTGTACCGTGGGATCTGTGTGAGGTATGAATAAAATCAAGTAAATGTCTTCACGTTCGTGTCGAGTGAGGTCGACGAGTAAAGACCCGACTGCTGCTTCAAAATAGCTGGCATCATTCCGAGCGATAGACGCGATTCCGACGCAAAGACTTGGGCTTCTATTTCCTAAGGCAGCAGTATTGTTTCGAGGACCGGTCGTTGTGTCTATGTGCTGAATGAAGTTGACCGCTTGGGAGGTTCTGAACCTGGAGTAAATTTGGTTATATCCCTTGCTGGGATCGAAAAACGCGGAAGTCGGGTCACGATAATAGTGAATTCGACAGTACTGGACAAGGAGGAGATAGGAAAGGAGGAAGGAAGCGAGGACGTAGCGGTATGGAGATAGAGAAGAGAACACTGTGCCACAGACGGAGAGGCAAGCACTGAGAGCCCGCATATTTTCCCCGTCCGATGAAGACCGAGAGATTTTTTCGCAAGGCTCCGGACGCGATCTTGGTGCTGCCTACCAGCGAATCAGCAGAAAGCTCTGTTTTTGACGTGGTCAGAACCGTGTTTCCACAGCAGCCGGAGAAAAGAAGATAAAAAAAGAATAAAATTGAGAATAACGATGGACCCATACTCCGTATACGCTTCTCCAACACCCGCGACTCCGACTGGTTGGAGACAAGGGCTAGCGCGAGAGCTTCATTCATGGTGCCACCAACTCGACAAGATCAGTGATTTAGGGAATCAGGGGAGCTGTTTGGCGTTCAAGGATTTGAAATCCGCGGTTCCTGGACTTGCGATTGAGCCATAATAAACGCCGCCCCCCTGAGATGGCTTTCTTCAGTCCTCCACTTCACCTTTGTACCGCTCTACTAAATTTGCATGAAACGGTACGGGGCAAATACTCTGTATGGAGCTCAGAATTCCCCCATGTATCTGTGCATATAAACTCAATGGAGTGGTACAAGTACCTTGGACAGCCAAGTTGACCAGCGAAGAGAAATAACCCGCTCGTAGGCCGTAAGGGGACCGTAGGCAATCAAAGTAACGCGAATAGTTATGTCGTCTCCTCCCAGTCGATTGATCGGTGCTACTGGACGTCGCTTGAGTTGGCTCACAACTTTCCGGATCACGACAACACAAATTTGTTTTGGACGATATTCTCAAGGCAATTTTCTCAAGCTTCAATCGGGATATACGCTCAATCAAGACCCGCAGATATTTGTGTATAAGTACATACATAATTGATGATTTAACCTTACCCATTCAAGCTAGTGTGTGAGGGATTGCTGGCTTGCGCAGCCATGACATTGTCAATTCAGGTGAAGGAGTTCGCAGAACTATGAACCACATGGTGCGTTCCCTCACACCTTCTGCGTCATCAAGCAGCCTTAAATTAATAATTCCTTGTGGCATTATTTAGCTCCTTGCATACTCGCTAATCAATAACTCTATAGGCAACCAATTTTATAGGCGAGCTATTAACCCCCCCGGCCTCCAGACAAACCTGGCATACTGCCTTCCTGAGCGTCAAGACCCGCCAGAGGCAAAAGGTTACTTTGTCTAAACCATGGCCAGTAAACACATTCTCCCCAGGACCTAATCTCACCTATGACCATAGAAATTCGGAAGATCCCTTCAAAAGTGGAAGTATCGCCTATAACAACAGGACCATACATTGACTGTGTAATATTATATTATGTTCGTTAGTAGCGCGGATAAAATGCTGTGAGTTGGGGGAGGGGGAACCGATACTTACAACAGCACCATCCTGTACCTTCGTTGTGATAACAAGGTTCCACGTATGGCTAACGATACTGATACCAATGAAGGGCAATAATTCCTCTTCGCTCTCTTGGTTCCCTGATACCATTTTGGCGAGCTCCTTTAATTGTCTCTTTTTTTCAAGGCCAGCTGCCATCCAAATGGCTAGCTGAACACTTGAGTTAAAGTACGAACAATCTGGGGTCTTTATTTCCACAACAACAAAATGTGGGTGGGACTGCTCTGACTCCAGGGTCAAGGCTCTGACAAACTGACTAGTCATTTTGTTCGCTCAAGACCGCCTGAGTTAGTTGGTCAACTTCTTCATGCATAGTTGAGAATGAGATAATTGACCTTTTTTAAGGGGATCAAATAATCAATTTTAGGCATCAATTCGGGTGGGTCGATGGAAATATGTTTGCTGAGTGGCATTCAGTTAGCAAATGAAATATACAAGCAAAAAGCTTCTAAGCATGAGGCTCACACGTTCATGACTTCAAGTAATCTTGGGAACCCTGGCTTAGCAGAATTCACAAATCTTTTTATACCATTAGCAATCGCATCGGACCAAGAACCTTCATCTTGCAATAGTCTGAAACCATTGTTTATCGCCTCATAAACTATGTTAATTTGTTGGAACAACTCATAATCTTGATGACAAGCAGCGCTTTGGAGATCGCTGTTGTCATGCATGGATACCGATTCCATGGGATATTCGTGCTGAAGAAGATTTCTAAACTCATGATCAGCTTGTCTCAAGTCGTATTATTAATAGCACTGACCACACTCCTGGTGGCATTGGCCTGGCACGACGTTAAAGAAACCTGTGGAAAAGTTTTGATATCAACACTGGTTTCTCCGACCGAAATGGGACACAGCGTATCGGTGGTTTTGCGAATCGAAGTCGAGATAGTTGGTTCCGTGCAGATCCAGAGGACTTAAGAGGTCAAAGCAGCGGGAATGCTAACGCTCGTATATCGAGTCAGTTGTTGCATTATCTTTCACTCTTGACATTTTGCCTTGGGCCATCCTCTGGGACCTCTGATTCCTCGGTAGCCACCCTTCTTCGCTTAGTACTTGCGCGTGTTATAACTTCAGATTCTGTAGCCGGCATGCCTTGTCTCACTGGAGCCTTTCCCTTCCCAGTTGCTCTAGTTTTCTGCACTGTCTGGCCTCGCTGAGCGCGAGAGCGTAGATTTCTAGTGCTCATATTTTCCATGAGTTTTGGTGTTGGTGTCTTGAAATGTTCTTCGTAAAGGCGAGAGGAATGTTTTGTTTTGATTTCTTCACACAGTGTTGTTTGAACACAGCGGAAAATGCCAGCACATGGCATCTGCCGGTTTGCCCAGCTCCTCAAGCCATCTATGGATATAGTTCGATTTTTTCACGTTTCATCTTCAATTCTCGACGCTGATAAAAACAAGGCCTTTCTTAAAGTTATTCGAGGTTAACTTTCGCACTTTAGCTGGCGGAAATATCCTGTGAGTCGCCTTTTTTCCCATTCTTTCCAGGCAGATAGGAAATATACCATTAAAATAGCGAAACTACATCCGTAGAATTATGTTGATGATACTACGTAGCTGGGTAGATATGTAGTACCATTTTTCCCTGCTAGTATCTCAAAGATCAAACCCAACGTTCAGCAAAGCAGAGTTCGGTAATGCATCTGGCCCCCTTTCTGGGTAACTTGTAGCATGGAGTGCAAACTTGTGTCTTGGTTCCAAAAGTGCCTGATGAGAATCAAGTATCCCATCTAGCCAAGGGCCCTCCCGCAACACTGGATCCCAAAAGCAGGCTGAGGACGTCTTGTGTTTCCCTGGGTATCTCATGTGCTGTCCAGTTTTGCGTTGAGAATCGGAAGTTGATCTGTGGTTCTCGAGGCAAACCAAGGACCAGCTTATATAATCAGCACAAGCGAACGAAAAGAAAGTTTCGAAACGTTCGAGGGCAAAAGAGAAAAAGCAGCAAAGCAGAGCCGACGAGGTCAACAACTCTCCTCGACCACGCCAGCTTTACTGTCTCCCGCCATTTCTTCCGGATCGCAATCCCCCACATTGCTCCTTTGCTAATTTTCGACCATTTTCGACCATGGCGGCCAGCAAGAGCGATATCGACTTCAGTATTAAGCCAGAGGCGGTCACGCCTCCAATTCCAACCTCAGAATGGCCGCTACTACTGAAGAATTATGACAAATGTATGTGTTGCCTTTTCCTTTTCAGCCTGGGGAATTTTTAACGACTTTTTCTGAAATTTTGGTGTGGTTAATACCAAGAATGTACTGGTATTATCAAGAGCTCTAACATTCTTGTAGTACTCGTCAGAACCGGGCATTTCACTCCTATCCCAGCAGGATGCACTCCCTTGAAACGTGATTTGAAGTCCTATATTAGCTCCGGCGTCATTAACCTTGATAAACCGTCAAATCCCTCCAGTCACGAAGTTGTCGCGTGGATGAAGAGAATTTTACGGTTCGTTCTCCCGTTGATCGTATTTTACGTATTTCCCACGAGACAAGGAGCTAACGCTTGTGCTTATCATAGAGTTGAGAAAACTGGCCACAGCGGAACTTTGGATCCTAAGGTTACAGGATGTTTGATCGTTTGTATCGACCGCGCCACTCGCCTTGTCAAGTCCCAACAGGGAGCAGGAAAGGAATACGTCTGTGTGATTCGATTGCATGACAAGCTTCCGGGAGGAGAAGCTCAATTCGCACGGGCCCTTGAAACCTTGACTGGTGCTCTATTTCAACGACCACCGTTGATTTCTGCTGTGAAGCGCCAGCTACGTATTCGTACCATCCACGAAAGCAAATTATACGAGTTTGACAATGACAGACATTTGGGTGTTTTCTGGGTAAGCTGTGAGGCCGGAACTTATATCCGAACATTGTGTGTACATTTGGGACTGCTTCTCGGAGTAGGCGCCCACATGCAGGAGCTTCGAAGAGTCCGAAGTGGTGCTATGGACGAGCAGGATGGGATGGTGACTCTACACGATGTCCTTGATGCCCAGTGGATGATGGATAACAACCGTGATGAGTCTTACTTGAGACGCGTGGTCCGACCACTCGAGAGCTTATTGACAACTTACAAACGTGTAGTTGTCAAAGATAGTGCTGTCAATGCCGTCTGCTATGGAGCAAAATTGATGATTCCTGGATTGCTTCGTTTCGGTAAGTGGAGTATTGGGAAATGATCTTACCCGAGTATTGTGCTGATTCCTTTCATAGAGGCTGGAATCGAAGTCCATGAAGAAGTTGTTTTGATGACTACCAAGGGAGAGGCCATTGCCCTCGGCATTGCCCAGATGTCCACAGTCGAAATGTCCACCTGTGACCATGGCGTTGTTGCAAAGGTTAAGCGTTGCATCATGGAAAGAGACCTGTACCCGCGACGCTGGGGTATGGGTCCGGTTGCCCTCGAGAAAAAGAAGATGAAGGCAGACGGCAAGCTCGACGTGAGTTCACAATTGTTTTAAATCCATTAAACTGATTTTTCATATACTAATTACTTGCTGTAGAAATATGGTCGACCCAATGCCTCAACCCCAGTTAAATGGCAGGCAGAATACAAGGACTACAACGCGTCAGCAGAAACTACCACACCAGCGTCCCAACCTGCGGCCGCGGCCACCCCAGCTGCACCAGCGGAAGCTCCAGCAGCATCGCCTGAAGCCTCATCTCCCGCGCCAGAGGCAGACAACGACGACGCCAAGAAGCGAAAGAGGCATGAAGGAGAATCTCCCGAAGAACGCGAGGAAAGAAAACGTAGAAAGAAGGAAAAGAAGGAAGAAAAGGAGAAGCGGAAGCAAGAGAAGAAGGAGAAGAAGGAAAGAAGGAAATCTAAGCAAGCCGAAGAGAGTGATATCGAATGATTTGGTTGTGCGTTGGTTGTCTCGTGGTTTCTTGTGTATCATATTTTGGAGTCTCGGTCAAAAAGGGGGCTGCTATTCGTTCTTCGATCTGGGTTCAAATGATTTCGAGTGACTTCTTCAACAACTATTGGTGTATAATGGTCTGTCTAGTGAAAACAATTATTTCTCAAAATATAGCCCCTGATATTCAAGCAATCCTCATATCTTCAAGAAAGAAGATCGGTCGTTGAGAAGCATTAATCATATTCCAGAGTAGAGGATATCAATTGATTAACTGGCCTATAAGGTAATCAATTTGCATATAATCACAACATCGAGGTGACGACAGCGGGCCTCTTGTTGCCCTCTGCAAGTGGTATAGTTTCGATCGTGCCTTTGACCACCAACCCACCATCGTCACGTTCAATCCATATATCCCACAGGCCAGGAAGGGCGGCCTCCTTCGGCTTTGCACACACTGTCAGTGGCTGTTCAACTAAAAGAGGAGCTAGATTCCGGTATTCGATGGCGGAAACGGCTTGTCCCGATCCGCTAATATGGTCTTGAATGAGCGTTAGCATTAATGTGAGTGTCAGTGGCCCGTGGACGAGCAAGTCATCGTATCCTTCAGTATTACGGGCATAGTCGCGATCGAGGTGAATAGAGTGGGCGTTGAAGGTGAGCGCCGAAAAGCGGAAGAGGAGAGCGCGAGATGGAGTGAGGGTGTGTCGAAGCGTTGGACACGTAGGAGCTGTTTGATGACGGTGTCAGCGGCAATAATAGATAGAGTACATGTCTTAGCTCGCGATGTGTGTAATACTCACCTCGAAGAATCCTTTTCGGTTGACTTCCGTTACTTTTCTCTGCGCGAATCTGTTCTGGCGTCTTATCTCGCATAAACACCAGGTTCCTTTTCTCAATCACGCTGCTGTCTCCCCATTCTTCTTCGGTATTAGTCCATAGTCTATTCGTTATATCTTCTTCCGTCTCACTCTCCCCGACAGTAGCCATTCTCCTTTCGATTCCGACAAAGACTTTCTCTTCACCCTCCTTTCCTGTGATTCGTACGTCCCGAACTCCTTCGACACAGACTGCTCGTTGACAATTTAGCAGCGGGCCTCCATTCTGGTCGCGAAATCGGACAGATCCTCCAGCCCACATGCGGCGGTTGAACGGCGCACCTGGGGAGTGCAATACATCGCATCCGTCCGGCACCAGTTGGGAAGAGGGAAGTTGCGGCGGGAAATAGACTAAATGATGGCCTCGCGGCATATGCCCAGGCTGGAGGATCGAAGGAAGGGAGAGTGCTTTCACATTTTTATTGGATCGGTTAGGCTCAGATACCGGCAGGAGATCGGCGAGAGAGACCCGTAGAAGATGTGATGGCTGCGGAGAGAGGTAATCGTGACTGAGAAACAGGCGCTGGCTTGTTAGCGTTTGCTCGAGTCGCGACAGCAAAGAAGTTGCGTATGCGCGGCCGTGGATGGAAAGGCCATTGAGCAGCATAGAACCATCTCTTTTGGCGAGCCGCCTCATTTCTTCCTCTTGCCTATTCGTAGTCGTCATTGGAATTCTCCTATCTTTGTGGGCCGCCTTCTTACATTCCATGCGGGGGTTTCCGCTCGTGCGAATATTGAATATTTTAGCGTTTCGGCATTCGACATTCCCAAGCGGGGCGGTCACCGCAATTCAAACAAGACCATGAAACTTCGCTTGTGGTTGACCATGGCATTTACACAGCCGAGAGGACTATCCTCAGCGATCAAGCCTCGTGTCGCTTTTCTTGGTCCTCTCGGATCATTCTCTCATGAGGTCAGACATCCCAGCATCCGCTCAAACTGAGACTCCAGACTTAACCATTCAACATCCTGTCAGGCAGCTGTAGCGGCTTTCGGCTCTCAAGCGACATTGCTTCCTCAATCTTCCTTTCAAGATGCATTCGCTGCTCTTCAATCGAACAGAAGCGATTATGCGGCCATTCCACTCGAAAACTCAAGCAACGGGGCTGTTGTCCAGGCATTGGACCTCCTTGCGGATCGCAAAGGGCTATACGAAGATATAACAGTCTGTGGAGAGTACTATCTACCGGTCCACCACTGTCTGTTGGTGAAGAAGGGAAACCGCAACACTTCGCCAGGTCCGCTAAACGATCCTACCACAGACCCTCGCTACAAATCAGTAACCAAGCTCTACACCCATCCGCAGGCATGGGGTCAATGCGAAAGTTTTCTAGCAAAATATTTCAAGGGAATTGAAAGACAAGACGTCTCATCGACCTCAAAAGCGGCAGAGATAGTCTCCAATGGAACCGACAACCATGGCGCCGCAATTGCAAGTAAATTCGCTGCTGGGCAGCATGGTCTAGATATCTTGGCCCGGAATATCGAGGACGACCCCGAGAATACCACCAGGTTCTTGCTCTTTCGCAACCGAAAATCTGATACTACTTTGGAGTGCGGCCAGCAAGCCCAACTAGTGAATGAAGACAATAGGGCGTTACGAAATGTTATGAGAAAGGCACTTTTATCTTTCATGATCGATCACAACTCACCTGGCGCACTCGCTGATGCACTTGTCATCTTCAAAAAGTACGGAATGAATTTAACGGCGATTAACTCCAGACCGGGCGGTCTCCGCCCTTGGCAATATATATTCTTTGTCGAATGTCGAGATGCATCCGAGGTGCATGACCAGATAGTACCGAGGATCATGGAGGACCTAAAAGCCGCTACAGAGACTTGTAGATACCTTGGGAGCTGGGATGATATGCTTGGGCTGAGTTGATCAAAATGGAGACTGGAAATGATAATTTGAGCAAGATATAGAGGTTTTGGATCGAATGATCATTTCGGGTTTAGCGCACTTAAAAAATTTATACTAATCTCAGCAATGAATGTGCGGAAAAATCAAGACCGGAATTTAATGAAAGGCATGGGTTGAAAGGGGAGAAAGGGGTTTTGAAAGCAGAAAAAGCATAAGCATTTCTGACTAGAATGAAAGAGAGACTATCTTATCAGCGTACTTAAAGTCGCGGTAGGACAGGAGGAAACAATCCATCTGGAATTCCATTCGGTTGCAATTTGTTCAGTCTCTCCACCATATCGCTAGATCAACAAAAGCCAAAAAGTGTACGGAAATTGTCCAGTCTGTTTCAATAGCAAAATACTGCCTGTAGTGACCACTAACCAGCCTCCTTAAACCGAATAGTTGCAATTCGACACGGTTCTGAGCTTGGATGGCCCTGCAAAGGTTTTGAGGTCAATTCTCTTCCCGAATAGCTCGATACGTTAGGGTTCGTACCTCTAAGGAGTTTGGAGCTAGTCGGGGGAAGAGGACTTGAAGTCCTAACGGCAGGTTCATTGGAATACCCATTAACGCCATTGCCACGACACGGGCGAGCCGTCAGAATATCCACCGACTCCATTGACTGGATTTCTGGGCTAACATCCTCGCTCTCTGCGAGGTCGCCATACCGTCAATCTACATAGAATTAGTACTATTCCTTTCTTGCTTAGCACATGAAAGCTCACCGTCATAGAACTCATCCTCGTCATCAGAGTAATCTGCGAGTTGTTCGAAATTGACTTTGTAACGGAGAATCGCTCCAATCCCACCAAATCCCTTTACGAACTGGTTTCCTTCTGTGGACTTGTCAGAAACGAACTCTAGAGTCGCGCCGAAAGCTTTGTATTTCTCAGCGAGCCATTCAAGAAGAGGGCCTTGTTCGACAATTTCCATCTCTTGGCCAGTCTCTTTGTCCATAAACTGCTCTCTATTGGATTCCTGAGCCTTGGTTGTGTGAAGGACAATCTCAGTGCCGGTAGAGGATTTGAGAGACCAACGTGTAACGTCCAAGTTCTCGTACACAATTAAAGTCTCTGCGGCACCAAGCTCTAGGGCTTTTAAAGTATCCTCAACACCATAGCAAACTCGGCCAGTATCTTGACTAATCTCTTCAAAATATTTTCCAATAAGCTTCTTTTCTTGAATAAATTTTACATTGCCCAAGGTTTCTGCAGCTAATTCGATGGCTTGGTTGAATCCGTTCTCTCCGCCGTATGACACATCAACAACCTTGATGACTTTTGTCTGAAGACGGTTGTCAAACATATCTGACTGGTTAAGGTCATTCTTGAAGTCGGCTGAACCAGCCAGAACCAGTCCACCAACGTTGACCTTGTCGTTGGTGATGAAGTTCTGCACGGCCAATTCAGCAACTTTACGGACGTAATTGTGACGACGTTCTTCTCGAAGACGAGAGAAACGTAGAGCAGACTGTCCACCACGAGAATGCTTCTTGGGCAAATCAACAGAGAACTTATGAAGCACATCTCTGGTATTCCCGCTCAGAGTACCGAAAAGAGCGCCATTACCATCCATGATGATAAAGCCAAACTTTTGATCCGACTCAAGCAGTTCACTCAAGGCTTCAGTGTGGAATTTGTTATCACATAGGTAGAGTGATGTATTAATTGGCTTAAACGGTTCAAAATCGATGTTGATTTTGCGTTCCTTCCCCTCCGATGTGATAATTTCACCACAGTAGACCACAAGGCCATTCGGCGGCACCTTATTGTAGAGCTTGAGACGCTGCTGGGTTGATGTAATGGCCGAAAGGACAGACAGGCGATTAACACGGGACTTGATGTTGGAAGCTGTTCCCTACAATACCGTTAGCACACTTTCATTAACAGTCAATTTAAAATAACGTACAAATTCTTCAGCCAACATCTTGGCTGCCCGAGACACTTGGTCCTTTGGAGCTAGGGAAAGGTATCAGCCATGCCAATTTCCCACTGGACGCACCGATCTAGGGAAATCTACTTACGGATAATCAACGAAATCATCGACGTTCCGTTTCCACGCGCCGCTTCTAGGCGCTTAATCAACTTTTTCACCTTCCATATTTCAATATTCTTCTCCGCGTCGTTGGCCTGCGCGGCGCTCATCTTGACGACGTTGACACCGCGACCAAAACCAGTTACAACACTCTCTTTTGGATTGACAACTGGGGCGGTGAGCGGTCAGCCCACATAGGCCCTCGAAACACACGCGGGGGCTCTGGGGGTGAATGAGTGTGAGACGCACCTGGAGAACTGTCACCTTGCCTTGGGTGTTGTTGAGGTTTGAGTTTTTCGTTTGGAAATTGTGGGGGTTTTAGGGAGGGACGTCAGATAGGCTTATGTCAGCTGTTCCTGCGCCACCTACTGGTAGTGAACACTTTGTCTACTGAGAGCGCCTCACAGGAGCCCAAGCTTGAGCATATATGATTTGCTTTTCGAAGTACGAAATATTTTATTATCGTCTGGCGGAATTACCAAACTTTGGCCATCCTGTCACGTTCTGCTGGCGCCCGAAGACGCTGATCATCCAAGGTCTGTGGAAGTCAAGGATGACAAGACGACCATTGTTTGGAAGTCCGTTTGACGCACCTACGAAGTGACAAAGCTCATTGAAATATTGGCCACACGTACCGTCTTTCCCACCTACTTGCCAAAAGGCTTGACTCGAAAGATTTGGTTCTTTAAAATCAAGGTTCGCAATCAATCGTAGTGAAATATTTCGTCGCTATTGGAATCCTATGGCAATTGGCAATGGAAGCTCTCATGGTGCCATTTGGGAGGCTTACAAGGAAGCCGGCCACGTCTATAAAAGTAGAAAAAGATGCCAAACCGCAAAAGCGAATTAACGAAAGTGGCCGGAAATCACCCTGCCAGATCCAAATGTTTTGCGGGCTTTAGAACAACCGTGAAGTTATTCCTGGTGGCCCCGGGATTTAGCATATCCTTTTTGAATTCGCAAACTTGGAGGGTGGAAGGACGCTCATATTTCCAAAGCTGATATATAAGTTTCTGGGTGAGCTTCTTCCTGATGATGGAGTAGCCTAAGCTCGACATTATATCCTGTAACCTATCCTCCGTAAAGTATCGTGAATTCAACACGCAGGCCGCCGGTAGGACAAGAAAAAGACATGGTACCAATCCGCCCAAGTGTTTATTGTGTGTCGGTAATGTCGATGCTAGAAAGGCCGTAGTACGCCTGAGCATTTCTCCTCTAGTAATGGAATCGGGCACATAGTTCAGGACTAAAGACAGACTGATGATATGGAACTTATCGCTTTCTGTTGTAGGAGAAGGCCTATCCATAAAGTCTTGCTGCAAAATACCGGGCTCTTGCGAGTGAAGATCAATTCTGACAACGTCTATGGAGCTGACGGCCGAGCAAGCATTTCTAATAGATAACGCACCGACTTCAAGTAGGCGAAGCCGGAAATTGCAGGTTTTGAGCTCATCCAATACGGGTTTCAGCCATTCAATCAAGATTTTACTAGAATCTCCGCCGCGCTCTGTTGATTGCCCCTTTATGCTTGCCAGTTGATAACTCTCGAGTCCCCCGAGAGCTGCAATTTTCTTATCGAGGTCACTGACAGCCACCGCATCGCCGCCTGTCAGGGCTCGGGCGCGAGCTTTTTGAAGCTGATGGTGTGATCGGATTAAAGTCCGCGTTGCCTTTGCGGAAAGGGACGCGGCTGGTCTATGGGATGTTGGGGGCCGGCCATGTGAGAGCGATTTTGGCCTCTTGCTTCGTGCTGCTTTACCCATATTTCGTTAACGGACTAATGCGCCATAACAATAGTAAAATCGAGATTTGCAAGATCGACCGGTATCATTCATCCTATTATCCTGAAGCTCGCTGGCGTCGGCTTTTAATAGTTCTCAGCAACTTTTGTGCGGCGAGGAAAACAAAATTGGTGCAAGTCCGACATTTCCGTTTTGGGAAAGGCGGGGATTTTTGTGGCTCGAGGTTTCGTAATTTACAGGTCATGTGACCCACACAATCAGTTTGGAGAAACTAAGCGAGAAAGGAAGATTGACGTGAGGAGAAATCAGTGGAAGATAGGTTGACACTTGCGACAACAACCACGACGCCGTCAATCAATAGCCATGGCACCAAAGGACAGCAAGACAGGTGGGCGATTTCCTTTAATATATTTATGACACTTTTCGGCGGTCAAATTGCCATTCCTCCAGCAGGAGTTGGTTGGCAGCCAAACCCGCATCGCTCATGAACCTTTTTATCAGTGCGTGGCTAGGGCTGACAGAAATGTGATTATAGGCAAGAAGCCCAGTGCCAAAGCTGGTGCCGCTGCAAAGGCGGTGCTTAAGGGGGTACGTTGAATTAGAAATTCGCATCGGGGCTATATAAGTATTTGGCGAAAAGGAACGGAGGACTAAAGGTTTAGCAGGTTCACTCTCACAAGGTCAAGAAAGTTCGCACATCGACTACCTTCCACCGACCAAAGACCCTCCAGCTTTCGAGATCTCCCAAATACCCCCGCAAGTCCATTCCTCATGAGACTCGTCTTGACGCACACAAGATCATTGTGCACCCATTGAACACCGAGAGTGCTATGAAGAAGATTGAGGAGAACAACACTCTGGTCTTCATTGTGGATGTAAAGGCAAACAAGAGACAGATCAAGCAGGCTATCAAAAAGCTTTATGACGTTGATACCGTCAAAATCAACACATTGATTAGGTAGGTTCTTTGAAAGTACTAGAGATGTGGGAGCAACTGGGGGATCTTGAATCATGGCTGCTAACGAGTGTATGCATCAGACCTGATGGATCGAAGAAGGCGTTCGCACGGTTAACAGCGGATGCTGATGCTCTGGACGTTGCGGCGACGAAACTGGCTATTGTTTAATGGATGAGACGAAATTTTCATTCTGGTGTTCTTAAAGACGTCGATCGGTTTAAGCTTGCAATCATATTTAGGCAATTCAACAGAGATTTGACGCATGATGACCCAGTCCTCCTTGTTCCAGAGATCATTTTCATGTTGAAAATTACACTGTCGAGAGAGGTAATGGTTTGGCGATTGCCGCCGCTCGGAGGTTTTTTATCTACAACTGTCATGTCGCGTTCGTCTGCCTGTCTCAACAAACTTTAGAAAGTTTCCAATGAGAATCTCATCCAGTCTCGGGTTTCCCTTGGTATACCATTTGTGGAACGGAAGCAGCAATACAACGACTACCATGGTAGATCATCGATTGACCATTAGGTGAATTTCTGGCTTGCTTCTACTCAATGAGAAAGATAAGGCTGTAGGGACAAGAGTGACGGTTTTGGTACTCGCGATTTTGAGTAGCCCTACTGTATCAGGACCAGGGAAAATAAAGTAGAGAATCTGGTTACTTTCGTTATAGCATACAAACGCGTCGCATACGGAATAAGAGGTAATTGCAACTAGTAGAAGCAAGGTGATAGGATGTCTATATGTACCAAATCTATGAACCTATGTAAGGAGGGCTGGGAGCCATGATTGATATCGGAGAATAGTCGTTAATATCGAAGCCGCATGACATGGACGAAATCCGAGATTGTTCCTGCTACTCCCGAATTATTTATTTAGCATACCGAGCTATATAGATTCGACGCCTCGAGACACTCTTTTTATCTTGGTGGTGTGTTAGCTTATGGTTTCAAGACTTTTCGGTTGATAGCCAACATTGAAGGATGAGGATCGGGACTTGCAAACGAACTTAGGGTCCAGTAGGTATAGCGAAGTAATGACAAGACATCTTCACCATATTTTATTTTATTTATTTATTTATTGGAGGAAATGATTGAATGAATTTATTGAGAAGGTAAGTTCATCCTTGCTTATTGGGAGAGTGGTTGTGGATGGCTTCCTTGAATTTTTGCCACCGAGGAAAAACACGTTGTGGGATTGAGATGGCCTTCGGCGTCGATCTAGTTTGTCGAGTGCCCGATCGCCCTGGGCTGACAATTGCAGGGGAGTTCCTTTTGTCACTGCGATACCCAGGGAGTGTGCAGCAAGGAAAATGCAGGCGAATGGATCTAGACTGCAGCCCGCGAGTATTTGGGTGATTTGAGAGCAGCCAACCAAGAGGCCAAGAAGGCTGCAACCAAGACTTGCCAACTCACAAGCCGCACCATCACCCACTCCAACTCCACCTGCGCAACCCACTCACCTCTCCCTCAGCCCGTTCCCTCAGTCTCTCTCGCTTCCCCCAATCATCATCATCTTCATCATCCTCGATTCGCTTGCAATTTATCGCCATCGTTTTGAAGCTCAATCTCTCGCTATCATCATCATTACCCATCGTGAAACACCTCTCCGTCGCTTCTGTCTGCTTTTTGTCCTTTCTATGTCCTTCAGAGCCCACCCTCTCGGCCCCTCTTATCGCTCTTACCGCTCTTTGCGCCTGGGCGCTTCGCTTCACAAATCATCAGCCAGTCATTGGATTGACCGCAAATTTTCCGCAAATTTTCTCGTTTTTCACGCGTCAAATCGCAGAAATTACGTGATTCACTGATAATCGGTTATACTCACGCTATTTTCAAGATGAATTCGACGCGACATCCGTCGCCTTTACGCATATACCATGATCCTCAACCTGCACCCGGCCAGACCTCCACACAACGCCCTTCCTCTCAGCCTAAGCACCTTCAACCGTCCCCCATGCCTCTTCAGTCGATTCAGAATCTCAATGCGAATCGAAATATTGTGCTAGATCCCCCGTCAAAGAACCTTCGTCCTCAGTCACCAGTCAAGCCTCAACAGAGACCAAATGCGAAGGGCGTTGGTCAGGGTAAACTCGGCTATGTTCCTATTTCAGCTCCTCCTCCTACCCACTTCCCACAAGAGTCTCCTGCGAAGAAGCCCCAGTACCGCCCATATCCCGGTATCACTATACAACCCACACGGCAGCCTCTATTCACCACCTTTTCTAGTGTTCCAGATCCTCGACCACCTCAAGCGCCTACCAAGCCAATCATCCATGGAACTTTTCCCGAGACGCCCGCTCCAGCCTCTGGGATCCAGAACCCAACAAAACGCCCTCTCGCAGAGAGTACAACTGGGAAGGATCGCTCTTCTAAAAAGCTAAGACGCGACGAGAAACCCGTTGTTCAGCTACCTGAACCTCATGACATGCCACCCGTCGAAGATGATGGCACAAAACCACCATATAGCTATGCGATCCTCATTGGCATGGCAATCCTACGAGCCCCTAATCGACGCTTGACCCTTGCTCAAATTTACAAGTGGATTTCTGATAACTTTTCGTTCTATCAATCCACCGATTCGGGCTGGCAAAACAGTATTCGTCATAATCTTAGCTTGAACAAAGCCTTTGTCAAACAGGAGCGCCCGAAAAACGACCCCGGCAAGGGTAATTATTGGACAATCGTCCCCGGAATGGAGCTTCAGTTTCTCAAAGAGAAGCCAATCAATCGCCCGCCCATCATGTCGACTCTTCCTTTGACTCAACATATTGCGCGGATCCCGCGTTTGCAGCCACAACCACCGGAATCCCAGCGAGTTGAATTTCAACCGAGTCGTCCCAGTATTAGTACCTCTATGCCACCACCAGAACGCGTCACGCCCCCAAACCAGGACCTTTCTTCCGATGCAACAATACCTGCTTCAGACCCAGCACTCCAAGATGACAGTGGTGAAGAAATTATCTCGGCGGCACATCCTTCAGTGACAGCTCCACGTTCCTCTCCTCTGCAGCTTCTCCGTTCGTCCCCACCTGTTCCGCCTCCTGTTTTTCGGCGTGAAGCTACACCTCCAACCCCATCACGCCCTGCGACCGCAACCGTCACGGCATCGCGTTCAAGGAGGCGTAAAATGTCTATAGTGAATGATAGCGGCTACTTCTCCTCTCTAGAGTCATCTGCAATGCGAACGCACAAGTCCGAACACCTCTTAACCTCCGATTTGGATATTGAGCCTCCGCGTATCAAAGCTGGACGCGCCGAAGAGGAGATAGCGCGGATTCGAAGTTCTTCACATGACCTTAGCCCAATTCGACCTACTTCGTTGAGGGAAACAGCCCAACTATTGGGCTCGTCACCCTTGCGCAACGAATTCATGCCAGTCTTGCCTCCACCATTGACTCCTGCAATTAAATTCAAAAAGCCACCAAAACCACCGCCATCTCTTTCGCCAAACACTAATCTCCGCAATCACCGCAAAAAGATCCAGCAGATGGTTAACTCCCCCATCAAACATCTGGGACTGGCAGATGATGTTCTGCCCTGGAGCCCAGCATTCAATATTCAAGACGAGGCGTTGATGCACGATACCTTGCATGGCACCCCATTATTTGATATATTTTCTGATCATTTCGGTCCTTCTATTTCTACCCCTAGTCTAGGATCGCCTGAGAAACGGTGTGGGAAACGCGACCGGTTCGGTTCCAGTGTGCTCGCGGATATCACAGCTATAAGTGGCATTACGCGTTTAAATACCCCTCTTTCCCGACTTTCAAAGTCCAAAGCGGGGAAATATTACGAATCACCATGCAAAAGGACTGATAACTATACGGAAACCTCCCACGAAGATCTATTTTCTTTCAACTTATTTAGTGAAGATGCATTGGGCGACGTTGATGGAATTGACCTTCTTCAAGGTTTTGAGAAGATTGGAAAGCCTACAAAGGAGGAACAATCTCCAAAGCAAGTTCTTGGAAATGGACGTAAAGGTGTTGGACAGAGGAATTGACCCAGGTATCGATTACTTCTTGGGTCTCCTTTCTTGGAATTCTTGCGTTGAAATGGGTCTATTTCTGACACGTTTGGGTTCTCAGG
This sequence comes from Amauroascus verrucosus, assembly GCA_001430935.1. Lineage (NCBI taxonomy): Eukaryota > Fungi > Ascomycota > Eurotiomycetes > Onygenales > Onygenaceae > Amauroascus > Amauroascus verrucosus. The sequence continues at coordinate 350,288 of LJPJ01000035.1, forward strand.
CTTGCAACACTATTGTGCTTTTGACGTTTTTGAGCTTTTGCCATTGAGACGGGGCTGTAGGTCTTTTGGTGTTTGTTAATGGTCTTTTTTTTTGTTCTGTGATTGACCATAGTCGTCGCTGAGTCTCGTTTCTTTTTATTCATTGCATCGTCGCGCGTCAAGTTCATTTCCTCTCCTTCCAGTGTTCGTTCACGGCACCTTCGTTATTGGCAACAGCGGCGTTTTTACAAAACCATGTCGGGATATGTATGGCTGGTCGGATTTGTTGCAATTCGTTTGTTCATCATATGGTTATTCAAGGTCATTAAAAGGGATCAGGGCTGGAGTTGGAAACTGTTTGTGTTCATCTACTTGTCTTGTTACTTCTATGGAAATTCCCCCGGCTCGTTATGGTGTGGTATTCTGCTTTTGCGTCGGGAGGCCTTTTTGTTCCCTTGTTTCCAATTTTCGTTTTTCTACCGATATAACTTTTTTCTTTTCCCTCGTGTGGGTTGAAAATATTGCACTATTGGTGAGAAAGATACATATTGGGGCTATGACTCTGATGATAATGTCTGATGTACAGGTTACGGATTATGAGCTATCGGTTTGTCTTTTATTCTGTGGATAACTTCGCTAAGTGTAACTGCAAGCTTTAAGTGAAAATAAATACCTTTTTTGCTATGAGGACAAGCCAAGCTAGGTCAAAATAAACAAATTTGATTGTTTTTGATATTGGGGTATCAGAGACTTCCTTAATCCTGTTGTGTAGAAAAGCATAGCATCAAGCCTTGTCAATGGTATGAGATCCTACCGTCAGCGCCACTGCCAAACACAGAAGCATCAGAATATTGCCAAAGAATAAAAAAAGAAAAGAAAAGAAAAGAAGATGCAAGCATCCAATATCGACACTAGCCTTGGCCACGGGAATTTGGAAGGAAGATAAGTCCCTGGCGTAAGGCCTTTTTGACCCACCTAAAAAGAATATGCCCTAAAATATATTTTTTGGCATTCTAATCGCTACTCGCGCATCCCCGGCACCCACAGCTCACGCATTGTATATTCTGGTCCTCTTTCAATTGTGCCTTTGGAACACGGCATATGCAAGTGGAATTGAAGTTTGTTTCTTTCGTCTGAATGCAGCGGAGGCAGCATAGCTGGAGAAGAAAGACATACAAAAGTTAGCTCCACGAATCCGATTAATACATAAGAAAAGTCCAGATAGGAAACAAAAGAAAGATGGCGTATGCGGATAAAAGACCTACCTTCTCGTAGCCTTGCTTCTTCCATTTTGCAATCAAGTTCGCATCTGCGTAATTATTCTTAAGCAGCCAGTCATAAAGCTGTTTCGATATTGCTTCTTTCTCGTAGTATAAATCATATATATATCGTGATCCTATTCGATGGTTTCACGATCAGAGAACACAAACAGTTAACATCGGCGGAGATTTTTGTCGAATTCCAGTCCAAGAAGAAAAATAAGGAAAAGAAAAGGAAATCACTCTTCTCTCAAGGGCGCTGGCATGATATGAGGCACTCACGTTGGTGGCTGATTTGAAAAATGGGCCATAGTACTTCGTGTCTCTTTTTGCCTTCGTGGGAGGCATTTTCTGCATCTTTCATTTTATTGCTGAATTCCAGGAGGGTATCCTCGATATCGTCGAAGCCATCTGGCGGTGGTTTTCGATTTCTAGATGTCCGAATGGGTGGCATGTTGATAAGAAGGGATGAAGAGGTGTTTGGGGGATGCGCGTGCTGCGTAAAGAACTTTATGCGGCTAAATGGTCGAATATCGTATGAAATTGCTCTTTCTAGCTGGGCACTGTGGAAAACAGCACCTTCACAGAAAATGGTTCCAGGCAGCCTTGACTCTTCACGTAACGACAGACTCGACGGTGACGGCGGAGTAGTTTTGCCGCTCCTCGCCGCCTTCTGGGACAGCTGCAAACCAAGCAAATTTCAACGCCTGCGAAGCTCTATTAACCAGACTTCTCTTTCTTATTATCACATTTCAGATTGGGTTCTATTTCCAGACTACATACCAACGATTTTCACTTCCTCAAACCTCGAGAGTATTGCAAAATAAAACGCCATGGAGCAAGTTCAACTCGATCCCAGCAAACTCAACGCCGCCGACAGAAGAGAACTTACCCAGTTCATCGCCAATGAAGCTCAAAAGACCAATATTCAATCCAGTAAGTAAAAAGCACTTCCTTTTTCTGAAAGCGACAGCATGCCTATTTCTATGTTTAGTTTGCGAGGGGCTAATTTCTGCCGTTTAGCTGTCCACAACTTAACCGAAGTATGCTGGAAGAAGTGCATGACCAGTAAAGTCAGCGGCGGCGGACTAGACCGCAATGAAGAAGCCTGTGCACAAAACTGCGTTGAGCGATGGATGGATGCAAATCTTGCAGTGTTGAAGCACTTGGAAACATTAAGGGGCGGCCAATAATGGTATCGGGACAAGCTATATCGGGGTCGCAGTCAGTTTCATTTCGTTGTGTTTTTTGGAGAAATACGGTGTGCACGACATATGACTCAGTTCGGTGAGAACGTTAAAGGATTGAAAATAAATGAGTGATATTATCGGGCTATCTACTCTTTTCGTCGCGTTGATTCGCGCGCTACAAGACTGCTTATCGCCCGTGAGAGCCATTCTGTATTTTATGGGATTATAGACGCGCATATATATTGATTTTAGCTGTTTTGGCCGCGCATATGGACGAATTTCAAAAAGGTCCTCAAAGAAGGCTCGTGAGGCAACGGGGCGATTTTGGCCATCGTCTTGCAGTTTATATGGACGTCTTGGCTTAGATGAAGTCTACGTTTGTTGTTAAGTGCCCTATGGCTATCTTTCTAAAGCATTTCACTACTATTGAATTGATAGGATCTCGATTTATGTTGTCAAATTTTGTTGCTTTATGGATATCAGGCCATGAATTGATTGTAGCCCTTGCGCCAAAACTCCCCCCAAAACTTCCTTTATGTCACGACAAGTACTCCCCGTGCAATAGGTCTGTAAAAGATAGCTTCGCCCTGACCTAATATTCCCGACAGCTTTCGAATTCGGCCAGCTTTCAGTTCTACTGCCGTTACCCACACCGCTGCACATGCATGCATATTTCAGGATCCTAGTTTAAAGATCTACTTTCCGTACAAACCAAAGAATAGCATGTAGGTATTCAATTGGATTTTTAGATTTTTTGCTGATATTCTATATGCAGTTTCATAACAACATTAAATGGCCGGCGTTTCCTTTCCATAAAATGCACGCATGGATCTGAGTCCCAAATCTATATGGCGTATCAAGAAAAAATGCCGGAGGCACTGCTTAACGCCCAAGCAATGAGAAAAGCAAAACATTTTGTACCCTTGTTGGTTCGCGGCTAGTGGCTACGACAGGTACATAATAACACGGGCTCTTTGTCGAAGTGGTTAATGTATCCTTCAGCGCCCATTGTTGGAATGGAACTGACTGAATGACACATTGTATAGACATCATCAACGGATATGGTTGGATTATATAATCCATCTCTGACTTTTATGCTCGGAATGAGAAAAGATGATATATGAAGGGTATCAAAACAATAAAGAAATAGGAGGGAGAATGCGGAGTTCAAAGGCGTGGGTGAGGCCTCAGTGTATTTAGTCGAGGAAGGTAAAGAGATTGGTGTGAAGTATGTTTATAGCGCGATCGGCGTCTCTCTCCTCTATCACGCAGGATATGTTGATTTCGCTGGCACCTATATCAGGGAAATGTTAATTCACCGCACGACAAATGATAACTTGAACAAGAAAGAGCGAACCTTGTGATATCATTTCGATATTTACATTATGTTCTCCTAGGACGGTGAACATGCGCCCAGCAACGCCCACCATATTCTTCATCTGTTTGCCAACGAGACTGAGGATTGCCATTTCTGGAATGATATCTACGGTGCCATATTTGCGGAGGTCTTGAATAGCGCCTCGTAGGTCCTCGTCGATGATTTGGTATTCATCATGACCAACTCCATTGAGTAGCGGGATTTCAGAATGAAGAGCAAGCGAGACGTGAACCTCGCTGGTAGAGATCAAGTCGATGGATAACCGCCACTTGTCCAGAACGGAAAATATCCCTGCAAAGAAGCCATGTGATAGGGACCGCTTGTTGGAATGCACGTTGATCACGAGGATTTTGTGTTTTGCTGTGACTGCCGTTGGTCGTTTAGGCCCTGGCTGCTGAGACCAGAACTGAGGTCCCCTTGTACGGAATAGCTTCGGGTCATGCCCTGGCGTCAACTTCTCCAGTTCTGAGGTAGAGTCGGGGAATATGACAGTGCCCTTTCCTCTTGGTTTCATCACGTTTTTGATCCGGATAGGAATCTTTGCACGGATAACCTGCTCCATGGTGAAAGGGTGGATAACTTCCGACCCATAGAAAGTCAGCTCGGCTGCTTCAGCGGGCGTAATCATAGGCAACAAGCGAGCCGTAGGAACCTTTCTAGGATCAGCAGTGAATATGCCGTCAACCTCCTTCCAGACCTGTAATTCCTCAGCACGAATTCCTACCGCCACAAGGGCGGCACATAGATCTGTGTAGCCCCGGCCGATTTTATCCAGCAGACCACCGGGAACAACACCAAAATACCCAGTCACCACAGGGACTTTGGCGGTACATTCTTGAACTTTCAGGCCAAACAACTTTGCAAGGCGATCGTAGAAATCTTGGTCCAGGGCCTGGATTCCAGCGGCGAAATCAATAATGTCTGAGAGATCCACATATTGGGCATCTACCCCATGATCTTTGAGCAAAATTGTCATAAACCGGCAGCTTAATTTCTCGCCAGCACTAATGACCATGTCGACACACCGACTACTAGTCTCTCCCAGCGTCTGTGCTGCCTCCAAGATCTTAAGAATCCGAGCGCATTCGGCCTCAATCTGAGCGATCAATTGATCTCTGAGATCCGGGTTCTGTACGTACTCCCGGGCAACATTTATATGTTCTTGCTTTACAGCTTCGACCAAGGAAAAGTAGTTGGAGGATTTGGGGTTTTCGGCTTCCCGAGCAGCTCGCAATAAGCTGTACCGATAGTTAATTTCCAAAATCACATCTTCCTTTTCTCGGTGTATATCAGGTTGGAGGGCAGAATGTCGAGGACGACAAATCAGTATCGAGACTCACCGATTGGTGGTGCCATCAGCCTTGGACGAACTGCTCCGAGCCGAGCATACGACTGCGACGCGACGATTTTCTATGCTTGGTCTAAGCGAAGCGAAGGAACAGGTTAGTCAAGCCTATGTAAACGATTGTGCGAGATTACTTGTCGATGGAAGAGGTGCAGGGCTGTTTTCAAGAGCGCTGGGCGCTGAGGGCCAGGGGATATTTACTGGATGACATTATCAACTATCTCCAGGGCGAACTTGCCCACGCTGGTTCCTCCAAATTTCTGTACTATCCATTCTGACGGGGGAGTACCAGAGATGCCGTTTGTTATGGGGGTTATCTGGCCATCATCCATATGTCCATTGGTTTGCGGATGCTCACTCATCGTGGGTAAGAAGAAGTGCACCAATCTAGTAGCGGCCGGGAGGCCGTATGTCCAGCGATGTCCCCGCTGCCCTAACGAAACGGTCTCCCAGGGAGGGGATATTTTAGAGTGCCGGTTACTTTGGCCAGTAGTTTGTACGTCGAGCAACACGATGAGTTTACCAATTGACAGATGTGTGGAGCGGTTTATGAGCTCGCCGTCGTCATGACTCAAAGGCGGGAATTTTTTGGCAGAAAAATTACTGGAGTAAGTTTTCCCGGCGGGATCACGCAATCTCGTGCTATCCCTAGAATGAACTAGCGTTATCTCTTATCGGCGCTGGGTCGGGTCAAGCTCTTCCTGCTTTTTCCGGCGGGACAACGGTCCTTCCGATTTCGGCAGTTCACCATTTCCAAAAAAAAATCAATATCAAATCTCCAAAATCCCACCAGCGAGTTCACCCTTTTGTGCAGTGCCAGGGCCGACTAGACGTCTCTAATGCACTGGGGCTTGTGCCCGATACGCACTTGATACTGAAAGCCAACCTGTTGGCTTTCCGCGAATACCCTGCTGCCGTTTTAACAAGGCCTGAGTTCACTCTCCAAGTTCGACGACTTGCGCGAGCAGACAGGGGACGGATTTTTTCCTTCTGGGGTTCTACTCGGGATAAACCCAGTCCTCGTTAATCATTGGACCCGAGGGCGCCCCCACCCCAGCGGAAATTGCAAACGCATGAACGGATACAGGAAACGACGATCCGGCCCAGGCGCTTGCTTCGGCGGCAACAAACTTTGTACCTTGAAATGCGTGGCGGTGCCAATACTAAACAGGTCGGGTCAACACAACATGCTATTCGCGAAGTTATCCGTATTTTGTTTAAAAATACTAAAAACTTTTATTTTTAAAATGTGACTGAGAGCAATTGTAAGTGCCCAAGTTGTTGTATTTCTCAGCACGCATTCACTATCATATATTTCTGCACCTTCTTGATTTGTAACAACTAACAACTGCCATTCTGGGTGTTCTGGGGTTATTTTATCGTTTGCTCTCTTTTTCTCAAGGCTGTCTTGCTCTCAAGATGCTTGTAACGGGTTTCACTGCATAGAGTGCTTCATGTTACTGGATACAACCACTGCAATTCACTTTTGCCTCTACTCTAATGGTTATGCAAGATGCTTCGATTCTCAAGTTTATGGCTCGACAGAATCTAATGTTAACCACATTCTGCTTGAGTCGCTCTACATTGGTTGCGTTTGACACTACAAAGGACTTTTTCCGAGAAAACATCAATCATATTCATAGCTTCAGTGTTTTTGGGGTCCACCTCTTTGTTCCGGACATTTGGTAGCCTTCTAGTGCTTTCACTGCAGCAATTCTACAGAGTATTGTTGATATGGATATCACCAAGAATGTTGTGTTCCCGCGAGAAGGCTCGTTCTGCGCACAAGAACGGAGGCTCATTTTGAAATGAAATGTCAGTTCAAATCCTCTTTCGACTGCCATGAAAAGGAACTTGGAAATAAGACAAGGCGGATTGAGATGCGGAGTTTTTTCGCACTTTTCTGTTTCATTAATTGCTTTGAATTTGAAAGAGTGACCTGACAACGTTAATCTTATGTTATGACTCAGGTTTTGCGTTGTACAAGGATGAGAATTCGTCGATCAGAAATCACAAACCGAGCCTGTAAGTAATTCATCATGGGTCTCTATAAGAAGGATATCCGTTGGACGGATGAAGATAATCTGTACTTCAATAGACCCTTCCCTGTATTGAGAACATTGAACAACCACCAAAACGTTGGACATGACATTAACGACAGAATTATCGAGATTATTTTCACGGCTCACGCCCCGGAAAGAAGGTGAAGCATAATGCTGATCTTAGTATATCTGATCCTGTTTTAGAAGCTTGTCAAATAAGATACATTAAACTTATGAAGGTTAAAAAGGAAGATCTGTTTCCGCGAAACCTATACAAATAGTTACAGTTGTTACTTTAGCATAGTTATTACTATTTTTGTAGGCTTATGAGAATTTGCAATAAATGCAAATTTAATATATATAAAATCTTGAGCTTTTAATGAAATATCTGAATTTTCAATAACAAGTCCGCAAAAAAAAGAAAAATTTTTAAGGCTATTGAAGAATAAAAGCTTTTTATTTCAAGTAATTTATGTCCCTCGAGTAGTTTCCGAGTGATGAGCGGAAACTTTCGACCTGAACTCCGCTTGTTGTCAACAGTCTTATGATGCTCTGGTCCAAGTCAATTTTCGTAACCTCGAAATACTCACAGATATAACTTCCCGGCTTTCTTCGTCGTTGATAAGGCTTGGTAAACGGCCGCAACATTGTTGATTGTACCGATAGTGGATACATTATCCATACTACTAAGGTGCTCTCACTGCCTGCCAAAGCTCGTTTATTCATTTTCAGGGCTTTTCTCAATTCCCTTGCGCTTGGTAGAGACACCCGAGATTATTTAGTGTGTCAAGGATGAATGTATGATGTGACCCAAGGGTTTTCCGTTCCCCTACTAAAAGCCAATCTGTACATTCTTGCAGCCTATCCGAACGCACCCTTGTAATGATATAAGATCCCTAAGTTGTTCATAGTGTTCAGTGTTGATATGCACCCAGGGCCTAAGATCTTGAGCTTTCTTGATAGAGCCGCGCGATAAAGCACCTCCGCCTCCTCCACTTTGCCCTCGTCAGCGTAGAAATTTCCAATATTGTGCATTGTCATCAGAACAGATGGATGCTCAACTCCCAAAGCCTCAAGCCCGCCCCTAAGGGCCGAACGGTACATCACATCAGTTTCTCTTGATCGCATTTATTGAGCAGAAAGGATTCCGGGATTGTTCTTGATACTTGTACGAAACGCAGGACTTATGATAAATGAGCGCAAGACTATCTGCGAAGTGTAAGAGGTGACATGTTGTGGGTTCACTTATGGTTATGGCCGCTGCCGCCCAGCCAGATCCGTTGAAGAATGACGCGTTCCGCAAAACGTCACTTAGCTACGGTCTTTTCGGATCACATATGGAAATACGCCGAGACAGCGAGCCCGTTGTCTAACTAGTAACTATGTTCCCGCGCACTAAACCCCGCCGAACGAAACTATTACGTACACACTTGAACGATGGTTCACCAGGTATCTGCATTCCGAACTTTGAAACGGAGTTGAAAATAACAATCACGAACTCCAGGAGGAATAGGCAGATTCTTTTCTTGTCCCGCCCCGTATCACATGGAAGTACATAGAAGCAGCTGAAACCTTGCCGAACCCCATTTAGAAAACTAGGCTATAGAGACGAATCCGTGATAATTAGAACCCTTGCGGTCACACTACATGGCATTCTACATCTTTGACCGATACTGACACAAGGGTAGGGTGACATCTCTCCAAATTTTCGAGTTAGTTGAGTGTATTGAGATTATCTGACAACCGTCTCTCTTCAAATCGACACTGCTTGAATAAATGGCATCAAAGTAAGTACTATTATTCGAAGCACCAACCTACCCAAGAAGAGATAGATCAAAAGAGGACAATATCAAATGAAGGACAAAAGTGAAAGGCCATTCACTAAAAGTTTTCAAAGCACGATTCACAATGGATCCCACGACATCGCTATCGTGCGGGCAACAGTGGACGCCGTTCCGGCAGTCCTCGATCTCTTAGATGCCGCGGTCAAATGGCTGGTATCGCATGACAGAATTGGGCAGTGGGGAACAGCATCGTTTTCTGAGAATCCACGACGCGCCGAACAACTCAGAGAATTTGCAACAACCGGCCTTGGTCTTTGGCTCGCTATCAAGGTTGCTGATGACACGCCCATGCTGGGCCAAAATCGACTCTCCAATACAAATACCCAAACTTTGAACGGAGAAGCTCCGGGGGTCATCATAGGAGCACTTGCTGTTGGAGAGAGGATGCCTTATGTGACACCTGTCTCTGAGCCCGAGCTTTACGTGCGATTATTAGTCACGGATCGACGATGGGCTGGCAACGAGATTGGCAAACGCCTTTTGGAACATGCACGTGCTCTTGCCAACGGAGCTGGAGTCTCATTACTACGGGTGGATTGCTATGCAGGTGGCGATGGCAAATTGATACAATATTATGAGTTTCAAGGTTTTAAACGATCTGAAAGTTTGAACCTAGAAGGTAACTGGCCTTGTCAAGTGCTCACTCAACGGTTAGATGAGGTGAAAGAAGAAGAGAGACGTTGATTATTTCTTACGTCCTTCATTTGTACACTGTAGGTACAAGCACAAGTTTAGATCCCCTTAGACAATACAAAATAGAGCCAAGGGTGGTGATATGTCTCATCGTGAACTGGATTCAAGAACATTGGGAGATACTCTGTGCGCCATTCTTCTAGGGTAGCATCATCAAAGTATTCTGGATCCAGTATGACCCTTCGCGCCTTGCAATATTCCCAGTACGCGGGATACCACCCGGCCTGTTCCCAGTCAATAATAGCTGCCACCTTTGGATTCGGGTCCGGTGAAAGTAAGATATTAGGTGGGACGAGATCAGCATGTGTGAATATAATGGGCACGTCACCACTAATTCTAATTCCACAAGCATCTTGAAACTGCTGGATTGCCGTTGGACCTTGGAATGGCCCAGTAAGTTCTGGATGACATGCAAGAAAGATGTCGTTTAGCGGTTGCTTGCCCAGGGTATCTATAATACACCATTCCAGGTTAAAGCCGCCAGCATGTCACCCCGCGGAACTTGCTTACCAACAAAAGCTTCAAGGCTGTCTTGCTCCAAAGCCCGCCATATCTTTACTAGATGCCCGAGTTCCTTGCAAACGGCCCGTCTTTCATTATAACTCATGCGACTCCATCTCTCCTGTAAGGTCTTACCCTCGATCAAGGACATGTACGTAAACCTCTGACCGTCATCCTCGGCCCAGCCAAAGACTTCAGGGACCAGTACCTGACCTCGCAACCTCTCGCGTATCATCATTTGAGTCTGGGCTTCGACACTGGTTATATCAGCTCCATACTTGACGACTAGTCCTATTGATGGGATCATGACGGGCGGCGGGCGATTGGGGCTTGGTATGTGAATATTGCCTAGGTTCTAGTTGATGGCTCTGATCTCAGCGGGTGTTGGGAGCGCAGGCGCCTGGTGCTCCATGAAGAAGCTAGATTTGGGGAAGATCTTCATCGGATTGGATATGGAAGAGTCATCTGAGCCAGTGCTTGGTTGTGAAGTATCTGCTGCTGAACATAACAAGCTTGTGACAAAATAGTCTGTTTCTCTGCCCCCACGGTGCCCAAGCCGCCGGTAGTCGCACCAACTGGCCCTGATGGGGCTTAGTCAGTTACTTGGTCGAGTTGCTGATCTGCAATGGCTCACCCTTACTGAGCATTCCCGGTGCGCTCACACGTCCATCCTGACATTGGTGTTTTGATTCACGCGACTGGTGATGTGAAGATCGGCTTCAGCTTAGTCGCAGCCTTACTTCCGCGCCACTGCCAACCGTCCTATGAGAGCTCCTACTAGTTAGTCAGTTGGAGGAAGGTGGTCGCTATATAGTTGTTCCGACCTGGACCCTTTCCATCTTCCAGGTGTTATAGTTATAGCTTCTCTGGATCCAGAGGATACATGACAGAACAACAACGCATCAGACCACTACCCACTACACGTATTGTATTTCTACCATTGAACTTAACTTAACTTGACACTTGGTGAGTTAAGTTCTCAGATCATAAAACTCGTTCGCAGTTTAATTATTATATAAACTAGAAAGTGAAATAAACTAATAATTGATATCTATACACGATAGATATTATTCATTAAAGAAAGCTTGATGAATTCAAAGATTTATAATATTCACATCAAGTCTACGGCCTGAATAACAGGTACTAAGCTAAACGAGACACCTTGCCTATGCTTCATCTGGTCAATGGTTTTTCTGAGACCTGAACCGCCACCACACATTTGACTGGCCAGATTTCTCCGCCTTTCCACGCTCAGATAGCCGATATCTGCTGGGCCGGGCATTTAACGGCCTCTTGAAACTTGTGCTTGCTGGTAAACCAAGATTTTAAACCACCAGATTCGACATTCACTACTTACGGAACGGCCTTGTATACTATTCACCATTTTGCAGTTGTGGTGTGTCTTACCACCGCAGCGAAAATTCTCCTTGCACCCAGTTTACCAAACGGACGTTCAACATGGAGGTGCCTGAAAATAGCAACCTTTCATGTCCATTTTGCGAATTTACAGATTCAGACGCGTATTTCCTGACACAACATGTTGAGCTTTGCCATCCAGAGAATGGTTATTCCCCTTTCATAGCGGTGGAGGACGACCAGGTTCCTGACCAAACTGCTGGTACGGAGTCATACTATACGTCACTCGGCTGTATCACGCCTTCTAAATCTCCAGCAAGTGCTGAGCTTTCCAGTGATACCGATTCATACGTTGAGTGTCCTGCTGGTTGCGGGGAAGCTATAACACTGGCTGAACTTCCAAGTCACCTAGACTTGCACTCTGCAGAGACGATCGCGCTAGAAGAGGTAACGCAAACCTCGGGTAAAACAACGGAGTACCGTGTTTCTATGGACTCGGATTCGGATTACGTTTTTGACGACGTCGAGGACCTAATTCCTACGAAGGTGGCAAAGGCCCTGCGCGATCGCGATCGCTCACGAAAAGGAGCCGTGAGGGACACTGCTGTACAACCGAGATATCCCTCACATAAGAAAAAGAAAAGAGATAGGACAAAACGACTGGAGGCACCGACTGGCTCTGGAGAGCGACTAGGCGTACGATTACTTTCACAAACCTCTATATATACACGCTAACTGAGGATTAGAAAGCCGAACTCGGGCCACATGCGCATGAGAAACAAATGCCCGCGTGGTTGCGGAAGATGCTAGAAGAAAGCGCACCAATGGTGTATGAAAATAAAATCCAACCTGACGGTACCTTGGCTAGAGTCGAGATCATTGAAAATGAGAGCAGAGGACTCATTCCTGTCCTTTCTCAGCTATGCGAGCTGGATGAGACTGTGGAGCGTGCATGGTTCTGCGATCCAAATGTTCGTCATGTATTCAAGATGCCAAAAGAGGGAGGATTCTGTGGGTACCGGAATATCCAAATGTTGATATCTTACATTCAAGATGCAAAGGCGCCCGGATTTGAGCATTTTCCTGACCGGATACCTACGGTTTTAAGGTTACAAGATATGATAGAAACAGCCTGGGATATGGGGTTCAACAGCAATGGAAAGGCCGAAACTGGTGGGATACGGGGAACTAGAAAATACATTGGGACTTCTGAGGTACGCCATAATCTTCTCCTGTTACGTACCCTTATGTACCTTGAGGTATTGACACTCTGAAACTTGCAGGCTCAAGCTCTATTCTGTAGCCTAGGAATCAAGTAAGTTTGCATTAATTTTTTAAGGATATTGCAGAGCTAACTTATTTTGTAGCTGCCAACCTGCCAGTTTTAGTAGCACAAAGGACCATCCAGCTGATTTATCACTGCTCGAAGGCATTCGGGACTATTTTCTTCAAGCATATAACGAAGTAATCGACCAAAAGGTCATTAGGACCTATATGCCACCTATATATTTCCAGCATCCAGGTAGGTATCTCGATAAGGAAAACTGGGCTTGTCCATGAAGCTCACAATTGTTCAGGCCATTCCCTAACGATTGTCGGATACGAACTTCGAAAAGATGGTTCCGCCAGCCTTCTTGTATTTGACCCGATGTTCAAAACGTCCCCAGCTATTCAACGATTGGTCGGCACGAGAGTAAAATGTCCAAACCCGGTGCGAATCCTAAAAGCACATCGAAGATGCAATGGGTATTTGAGACAGTATAAAGAGTTTGAGATCCTTCGGTAAGCGACCTTGATATCGTCAAGTTCTGAATACAGAATCCTAACTTCCAACAAGGCTCTTGCCAGTTTCTCCAAGACCCGGATTGAAAGCAAATGGTTAAGAATGCAGGTAAACGATCAGCAATCATTAAAACGTGGCTTTTGGTATTGAAATGAACGATTCTCCTCTCTGTATGATATCCGTCGTACTTGCATAGAAACCCACAATAGAAGTATCGAAGGACGGATAGATTGGTCCCTGGAAAATACTTACATCTCTCCTCTAGGCTCTTGTTTTTCTCTCCCGCTGTGAGTGCTACGCGGAAATCCATCGCGTACGTGTATAACAATAGCTGACGAAATGTTAGGTTGATTAACTTAGTTAACTAACTAGTCACCCGATAGGCAGTAAAAGTAACATTAGTTAGATTTATTTAAGCCGGCCCCGCGCCCCACATGACATCAAAATGTTTTGTCGTAAATTGTGTTTTCCAGACTCAACTACAGTTTTCAAGCCAAATCGACGACATCAAAACAAATTGATTCTAATTGAACTACGCTTTGTGCCTATCGTCGGTTGTCGCATACGCGCCTTGAGGTTACATCGCTAGATCACTTGCACACGTATGTACCTAGGTGCCAAACGGAACCCCTTCCCTGACCCCAATGCGAACGTCTCCCAACATTATCATCACTGGCACTCCCGGTGTGGGCAAGACTGTCCATTGCGAACAACTCGCACAAGAGACGGGCCTGAGGCATTTGTCAATCAATAAAGTCGCCAAGGAGCGCGACTGTCATGATGGCTATGACGAAAAATTGAGGAGTTGGATAGTCGACGAAGATAAGGTGGATACTATTCCCCTCAATATCTCTTCATAAATGGAGATTCTATGCCTACTGTTGCCGCAAACGCTTATATCTATTTTAGTTACTAGACGAGATTGAAGACGAGGTTTTGCAAGGGGGGTATTTGATCGACTGGCATGCGTGCGATTTATTTCCCAAGTCGTGGATCGACCTTGTCGTTGTGCTACGCTGTCCATCCACGTCAATATTGTACGATCGTCTCTCTTCAAGGTACGTGTTTGATATCCATTTCTGTAAACTTAGCTACGTGGAAGATTCTGCAAGTAACTGGTTGGCTAACATATTTATTTCTAGAGGCTATGGTGAAGATAAACTGCAAGAGAATCTCGATGCTGAAATTTTTGAGGTTCTACTCGACGAAGCTCGACAGTCTTATGATGAGGAGATCGTTGTAGAATTGACAAGCGAGACAGATGACGAGATCGAAAGCAATTGTTCGAGAATCGTGACTTGGATCGACGCCTGGAAACGGGATCAGGCAACTACAGAAGGATGAAGGGACAAATACCCATGTAGGGAAATCAGTCTCCATCGGTTGAGGCCGCTTTCTTCTCACAACTGCTGTTTCTCTTGCTGCGCTATGATCCACTGTCGTAATTTCTGGAGCGCCTTGTATCGATGAGAAATCATATTCTGGCTTGCTATTAGCCGCCAAGTGGCACCTTTCTTGTGCAGAGGCTTTCGGGCATATACCTTGTCGTTCGAGTCCATCTCAGCATAAGTCGTGCCTTGGTACTCGAAAATGGGGTCCCATCCTGGAGATATCGGGTTAGCTTGGTTTCCAGCAGGGTCAAGGTGGACGGGTTGAACAAACCAAATTTTGTCGGGCCACGAGCTGGAACAATTCTGCCCTACGAGCCAGTTAGAATCGTTAGTTCTGTCTCTGGTATGTTGAATGGAAAATGAATTGGAACGTTGTTTAATACATACGTCAGTCCGTCCTTGAAACAGAATCGGCTCCGCTCCTGGGCCGGCAGCGAACGCGAATGTGCAAACGGCAACTGCAGATTTATCTTCAAAACCATATAGCATTTTATTCAAGCCGTCATGGCCTAGTTTTTCGAGAAACCACTTACTAGTAGAAATTCAAATTAGAAAATGTAAGGAACAAGGAATTCTTTTCTTCTTGAGGGGCTTTGAATGCATATATGTCTTCCACGGCTGGCTCGACCGTAGTCTCGTTTCACTTACATGTACGGGCCTGGCATCCCGCCCAGTGCATTGAATTCCAACGCCGTGTCTTCGGTAAGCACAGGTCCGTTGGCCTAGATAAGCCATTCGATGAGATTCTTTCAACGACATAGAGAGAGCGAACTTTCCCCATAATAGGTACGCATATAACGTAAAATAAAGGCAAAGGTAACGAGGAGACCCTGAACACATACCGCTTTGGCTGCATTTCTACATTTCTCGAGAGCAATCTCTTCTATTGTGCCTTGTAGCTCAGGGAGGTCAACCGGCTTGTTCTGCACTTCAATGGCATCACCGAGGATTGCCTGGACTTCTGCAAGCTTGTTTTTATTGCCGGTGATAAAATTTATAGACTTCATAGCTGCAAGGATGTAAACGAGCTGTTGCGTCGTTGTGTTAACTGTTGCAAAGGGAAAGAGATGGTTCCGGGTGAACAAGTTAGTTCAATGTTTTGTGATCTCTGTGGGAAATTCAACTCTCAAGGAAAAGGAACCATGTAACTACGACACTGCTACAAACAACCACAATTTTGAAGTCTTCCATGTAACTAACACATAAGAACAAAAGCGTGTGTGAGAGTTACTGTGATTATAAATTACGTCTGACATCGCTTCCCTTCTCGAAATGACTACACACACAACCAGACCAACCCATGTTCACAACCGTCGCTGTTCTCAAACCTAACATTGCGATTGGGCACTTGAAACCCGCGAATTCGTTTTTTTATAGCCATCCCTAATAGGATTCGAGACCCTATCCTTAATGCTTATTAAGTACAGATAGTTGAGGTTAGCGAGACCTCAATATGATACAGGAATAAAGGCGCCGAGGTTCTGCTGGGTTCAAGGAGACAGCAACTTAGAAGAAAGTCTAGTGAGATTCAAATATATGGTCCATCGGAGTTTTGGGTAGAAGGTTTAAAGAAAAAACCAAAGTGGGTGCCCGACGCCTAGTAAAAGGGGGAACCAAGTGTATAGGTTGAAATTACATTAGCAAAGATAGATCCAGCAACAAGACAAACCAGGTCTCGAAAGTCCCAGAGCACTGAAGGTGTTCATACAGCACATGAAAGTGAGAGGAATAAGTGAACAATCAAATGACAGGGCCATATGAAATTCTGGCACCCAGGAAAGAAGTCATCGTAATAAGAACATTGAATAAACCAAAGGTCATTATGATTCCATAATCGTCTCAATCGGTTCGATGACTTCTGCACCATCTAATTTCTCCTGCTGCGCCATGGCTTGCGCAGAAACTATTTCAGCAAGTCGCTTAAGTCGCGGGGTTTGTAGCCCTGTTTCATTATTGTTAGAATACTCCAACCGATCGTTGAAATTGAGATAGCGCTTACATGATGGGGTGTATGTCTCCAAAGCCGTGATTTCCCGCGGCTCAGCAATCTCATAAGGCCCGCTATCGTCCATATCGACGGCAGTTAGAAGAAGGACATCACTCTTTTCAGTTACCCGAGAGGCTACAGCTTTCATTATCTCTCCGTTAATCGGTTGTTCATAATCAGCAACTAAATATTGGTTCAGGAGCTTCTGGATTTGATTTGGTGATAGCCTAAGATTGATGCATTAGATTCATCCCATGGCTCAGTATCCTGGGGCGTTCTTGAGAGCGGGGGGCACATACATCCAGCAGATATCCTGAATGATTTCAATATCGTTCAAGGTGGCTTTCTTAAGTTGAAGGAGCTTTGTTGCTTGCTAAAAAGTATATCATTAGATATGTAGGTAACTTCAACAAGGTGATGAGTCCCTACCATCAAGTGTTCAAGCTGTAGCGTGCCCTCCGGCATCTCGTGACTCTTGCACCATTCCTCAATTCGAGTAATGTTATAATTGATCTGCAACCCACGCTTCCAGGACAAGAAATTACGCCTCATTAGCAGATCATTGAACGCGGTCACGCCTACGAGACGCAGCAGTTCGGTAACCGTTTGGGTGACGATCGTGGGTTCCAAATAGTACGCCTTCATAGCCTTGTACACATTATTTAGAAGACTGAGAAGGTTGTCCATACTGTAGGCTGGGCTGTTGTTATTTGGAAGGAGTTTTCCGAGGAATCGATTTGTTTCGTTGGTGACGAAGCCAGGAAGGGATTGAGACTCAATGATGGCGGGGACTATCATTTTATAGAGCTTCTTCTTCAGAACCTTCATCCAAGTATGATAAATATTGAACTCCAAGCTTTCTAGGTCATGCTTCACAATTTCCAGAAGACGGTCATATTCAAAATTGTCTGTCTTTTGGGCTTCGTACCAATCTTCAGCCAGGAAAACAAATGATAGCATCTCGTGCACGTTGGAGAGCCAAAAAGACCCTTGATTGATAGCCTCGTCACCCTCGTGTTGCATGACTTCCTGCTGAATTGCTTGCATAACATTTGCGAGGAAACGTTCCGATTCCTTCACAAAACCATTATTCCACATCTCGGAGGTGACAAGATTGATGAGATAGGCTGGGAATAGGACTTCTTTTTCAGTGGGCGGAGTGTTGGAATTTGGAAGAGGAATCTTAAGATTACGAATAAGCCCCATGGTGACTTCCTCGTTGAGCTCTTCTTCCTCAGAGAGTAAATTCTCCAGCTCAATTTCGACAGAGTCAATGCCTGGGGCAAAAGTGGTGCCTGAGAGGTTAGAGCGAACTGTACCGGTAGGTATGGCCATCGACACTGGACGGGGGTTGTAAGCGCCGCTGAAACGATCAGTTTCCGTGCGGCCAGCATCTGCACTCCGCCTTTTAGGCTTCGGTTTCTTTGATGAAACTAAGTTAATGAGGCCAGAGAATGCTGGTTGGTTGGTCGTCCCATTCACTTCTCCGTTAACCCCGTTGACTGGCATCGACCTCTTAGCGAACTCTAGTTCATCCTGAAGCTCTGCAATTTGTTGGCGAAGGGACGTCTTCTCGTGCTCATGGTCAGTGTTGACTTGTCGCAACTTATCCAGCTCTAAGTTTGCGCCACGAAGCGATTCGCGAGAGACGCGCTCCTCTTCTTGGAGCTTCTTAACTGTTGATAGTGCCTCGGTGTGGCTCTGCTGTAACTTCGTCATGTCCTCCTCCATTGCTGCTAAGCGCGCTGCGGTGATGCCGGCCTGGTTAGCTTCGGCCTGTAGTTCACGAGTCCGAGCTTCTAGTGTATTGTTTTTGCCTCTCAAATGTTTCAGCTGCCCTTCGTAGTTTTCAACTTGGGATACCAAGGTCTTGTTCTGCTGTTTTAGCGAACCAAGGGCTTGTGTAAGCTCAACGACCTTGTTCTCTAGTTTATAAGATATTTGTTTAAGGTCTCTGGCCTCTTCACGCAGTTTCTTATACTCTCGCCTGGCTACCTTACTCCTCCAGAGATTTTGCACGATAACAACTTTCTTACGATACTGTCTCCAGGCACGAAGTTGACGCCAGGAACGGAAAGCTCGCTGGATAACTTTGGCGGCATTTCCAAGAATAGTGTCCATAATATTTCTCCTGCACAAGTAACCTTTTGCGAGAGACTCGAAAAGGATGACGTTCCGTCGAATTGCCAGATAGTGCTTTCTTTCCTTCTGGCCTCTCCAAAATCGTTGAATGGTGGTGGCTGCCTTAATCCTACGGGCTTCATTGGCATGTTTCCGTGCCATAAAGCCTCTCATCAAACTCTGGGTAGTCAGGATCGATTCCCGTGCCTCGAGGTACCTTCGTCGATAGTATTTGCATTTCAAATTCTTCTGGATCATTATGGCACATTCATTCAACCTTGAGGTGCGAAGATTTTCCAGGAAGGCAAGCATACCCGCGCGGAAGAATATTTTTGTCAAACCAAGCTGATATTTGTCTCCCTTCTGATGACTCGCATCGCCAAGGGCCTTTCGGAGAATAGCGTGGCCCATTTCGCGAATCTCAGACGTCCATTGTGATGAGTGGCATAGCATGTAGTATCGAAGAGCAAACTCCTCGTAAGTCCAGCGGGTTGGATAGCCGGCACAACTGATTCGAACTGTTTCGAGGACCCCACAAGCACGGAGCTGGCTGAGAACCATGGGACCTTCAAACTTCCATGCTTCCTTGCCCTCGTTTGGTTTAATGCATCGGATATAATGGACGTCGGTTGAATTGATCGTATTCATCAATTCAATCAAGGATGATTTAAAGATGCCTCCGAGTGTAGGCTTGCGGTTGACTGCAACTCCAATCTTCCTTCCAGGAGCGGCAACCGCTCTCGAAGATACAGATGCGGAATCTTTCTCGCGAACGGCAGATGCAGTTTCTAATACCTGTTTTATAAAAGTATTTGAAGAGTTCCTTAGAATTTCCATCTGCTCATCAGGAACGGTATCTCGATTCTTTTCAATAAATCCATCAGACTCATACGTAACGTCGATGGCGTAGTGGCAGACTGTGAAGGAAGATTTCCCGAATCGAGGCTTTTTATAGAATTTCTGTTTGTCTGCCGCAAAATTATGATGCAGTTTCATCACAAACTGTTCATCGGATCCCATAGGCAACCTCGACTCTTCGTCTAAGAGTGACAGAATACCGAGTTTTCCTTCGATCAAATCAATACATGGCTGGTTATCGGAGAAGTCTATGAATGTCCAGTCAATTTGCTCCCGTACATATTCTTCCTGCTCGAGCTTGAAGACGTGCTGGTTAAATTCCTGCTGTAGCTTCTCATTTGCGTAATTAATGCAAAATTGCTCGAAGGAGTTCTTCGCAAAATGCTCGAAACCGTAGATATCCAACACACCAATGAATGATGCCACACGATTGAGGACCTCTTCGGTGGCCAAACTACGGTTGATAACGTCAACAAGCCAGTCAAACAAGCTGGAGTAGATGAACTTGGCAACTGAGTCTCGGACGACAATAGCTTGCTGTTGAGTCAGATTCGAAATAATTTTCTCGCCTCTAGTGGTCAATTGCTTCTTAACGATCCATTTAGCAAAATCGTTTGCGTTGATTCCTAGCATCTCGCATGCCCGTACAGCTGAAAGTTCTGTTGCTGAGAGCGACGAGCCTGTTACCGTAGTAGTAATCTTTACATTCCCTAGATGCAATAGCGCAGCTAATACGCGAAATATTTCGGTCTGAGTTTCCGCAGATACACCAATGGTTGCGAGTGATTTCTTGGTGGCTTCAAATTCTGCTTTATCGTCAACTCCGTCGATCACAGGCGTGCCTCCTTGATTCAAATATTCAAATTCCTCAATTGGTAATAGGTTCAAATTTTGCCGTTCGGAATCTGTAGCTCCGGCTACAAGTTGGTAAAAGATATGATAATTTCTTTCCTTCAACGGTTGGAAAACCAGTCTCGACCGCTCTAAAAGGTATGTTCTAATCTTTGCACCAATGATATTTGTTTTCGAATCAAACATAATCTCGATGTATTTTCCAAATCGTGATGAATTGTCGTTACGGGTCGTTTTCGCGTTACCAAATGCTTCCATGACTGGGTTCGTCGCCAAAATCTGTTCTTCTGTTTTGCTAATCGAATCTGCCCTTCCGGTGGCATAGGTACCTGGTTGATCTGGTGTTCCTCGCGTTGCGAAGTAGCGCATGATGTATTTTGCACTCACAGTCTTTCCAGCACCAGATTCTCCTGATACCACGATCGTCTGATTTCTCGAGTCTCTCAACATATCTCTATGTAAGATCCGTTAGCACTGATAGTCCTACGAATTTACCTTGTGGGAAATTCTTACGCAAAAGCTTCTTCAGCAATGGCGAAGAGATGTGGTGCTTGTGAAGCTCGTTGCTTTCCAGCATATACCTGCACCATTTGTGGTACATACAGGGAGTCTACACGCGCAAAAGGGTTGGTTGCGATAAGAACGATACCGCTATAGGTGTATATCTCCTTTTGGTAATACCGTAACTTAATGGCCTGCAACACTGTACAATCGTCAGCCAGGGGCATTTTCGAGGAAATCGGCCACCATACCAGCTGGTTCGTTCAAATGCGATAAATTCGTCAGATCTTCGCTAGCTTCCAGCATCGAAGGATTCATCAACGGGGGTAGCTTTGCGTTATTATTAATCTGTAAATCCGCCTCTGTCGCCTCGATTGTTTTGGTCTAACGCAATGTCCCAGTTAGCATATGGTGGGTACGGGCAACCTCACAGTCAAGAGAAATACGCACTTCCCCATTCTCCAGAGAGAATATCAGCTTTATCTTACCCCCATCCACAACCTTTTCAATTACTTCCGAGGCAACCCATCCTTCTGTTGGGTCGGGTTGCCAGGCCCGAGTGCCAACCTCAAAACTATGCGCCATATCGCCGGCCCGTACGTCGGAGGGTTAAGAAACGATAGTCAGGCACCAGGAATGACGGATTTTAGGGGGATATGAAGACAACGAGAATAACATCGACTTTTGGCATCCGCATCTAAAGGACTGAGAAAGAGACACGATCGATAGTGGTTAATGAACGAAAGAAGGGGACTAAAGATTAAGCGTATTTGTTCCGGAGAGATGCATACATACACCTTTCTCCTGTGATGTGAATAAAAAAAAGGACTGGTGTTAACTGGGCCCCTTTGAGCTTTGGCAGAGGTGGTGGGATCACAATTAGCTATGGATCAGTCCTCAGAAATACTCCGTAACAGCAATAATTTAAGAGTTGGTCACTAGGTAAGCGAGCCTAAAACCCCTGAAACAGCGAACGGACTCTTTGAGATGCTGGGGTGAAGCTAAATTACATACTTCATGCTACTTTTGGGCCCTCCCAAAACCCCCCAGCCCCAATTCGGGTTGGTTGCATCACGTGATTTTTAAGTAGTGTTTAGGGTTTTTTGGCCTAATGTGCTGGCAGTGAGAAGCAGAATATTTGGCGACAGTTGAAGGGCAAGGTCTTCCATTCTATTGCACCCATATCTGGCATGGTTTACTGTTGATCACTCCGCGGGTCCGTAATTACGAGACGATACCAAACAGCTTGGGCCTACTATTTACGGAGCCCAATCCATCTTGATCTCTTTGCAAAACCAAATGTCATAGCTTTCATTCAACAATTCAAGTAATAGTGTAGCTAAGTGCCATGGCCCTTTTACACGACAATCGAATGTAGGCTCTGCAACAAATAAGTAACACAGGCAATTTCTAATGCAACCACGCCTCACGCCTAGAAGCTCTGACCAGCACTCACGTCAAGATCTCATCCCAGGCCAGATGTGTGACCCAGGCAAGGATAGTGATGAAGACGGTTTAGGGAGACTCCGTGTAGTTTTATAATACCAGTTTGAAGGATAAAAACAATGGTGGGGTTTAAAATTGGGAGAATAAAGACGAGGAACAAAGTATTACACTCCATATTTGGTTAAAAGGCAGTATTTGGTGAAGAAGGACAACGAGGTATTAAGGGATAAACGGTTCGATTTTGCGGCTTGGATAACAGAAACAAAATCGTAAAACGGGGTCGCAGTTCGTGTCTGATGAAACCGCCCTCAACCAACAGACAGTACAGCATGGTTGTTTAACTCTGCTTGCACTCAGGCGCCTCCTTCTTCGGCTTGGATCCATCCGCCTGTGACTACATGTTAGCAATCTATTCACTAAGTTGGCAATTGAAGAAATGAATGCATACCTCATCTTCAGACTCATCATCGATGTCACCTGATCTTCGGTCATCATCGTCATCGTCGTCATCATCTTCATCGTCGTCATCCTCATCGAAATCATCATCTTCTTCTAGCTGATCACCGTATTCCTCGTATTGGATTGCTTCTCCGGTAAACCAGTCGATGGCACGTGGAATGAGCTTTTCTTTGATATCTTCACCAAGTTGATAATCAAGTTCGAGGCGTTCTTCAATATCATCAGCAACATCGTCATCATCGTCACGCGGAGGTTTTGGTGGAGAGAAGAAATTGAAGAAGGACTCGGTGGGGACTGTGACTTTGACAACACGGGTCTGCTTGGTATCTATTTTGAGAAATTAGGTTAACAGTTCAACGCGAGAAGTGCGTACAGCATTCTTACTCTTGTTGCGCTGCTTTTTGCTCTCTATCCGAACGGTGAGATCCTTGCCATCTTTCCAGTTAATTTTGTCACCATCGGCGTGGTCGTAGATGAAGTCACCACCATATCCACTCTCTTCCTGATAGTAGTAAGTTTTGGAGATCGTCTTGTTTGTGAAAAATTCGTTGTCTCCAAACTCGAAAATGAGACGGAATCCGGGGCGATCCAAGTACTCCATGCGGATATCTGTAAGGTGCATGAGAGCCTCTTCATCTCTATCGGTAATCATTTCTGCAAGCGAAATTTGGTTCTTCATGGAGGAGAGCCAGAACTCTGGGATACCAGCTACAGCAACATCGCCGGATTCGTCTTTGGACTTTTCGGTTTTCTTATCCTCATATTGTACATCCTCCTCGTCAGCCTTGCCAGCTTCAATTTCCTCTTCGGTAGGTTCAGCTTGACCGTTAACGATTGTCGCACGTTTTTGATAGAGAGGCGCAAATTTAGAGAAATATTTCTTCTCTAACTGCAACACTTCTTCCTGGAACTGGGCTTCAAGTTTGGCATGTTCCTTTTGAATTCCTTTGAGACCAGCAACTCGTCGGCGAACAGGGGCAGGAAGAGACTCGATGTAGCCAGACGACCGGCCGATAAGTGAACCGAGCTTGCCTTGAATCATCGATACGAGTTTTGGGTTCTGAGCGAAGATAGATGCTGCGGCGACACGATCAAGGTCCTCTGGATGTGGTTTAGTGACTTGCCAGGGAGGCAGGCTATGGAGATAGGAATAACAAACCTTCTTTGATGCTTGCGATATTAGGTTGTTGAGCATGCGAAGAGATAGGAGCGGTGTTTGCAGGCGTATTCTGAGGAGTGCTGTTGGAGAGTTCAAGCGGTCAGGAAAAGTGAAATACAGGTATCACGAGGAAATGGAGATGGGCGACTTACGGAGCACCCAAGAGGTCTGCCTTCTTGTTTGGAATAGGCTCAGCCATATTTAATCTTCGCTAACTATAAGAACGCAGAAAGTGTGGGTTTTTTGGTGAGTGTTGTGTTGGAGAAAGGTGGGAAAACGCGACTCACAGGCTTGAGTTTTATATGGGCACGTTATCTGAGGACCAATCCTTGGTGGGAGACCTTTTTTTTTTGTTGAGGCGGCTTGGCAGCGTTCCTCTGCCCCTCTGTTGTGGACTGCAACTTTGACCTGTGAAGCTTCTGGTTTGAAATCTCCCTTCAGTCAATCTTCGACGCCCTGACTAACTTCCGCTGTTTAATTAGAATTAACTGCCCTTCCTATTGCAAGCTTGTCTCTTGCCCTTACATTTTCATTCAAACATGGTATCTTTGTCGTGATGGCCGGAGAGCCCGCCACCAGAATTGGCCACCCAAAGTCATGGATTTTTTGCAAATGCCGCTGTATCATTGGCTAATCGCTTTGGCTATTAACTATGCGTCTGATTGGACAAATCTCAACAATTTTGCACTATTCTCTTTACTTTCGGACCCAATCAATTGACCACATTTTTCTGTCAGGTGTTGGGCTTCCCCAAAACAGCATCTCCATTACTTTCGCACCTCTCCGCAAGTTGCATTGAATCCATGACGTCGCACAAGGCGTTGTACACCGTTCGCAAACCGTGGACGTGGTCTGACGGAGCTCTAACCCATAGATTTCTACAATTTCTTTTGATTTCCATAGCCATTAATTTGACCCTTGTAACTTGAAAATTTCAAAACCCATTGAAAGATAGTTTTATCAATCCTTCGATTCAGATGCAACTCTCACCAGCATCTCTTTGCTTCTGCTGTCCCACATATGGCGATAAGTAGCTGGAATTATCGGCGAGGTAGTCGGTGGATTGCCTCAAAGTTGTTTTCACTGGGTTTTCAGTTTTGCGAGACTTCCTTATTTCCATGCTTGATTCTCCAATGATCTCTTCACTGTGACTGTTAAAAGCTAACGCGCAACATATACAAGAGTTGTCGTCATGCGTCTGCCTGGCTGCTATAAATACATGAAGCTACAGATCTAGCGCTGAAAGTCTCTTTCATTTGTCTGCATTGTCTCTGACCTAACACCAGTATTGCAAAATCTGGTGACTAACCGGGTCATTCTAGAAATCGCAAACACGGCCATTTGGACCGTCTACATGAGATTGTACAAGCATGTACCGTCATTTTCATGGCTCCTTTTGCACCTTTTGCTGCTGGAAAATCGGCTGATTTTTGGATTATCGAATCAACCGGATCCAAGTAGCATTAATGCTCTAGTAGCCGAGAGGGAGGCCAGATGATAGCCATCACGGTGGTGCTATTCAATGCTGGAAGTGGCATGATGACCCCTAGCTATCCTGAAAAGTCTCGTTGACGGCTATGGGTGCTCTCACTCAGGTCATTTTGTCAAGAAGGTCAACGACGTGGTTATAAAAGGAGAGACATTCTTTCTTGGGCGACCGTGAATCTATTGCAATTTTTAGCCGCTAGATGCCGAGTTTCAATTCGTTATGGAAGGATTAGGTTTGGATTGTCCGAATGCTATTTCGTTTGTGCCTTTACCTCTAGCCGACGTTCATATCTTATCTGTCGGGACGGTGACATTCGTTGACTCTAGAGAATTATATACGCTTGGTATGCCTCTGATGATGTGATTTTCAACGATCATGTGAATTTCGGCTCAGAATGGCTGGGTTATTAAGTCGCCAAGGGTCCCGACAAATGGACTCTATTTGTCGGATAGAATGTACTTTATACAAACGCTATGAAGTCAGCCCTGTCTAACGAAGATGCAAGACCGCGCGTCGATTGCTGGCCTAAACAAATGTGATATTAGCATCGGGTATTTCCCGAGCGGAAAGTTCTATTGCACCTGTCGCGCTGCTTATACGGCTGATGCGACAGGAAATGCTACCTCAAGGCACTTTAGGCTGCGGTGAAGGCTGCGGTGAGGTATTGTGCTGGAAAATATTCTTAATATATTGTGCGATAGCCCTTACGGATTCTCTCCTAATATTGGCTTAGGTGACGAGATGACGGAGAATTGCCTGATACGGGCAAAAGCAGGGTCTTTGTTCGATTTTGAGCCTAAATTGGCTATGAAGTATCTTTGAATTTAGGAGGTAGTAGTTGTTGTTGAATAAGCCCGTGTTGTATGAGTGCGGCCAATTTCTTATTACTCGCTCTTGACTGTCACTGTGCTCAAATGGTGTCCTATTTTGATAATCAGATAAGATACGACTTGATTAACTCTGTTTCACGTGATGATAAGATGCCAAGAAACAAAACAGGCTTGGAAGCTTATCGCGGTCATCTTTGGACTTCCTTGCTCCAAGTGACCACGCTCTAACCATTCCCATGATCAACATTCACCGCAGCAAAATGGAGTTGGTCGTTAGATAGCACTAAGTGCTATATAATTATATATTTGAAATTATTACACAAAACAGTTCGACAAGATGAATGACCAGGAGGGCTATTACTTGAACGATGGACCAGGGGACACCTTCCACCCTGCGCCCATCCACCAGGTTAATTTAGTCAGAAGCAGGTAATCTTCACGGCCATGTCACTGACTAAGATTTTGTTAATCTAATAGCTTTTAGAAGCATGAGCATTGTATCTGATGTAGAAATGGCTCAGGATGAGGCAAGTGCTATTGCGCGGTGCGGTACAGAGTTATGATAATAACCAATTGGCATAGGTCTATGCCGGCCCAGTTTCTGAAAGCATACCGTCTAGTGTCGCTTCCTTTGCTCGTCGTCGATCGCGACACGATTCAACGGTTAGCTTCGCGTATTTTCAGGAAAGCACCGAAACTCCTGATTGGATCGACGAGGAAGCTATACTTGATGAGAGTGAGCCGGATAATGGCTTTGTAGAGGGACAAGAAATTGATAGCGAACATCCCAGAAGCCCGCTAAGCTTTCTGAGTCGTTCACGGTCAAGAAGTTCGGTGGAGCACCCTTTGCTGCGGCGAGAGTCTTCTGGTCGGAGCGAATATACGGGACCTCCTTCGGGAACTGTAAGCCAGAAGGTTTATATTGTGACTGAAGACTTGACTGCTGTAATTGCGGGCTTCTCCACGAATATTGCAGGCTTCACGATATATGTTGCCATTTGCGTCTTAACATGTGGTCTTGGCTACCTGGTGTTCAGATGGCTCCCCCGTTGGCGCATTAAATTGGTCGGATATCCAGAGCCGTTATATCAATGCCAATGGGTTGCGATTGAGGTGAGAAATTGGTTTGTGGTTGCATTGAGGCCCGCTTACAGACTGTGATTAGAACCAGTGGGGTCAAATCACAGTTGAGCCCATCACCAACGCCAAATACGACCGTCCATTGTCGACCGTCTTTGGTTTGTCCTCCAAGGAGGTTGAAGCGCCGAATTTTGATGAAGATAACGACCCAATACTACCCTACCTTCGCTTCGTGGACTACCGCTATGTCCGTTTCTGTTATCAACCTCTTGAAGATAAATTTATGCATACAGGTGATTGGAAGGATCCAAAATGGATCAACGTAAAATCTATAAGAGAAGGTTTAGACGCCGACGAGAGAGACCGTCGAGAACAAGTATTTGGTCAAAATGTTATTGATATTCAACAAAAATCAATACCTGAAATTATGATTGATGAAGTGAGTTCGCCAGGAAGGCTTGCTTGGGTGGGATGTCTAACCAATGTAGGCCTTCCATCCTTTCTACATATTTCAAGTTGCGAGTTTGATTCTCTGGTCAATGGATGAGTATTATTATTATGCGACGTGTATTTTCCTAATTTCGGTTTTCAGTATTGGGGCGACAACGATTGAAACGAAATCGGTACGTAACGGGAAACCCTTTCCGACTAATACAGGAGTGCTGATGGTTTAAGACCATGGACCGTTTACGGCAAATATCCCATTTTGAATGTGATGTTAGAGTTTTGAGAAGCGGGTTTTGTATGTCATATCTTGCCCGTATCGTAACATTCAGCAAACGTAGGTGCTCATAGCGCCACGCAGGGAGACCAATCCCTTCGAGAGAACTGGTTCCCGGAGACGTGTATGAAATCTCGGATCCCTCTCTTACTCAAGTACCGTGCGATAGCCTGCTGTTATCGGGAGATTGTATTGTCAACGAGAGCATGCTTACAGGTTTGTTCCGTGTTTGAATTGTGATAAATGTTGTCTGAATTATGATAGGTGAGTCGGTCCCGGTATCGAAGCTCCCTGCAACAAACGAAGCGCTTTCGTCTTTAAATTTAAATGCACCATCCGTCCAGCCGACCGTTGCTCGACATTTTCTCTTCTGTGGCACTCGAATAATACGAGCTCGAAGACCTCAAGACCCAGAAGTTGACGAAGCCGCTGCATTAGCTATGGTGGTAAGAACCGGCTTCAATACAACAAAAGGGGCACTAATCCGCTCGATGCTATTCCCGAAACCATCGGGATTCAAGTTTTACAGAGATTCCTTTCGGTATATCTCAGTTATGAGCATGGTTGCTGGAGTAGGGTTCATTGCTTCATTTGTGAACTTCATCCGCTTAGGAGTAAGTTGGTATCTTTCTGAAAGCTGCTGTGTAGCTAAACTCTTGAAAAGATTGCCTGGCATACCATTATTGTCCGGGCCTTGGATCTCATCACAATTGTCGTACCACCGGCACTCCCTGCCACGCTAACAATCGGGACAAGCTTCGCGCTTTCAAGGCTGAAGAAACAGCAAATCTTTTGCATAAGTCCACAACGGTAAGGCCTTTTCCATAATGTCTTCAGTTTACTTACGTATTCATAGAGTCAATGTTGCTGGCAAGCTTGACGTCGTTTGCTTCGATAAAACTGGCACCCTTACCGAGGACGGACTTGACGTCCTGGGGGTGAGGCTCGTCAATCAAGACTTCAGGTTGGTCTTTAGATTTGGTTGAAGGTCATACTTCCTTTCTCACCGCTTTGGAACATTGCAGATTTAGCGAATTGCTGACGGACGCCTACTCGATTCTTCCTTATCCACTATACCAGAGAGACCCGACTATAGATTACAATTTCAATGCAACCGTCCTTTTCGCGATGGCAACATGTCATTCCTTGAAAATAGTTGATGGCGAATTGATTGGGGACCCACTTGATGTGAAAATGTTTGAATTCACAGGGTGGTCATACGAAGAAGGAAATCATAACTTTTCTGATGCAGTTGAAGAGCCTGAAAATTTTACGCCCTCAATAGCTCGCGCACCCCCAACTGTAACCCCTGGAGACCCTGAAGAGGAAATGGTACGCCCTTCTGCCATTTCCTTCTGTGTGGCCATACTGATTTACCTTCTAAGCAGCTTCCCACGCAATTGGCTGTTATGAGGACGTTCGAATTCGTTTCACAACTTCGCCGGTCCAGTGTAGTAGTACAAGAACCTGGCCAGCAAGGCACGACCGTATTTGTAAAAGGGGCACCTGAGTCGCTCAAAGACATATGCCTCCCCAAGACCTGTGAGTATCCTATATTCTTTCCGGTAGCTTATCATTTACACCTTCTCTCAGTGCCACCCGATTTCACTGAGCTTCTAAATTTTTACACGCATCGTGGATATCGAGTCATTGCTTGTGCAACAAAATATATCAATACCTTCAGCCAAAAGGGAGTTTTGAACATTGATCGATCACAAGCCGAATCTGATCTAACTTTCATTGGGTTTATCGTGTTCGAAAACAAGTTAAAACCAAGCACTACAGGTGTTATAAAGGAATTGCACAATGCTGGAATTCGGAATGTTATGTGTACTGGTGACAACATCCTTACTGCAATCAGTGTAGCTCGTGAATCTGGGTTTATAAGCGATACTGCTCAATGTTTTGTCCCCTATTTCGCTGAGGGTACGGATCGACACACAACCCCTCCTTCTCTGAGTCATTAAGGCGTCTGTTAATGAACTTGATTTAGGAAACACCTATGATGCAAGGTCTCGTCTCCGCTGGGAAAGCACGGAAAATCCAGACTATCAGCTTGATGAGCATACACTTACAGTAAGTATTCCCTACATGTTGATCGAACTACACAACTGACACTCGTCAGCCTCTTCCATTGCCTACGTCCCCTGACATGTCAATCCCGTATTATAATTATAACAAGTTCAAATATTCCATCGCTGTCACAGGAGATGTATTTCGATGGGTTGTGGACTACGGTTCCAAAGAGACTTTGAATAAGGTATAATTTATCGACGCTATCTTGTCGAACAAACTTACTAACCCGATCTAGATGCTTGTCCATGGACAGGTTTTTGCTCGAATGTCACCGGACGAGAAACATGAGCTCGTTGAAAAACTGCAATCCTTGGACTACGTCTGTGGGTTTTGCGGAGATGGTGCCAACGACTGTGGTGCCTTAAAGGCGGCAGATGTCGGTATTTCGTTGTCAGAAGCAGAGGCTTCAGTTGCGGCCCCCTTTACCAGCAGGATATTTGACATATCCTGTGTTCCGAAACTTATCAGGTATGCCGCTTCGAGCCAATTGCAAACTCAATACTTATCTTCTTGTAGAGAAGGGAGAGCGGCACTCGTGACGAGTTTCTGTTGCTTCAAGTATATGAGCCTTTATTCTGCAATACAATTCACTTCCGTAAGCTTCCTATATGCATCTGCATCGAATTTGGGGGACTTTCAGGTAAGCCAGGTGATAGCCCGATGCACATGGGGCTTTGCTAACAACCTTCATAGTTCCTTTATATTGATCTTGCTCTTATCTTACCCATCGCCATTTTCAGTGAGTACGCCTTTTATAATTATTTCAAAGGAGGTTCTAATGTTTCGGCTAGTGGGATGGATTGGGCCTTATTCAAAATTATGTCGAAAACGCCCTACAGCTAATCTGGTATCACGGAAAGTCTTGACACCACTCTTAGGTCAAATAATTATCTGTATCTTAATACAGCTTACCGCTTTCGAAACAGTTCAGGAGCAGGAGTGGTATGGCTGTATGGAAGGTATCTGTTCGTCGGCGGCAAGCTAACTAGTGGTGTAGGTACAAGCCACCCAAACTCGACTTAAATGATACGAGCATTGAAAATTCGCAAAACACTGCCTTATTCTTAGTTTCTTGTTATCAATACATATTATCAGGTCTAGTATTGAGTGTTGGACGGCCTTTCCGTCAGTCAATGACATCGAATGGTAGGCCTGAATTCAACATATCTTTGTTTCGGCGCTAATGTTAATATAGTTCCGTTTGTCGTTACAATTATTGTGACACTTCTTGTCTCTTCGTACATGGTTTTTCAGCCCGCGGATTGGTTGTTTAGTCTGATGCAGCTTACTTACATGTCGACTACATTCAAAATTTGGCTCGTCGCGCTTGCCGTTGGAGGATTTGCCGTCGCATATATTTCAGAAAGGCACCTTTTCCCAGAACTGTCTCGACTCCTAGGACGTATGTATAGGGCGTGCAGTCCCGGTAAGATAAAGCGGCGGCGACGATATAAGGTACTGCTTGAACAGGATTAGCATGGACACTGAACTCGCTTTGAATTTTTCTGTACAATCTTGTACCATATTCCTTCATTGGTTTTTCTTTTCTTTTCTTCCCCTTTTCATAGTTCTTGAGTAGACACGTATGATACACATAGGTTGTTCATTCACCGTTAGTCACATGAAAGAGATCTTCATGAAGTTTAGGGTATACTTTAGAGCTAGCTTAGATGATAAGAATGGCATGCTGATCAACTTGAGGCCAGGTAAAGGAAATTCGCCTCTATAGGGCAATGACAAAGTT
The DNA here is from genome assembly GCA_001430935.1 of Amauroascus verrucosus. Taxonomy (NCBI): domain Eukaryota; kingdom Fungi; phylum Ascomycota; class Eurotiomycetes; order Onygenales; family Onygenaceae; genus Amauroascus; species Amauroascus verrucosus. Next base: position 382,372 of record LJPJ01000035.1, read on the forward strand.
GTAATGGAGTTGACTGCATATTTCATATGCACTATCCGGAAAAGACATAAATGGATGAATCATTGAATTTAGGATATTAAGCAGCTCGTGCTCGCATTGGGTGGAGTGAGCTGATGTTTTAAAGGCCCGCAATATAATGAAACCTCTTTAGAACTCCATTCCCTCATGAGCAGATCAGCATTTTCTAGTATTTTGGAATATTGTCGGGCTCCAAAACTCCGCCTTTCGTCCATTTATCGTAACGCTCTCAATGGTCCCAAGGGTGTTTCAAGCCCAAAAGGGCCGGCCCGTCCTTTTTGGCTCGATAAAACAGCTATGATCATCATCAGAAAGACCTAATTGTAAAAATATGCGGGGTGTGCGCAAGCCTTGCGCCGGAATAGAAACTGAACGTACGAAGAACCACATGCTAGCACCTAGGGCGGTAGCGGCAAATTTGTATAGTGGTCTGCCCGGTGGCACTTGGATTGGGTGTTTGGAGGCCATTACTCTCAGTGATATGGGTGGTGTCTGTGCAGGGTCCTAAGAGCGGAGGTTTGGTCAGTAGAGCACAATTTAATATACATGACATTCGGAGACGGTACACCAACATCAATTGGCAAAACAGGACCGGGTGTTACACGCTCTGGCGATGATAGTACCAGTGAGTTGAAGGATAGTTATCCAGCTAGTCTCGATATGAGGTCAATTTGATCTGCAGAGCGGAGCGTTCGGAGGATGAAAGTTTCGCCGAGCTGACTCAACCGTGCCTGGTGGACATGGATGAGCTCCGTTCCCTCACAGCTGCCACTACTTGTTCAGTAGGTACCCGGCTATTCGAGTTGCAGCTCTCTATCTCTTTAAAGCCTCATGGATCACAGATAAGGTTTATGGTCCATGATCATTTCAATTCACTGATATTTGAATGCTGAATCTGTGTTGACGCTTGTGAGTTCATCCATACTCTTAACCGGCCTTCGTCTGGCGCACGACTCTACCCAAGTCCATCACAATTAGACGTCAGCTAGTTTTACCTAGTCGCTCTCATTGGGATGTCTGTTTGATAAACGGGTGCTAATCAATGTACAGATTGCGGTTGCTGTAGTGTTCAGCTCACCCTTACCGAACCTCAATTCTCTCGAAACCGCCGCACTTGAGAAACAATCCACCAGTATTTCCGATCATATCAGAGATTACACCCTTATCGTGATTCCCCAGAGTGCTGGGAGCTTCCCAGCATCCCCCAATTCCAGAACTACCAAAATGGTTACATCGGCTTCCTCACCCAAGTCAAACGTTCCGCTCGAGCGTGACGATGAAGGGCGCCCGCGGTTCAAAGGTTGTTCGTCGATTCGCGACTATGAATTTCTAGGGAAACTTGGGGAAGGAACATTTGGGTATGCTTACGCTCTATTTCTAGAACCGGGGATAGTAGCTAAACTAGAGATCCGTTCATCGCAGCGAGGTGTACAAAGCTCGTTCAAAAAGTTCCGGAACAATTTTTGCCCTAAAAAAGATATTGTTGCACAATGAAAAGGATGGGGTAGGTTGGGCATACAAACTCTCATCGTTTAAAACTAACCTCTGACATCTTGCTCCATAGTTCCCCATTACGGCTCTTCGCGAAATCAAGCTTCTCAAAATATTGTCGCACATGAATATTATACAACTAGAAGAAATGGCGGTGGAACGAAGCAGGGGTCAGTTTTTCGAAGCCCTAGGTGTTTCTGAAATCTGATTTGTCTATAGGTGAAGGTCGGAAAAAACCGTCGATGTACATGGTGACTCCGTACATGGAACATGACCTGGCTGGTCTCCTCGAGAATCCCAACGTACATCTTACCGAACCACAAATCAAGTGCTACATGTTGCAACTCCTTGAAGGGTTACGGTATCTCCATCAAGTACATCAAAGTTCCCTGAAATACACGGAACGGAAGCACTAACAATCGTTATAGAACAATATCCTCCATCGCGATATGAAAGGTCAGGCAGCCATAAACTTCCTTATTCATGACGTAATTGCTGACTACTGAATCTATAGCGGCCAATCTTTTGATAAGCAACAAAGGCATACTCCAGATTGCAGATTTTGGCCTCGCCAGGCCATACGATGGACCTCCGCCAACCCCTGGCAAAGGCGGAGGAGAAGCTGTGCGAGATTATACTTCGCTCGTTGTAACTCGATGGTATCGACCCCCCGAGCTATTGTTGCAGCTTCGGCGCTATACCACGGCCATAGATCTGTGGGGAGCAGGGTGAGATATCTGAGATAGCGCGATGCCTATTGCACTTACTAACGCCAGCAAGGTGCGTTTTCGGCGAAATGTTTAAGGGAAAACCGATTCTCGCCGGAAGTAGCGATTTACATCAGGCCCAGTTAATATTCAACCTGGTTGGTTCGCCAACAGAGGAGAATATGCCAGGCTGGAGCACTCTCCCTGGATGCGAAGGGTTAAAATCCTGGGGCTCTAAGCCAGGGAATCTTTCAACTGTCTTCAGAGAGTGCGTTTTGAATGTGGGCAATCCCTTATCTTCCTTACTAACTTTGGACAGACAAGGTCCAGGGGTCATATCATTACTCTCTGAGCTCCTCAAATTGGACTGGCGTAAGCGAATCAACGCAATCGATGCGTTAAAACATCCATATTTCCTTAACCCCCCTCTTCCTGCTCATCCTGGAGATCTACCTCAATTTGAAGATTCACACGAACTCGATCGAAGGAACTTTCGTGGGCAAAAACCCATGCCACCCGCACCCGCTGGTGGATCTGTTGGAATGGGTGCTAATGGGGAATGGACATCAGGTTCAGGAGTAAGGGCCCCGCCGGATCCCAAATTAAACAGCAGAATACCTAGTGCTGCACGCAATGGCCCTCGAGGACCTTACGATAATCGAGTTTCAGACTCTAACCGTGGGCATAAACGCCAAGCATCCGACGACCTGCCTTCAAGATCACGTGACGCAAGGCCATCGAGCCAATTACCTCCTGGTAGGTCAGGCACTTCCACGTGGCGTGGCAACGATCGCCGTGAACAGCGCGGTCGCGATGATTGGGATCGTCCGCGAGGTCGTCAGCGGGGTGATACTGGAGGTGATTCTTACGTTCCCAAATATGATGATGATCCCACTTCCGCTCCCCAAAGAGATAATCTCGATAATAGGCCTCGTCCGGACTTCCGCAGTGATCGGTTCTATCGACCCAGTAGAAGTAGAAGTCCTGATAGGCCACGGAGTCGTGTTGGTGAAGGGGATTCTCATAACATATACAGACGCTAAAACCTCAGATATCTTTCTCATGGACTTGGCCCAGTAACTTTTTATGCGCTTTTGTTTGTGCCATACTTGCTGGCATCAAAATCTTCATGCATCTTTTGGGAGGTTTAGAGCTGGATTTCATCACCACAGTATGTTTCTGCATTTGGGTGGCGTTTTAGGGATGCCCGCACCGATAGAGGATTTTGATTTCTCAGATAACGCTCATAGCGGTCCATATGGAACACTGGTGTGATTATGGCCGATGTGAACAACATATACCTTCGAGTTTACTTTACGTGTATAGGAAATATTTGGTGCCCAAAGATAAAGGCCGCGTTCTGGTTGATTGAATCGCGCAACACACATTAAAAGGAACAGAATATCCATAGATTGGATTCTTATACTAGGCCTCCATTTCTATCCCAATAAGTGTTGAATGGTAGTATTTCGAACGTCTCGTCATTTTCGGACTTGTTGAAGAACGTATTTTTGATCAGAGAAGAAGGTTCGTTCCCTTTTGCATTCGTAAAACATCCAGACCTGCTTCAGCAATCGATAATTTAGGGTTAAAATAAGACACGAGTCATTATTCGAGCTAGTTGCAATCTTCGTTAATGGTCTTAAAGCTGCAGGTGTAAATCAATATAAGGGATAGGACGTACAGGACAAGGTCTCTAATTGCTCGTATAGATCTTTAATTTCTGAAGAGTCGACATCGCTGATATCGGCCATGAGGTAGGCGACCTAATCCACATTTTAATTTAGTTCCTTGAGAAACGAACTGGCCTAAAAGCACATACATCGCCGCGACTATCTGTCATTTGTTTATCGACATTGTGATTTCCGAGGATCTCGTTAACTGGTTTTGAGTTAGTTGGTACAACTATTTCGGCCGATGATTAGGTGATGGTACCTTTTCTCAACACACCAGGTATGTTTCGATGGATGAAAATGACCTAAAACAGAACTTGAGTATAATTTATGTGACTGAGCTTGATTAAGCTTACCCGGGCATGGTTGGGCTCATCCATAGTTAACGAACGTAGGGCTACCTCTGGCAAATTAACAGCACCCAAGGTTGTACCCTCATTCACATAACGGACCAAGGCATTGCCAACCTCGATACCGATTGCGCTCTGCGCCTCCTCGGTACTCCCACCAATATGCGGAGTAAGGATAAGATTTTTCAGCGATCTTAGATCTTCAGCCCAGTTATTTAGTTCCTTGTTAAAATAGTCTCCGTTTCCAGCTGGCTCACTGGGGTACACGTCAAGAGCAGCACCAGCGACCTTTCCAGAGCGCATAGCTTGGATGAGCGCGGGAATGTCTACCACGCTGCCGCGGCTGGCATTGATGAGGTAGCTGCCATCTTTCATTTGCTCAAATTGGGCTGTGCTAATCATCTTCTTGGTCTCCGGGAGCTCCGGAACATGCAACGTGACGAAATCTGCGGAGTTAAGCAGGTCACCTAAGGTAGCGATTTGACGGGCAGTTCCCATGGCCATCAGGTTAACAACGTCGTAGTAAATTACCGACATGCCCATCGCTTCGGCGAGAACTGAAAGTTGGGATCCGATATGGCCGTATCCAACGATACCTAAACCGTAAAAGCTATTAGAATAGGTGGTGACGAATGACAATGTAGGGCGTCGAAGACTAACCCAGGGTCTTCCCTCGAACCTCCCAGCATTTGTTGCTCACTTTCTGCCACATTCCATTATGCATTTCCATTGACCGGTCGCAGAGCTGTCGAGCGAGAGAGATGATCTCCGCGATTACCAATTCGGCGACACTGCGCGAATTACTGAAGGGAGAATTGAACACGGCGATTCCATGATCAGCGGCGTATTTGAGGTCAACTTGGTTTGTACCAATGCAAAAGCATCCAATGACTATGAGATTCTTAGCCTCCCTAAGAACTCTAGCAGTGAGCTTCGTTTTGGATCGTATGCCGATGACATGCACATCTCTATAGATTGGGAAACAAGTCAGCTTCGTTATTCTAGAGCAAAGGGAAAGGGGGGAAAAGGGAAACTTGAGCTCGCCAATCCATCTATTAACAAGTTGACAAGTAAGTCTTGAGAAAGAAAAAGGGAAAAAAACCACAGACCTGATCTTCTCGATCAATTGATCTTCCGGCAAGGACGATTTGTAGAATTCCACCTGGTACCCCTGTTCCTTTAGTATATCCCTGCCGGTCTGGTTGACATTCTCCAACAGCAAGATTTTTATATCCTCCGTCGCAAACGGTTTCAATTGCTTCAATGGAAACGGCGCTGGAACACGGCTGGCGAACTGTGTGGTGGTGCTAGCACCATAGCTAGACGGTGGAGACTGGAGAGGAGCGTTGGATGATGCGGAAAAGCTCAAGCTGCGGGAGACTTGGTGCTCGTTCGGGTTGAGGGCAATGTCCTGAGCGGCGGTCGCCATGCTGCCGCTTTCACGACGATAGGGATACATGTGGAAGAGGAAGAGAAAAAGACAAAGAGTTCTGCGGGTGATGAGGTATAAGTCTCAGCATAGGCGGATGACTCTGCAACTTTGTTTTTTCCTTTTTCTGCGGGTGAGCGATTTCGGCTGGAGAATTTCGTAGCTTTCGGGGACTAAGAGAATTGCATCATTATTGCAGCTTGCACACGCACCAACAAAATCTGCTGTTTTGCTGGAGAGTTTTCACTCGGAAACTATGAGTCACGGAGATGGGCAGAGTAAATCTCCTTATTTTATAAACTATCTACAGAGGTGATTTACACGGATCTATTCTCATATACTGTCTATATCGGCCGAACAGCGTTAAGTCAACAGGCATTCAGAGTTTCGCGAGTTCACATTTTCAGCCTAGACCCTGAGATTCTCCATTGACTTTGTCACATCGTTTTTGTCAGCTTTGGGTTTGGGCTTGGCCTTCGCCTTTTGAGAGGTGGTGTCTTTAGGAAGCTCCTTTGTGTAGGGCAGGAATTCAGGTTGGCCAGGAATATATTTCCTAAGAACCTCCGGGACGATAATGCCCTAAAGGATAAAAAGCGTTAGTTGAAGCGTTAGGCAATCTAGTGATACTTCTTACATCTTCTTGCTGGTAATTTTCAAGGACACAGCACAGAGCTCTTTCTGTGGCACACAAAGTGGCATTGAGGGCATGTACATATGCCTTTTTAGTATCTGTGGTCTTCTTCGGCCCGTAGCGGATATCCAATTCTCGAGATTGGTAATCGGTGCAGTTTGAGCAAGAGACCAGCTCCTTGTACTCGCCCTGGAAAGGGAACCAAGCCTCCAAGTCCCACTTTTTGGAAGCTGCATTATTCAACGCCCCTGAAACGATTGAGACAATTTGATATGGAAGGCCGAGGGACTGATAGAACTCTTCTGAGGTAGCAATCATCTCATCGAATATTTTCCAAGAGTCTTCAGGCTTCGTCAAGATAAATTGCTCTATCTGTTGCCCAGGCGCAAAGTTAGACATATGTGCTTGAATGTTGATGGATGGTTAGCTTGCCTTCTCAAATTGATGTACACGGAATATGCCCCAGGCATCTTTTCCATGGGATCCAGCTTCTTTTCGGAAACATGTGCTGTATCCGGCATATCTATAAAATTATCAGCGACTTCAACAGAATAATCGAGGAAGGAAGCACGACAATCATACTTAATTGGAAGGTCTTTGTCTTGTAACCATTCCCCATCGTGCAAGGCAGACAAGGGCTGTTCTGAAGTTGCAATCAGGTACTTATCCGTACTCTTATCCTCACTCTCTGTAACCTTATAGAGTTCCTCATCGAATTGCTCCAACTGCGCTGTTTTCGCCATGTAATCCCGAAGCATGAAAAACGGTGGTTGATTTGGCTTGTATCCCTTGTTGAATAGGAACTCAAGACCGTAATTGATGAGGGCAAGATTGAGGAAAAGGCCATACCCTGTTAGGCAGAATCCCCGGTGGCCTACAATCTTGACGCCTCTCTCCGGGTCGTAGCCGTCTAATCGGGTGAGAACTTCGTGATGTGACAAGCAATCCCGCCTTTCTACTCTGACACCTTCTGGAGCCCAAGTCTTAACTATAGCGTTATCGTCCTAGAGTGAAATCAATCTCATAGTCAGCCTGCCCAGCAGCATATATGGCTCTCACGCGACCAGATAGATTACCTCATTGTTGCTAATGGGCACCGAATCATGAACATAATTCCCAATACTTTTCAATTTGCGATCTCTCAATTTTTCTTTCTCAACTGCCAAATCTTCCTGCGCTTTTTTCTCCAGCTCCAATTTCGCCTTTTGCGCCAAAAGATCAGAGGCGTCTTCCTTGTTCTGACGGAACAGCCACTTTGTTAGCTCCTCCTGGCTTGCTTGCATGACGTTTGGAAGTCACACACCTTCTTCTTCATACCAATTTCTTTCTGGACCGCATTGATCTTTGAGCCGATTTGAGTGGAATCGTATCGTGCTAAGATAGTAAGTTAGAGAGATGCGAAAAATTGCAGGTAGCCATTCGAAAGCATACTCCGGCGAGCGTCCTCGTATAGACTAATCACTTCATCAACGAGCTCCTCCGAAGCAAATCGCCGGCGCTGACTCTCCTTAACCTTCTTCGCATCACCACCGCGGTCGGCGACCAGATCCGCGATATCAAGCATAATAATCCAGATAGACAAATGACTTCGAATGAGACGTATGTGGAAATAACAGTTGGCTAGCTACGCCGAAAGAAAGGCAGTGCAGGTAGGACTACCAATCATGCGAATGCGGAGTTCTAAAGACTCAATTTCTCCCAAACCAAACCTGTTTGTCTTTGATGCAAACTAGAGGGGTTCACCCAGTTAACTACTTATCCATGATCCTTAGGATTGTAGCCCTAACAACTACCTCATAGTATGGACTTCCAACTGATTTTGAGTCTGATGCCCCCACGGCGCTCGGTTCAAAAATTGTCACAGTGCATTTTGAGATTCAGCTTTCTCCCATTATCAAGTTCAGAGACTTGTATGTGCTGGCTGTGTCCTAGGAGTTGATCAATTACCAATCATTTTCAGTTTGTCGTTGTCAAGAGTTATCATCCACTAACTAACTAGTTATCCATCACCTTTTTCTCGTTTCTCCTAAATGTCATCCCTTGGTGGGTTACTGCATTCACCAAACATGGCCCGACTCCAACACATTGAAAATTCCACTGCGATGGACCGCTTCCGTGGGACATGGCAGCGTTGGCCCCATACATAAGGCACAACCTTGTTTATTCAACCGGATCGTCGACTCCAGTATCAATAGGGTATGGTGTTGAATCATCCATCCATGACTTCCATAGATCAAAATCTTATGAGGAAGACTCATATAAATATACCCTGAGCACAGGCCGCTCACTAATATTTTGCTATTCACAACCGTCCGGACTTTCCTAACGAACAACATATTTTTATGTGCGAGGTCTTAACATTATACTCCGAAACCATCACCGTCATGTTGTCAAAACTGGCAATCTTCATCGTAATCGCGGTGTCCCTTTTCCTTTATATTACAAGTGTTGCTCATCCCGCGTTCCGACCGATGCTTCTCGACTTTCTACCCGCAACAATCTCTATTGCGTCGTCAGAACCATACTGCGTCATTCTCGCCGCGATCATCGCCCCGTTGGCTGCTGGCTATTGGGATCGAGAATATGAGGTATCTGACTCTAATGAGATACTGCTTGATCGAAAGAATCGAGGACGCCAAGTCAACCCTTGCGCGCAAGGGGATACGTGGACGCCTGGAGCACATGGATAAGTCTGCATTGAAGGAGTATCAATCTGTTTTCATAGATGGAAACGAACTTCTGTGGGTCATCGCACAGGATTGGCATGAAGAGCTCCTCTACAAACCTAACGGTCCACGGACCAGAGAGTACGAGACGGTGGTTAATCGGAGAGCCAGAGCGCTCGAGCGGGACTCAGTGAAATTTCTTTCTGATCCGCGAAGAGTGGAGAATTGCAGGCTCAGGAGTGGATGTTGCGCAAAGAGCATGTGGATGCTGCTTGAAGGCACGGGCTATTTTACCTGACGGGAAGCTGTTATATTCCCATTGCACCTCCTGCTATGAGTGCTGTTCATGAGCCCAAATCTTGTGAGCTCGAGGGCGAGCACGGCCGTTTTTTTGACTGTAAAGAGCTGCTGATTCTTGATTAGTGTAATATGGCGGAGGGTTCAACCTTGAGGATGTTTACTTGGAAGTGTGTGTTTGTACGTAGACTGTGGGGTTGTCCAGGAAGGAAAGAGCCTCTAACCCGCGTTGTGCACGCGTGTCCAAAAGCGGAAAGACAGACACCACGCGCCTTCCTCCCAGGGAGAGGCTTATGCACTGCTTGTTTCTTGTCTTTATTCTCTTCTGCTCTTCTCTTCTTCTTCTCTCCTTTTTGTTCCTATCAAGGCATTAACAAACAAAATGATTAATATACAAAAATGCCTAACACTACCTCCATTCTCTCCTTCGGTCCCCTGAATGTTGAAGCCAGCGCCATTCCGGTTTTTCAGTGGTTTTTCCTCTTGGTGGGAGCCCTAGGATTGTTCTAGTTCCTGCGACCTCTTGTGGAAGCGCGAGGGGAAGTTATGTAAGCCCTTCAAAGTAGGGAGACATATGGTCCTGTTCTAGCCCTTGTGCAGGAAGATCCGGGGCCTCCACTAAAGAAAGCCCCTCTTCCTCCTCCGCCTCCTCCTCCACCGCCCCTACCACCACCTCCTCTGCCGTTACCAGTTCTTCCGCCATGGCCAGAGAGTTTAATCGCTCCTGCGAGTGCCAAAAGCAGGCTCCGCTGTGGTCCCGCAGCAACTTGCAGTCTCGCTCGCGCCAGGGCCGGTCCGTGTCGGCCGGCGTTCCAAGCCGGCCAAGTGCCCAAATGCTCACTGCCGCTGAAAAAGGGAAAGCTTGTAAGTAGATCGAGCACCCTGACCCTACAGCTCCTGAATAAGGGGGCTGGAGTGCCTGATTGAGATTGCTAACACCGGATCTTCAACTCAGGATAAGAAGATGTTGACAAAGAAGAAGGAGAAGAAGAAAGTTGAAATTGAGAAATTTTAAGTCTGGTTGGAGAAATCCAGCACGCGGCGCTCTCATTGATTCTCTCCCCTTCCAAGTAAATCATGCTTGGCCAGCAGGTTGCCGTCTTAAACCAAAGCAAATTCCACATGACAGGTAAGAGTAGACTCAATAAGTAGTGATATCAAATTGAGGTAAGGAAAGACTGGGACTCAGAAAAGGGTCCCGGAGATACAGTAGGGACTATGACTCTTTTGGGATCACTTTTTTGCACAGTGGGTAAAGTGTCACAACAAATTAATATCACATCATTATCCTGGATCCACCATGAGGATGGTTGGGTGTCCAGACAGAAGAAAAGTCTTCAACACACCAATTCCACGGCCAGTGAGTAGAATGGACCACTCTATACACTCGAGCGAATCGCAGGAGTGATTCCCAACTGCAGGAAGCTATAATCAGGATGAGCTGAACTATTTCAGGAATCAGAAAAATTACATTGGCTAAATAGGTCAACTCAAAATGGATAGGCCTAGTCTTTTGTGAGAGTTCTACAGTGCTTGAGATGGAGGAAAAGAAGTGAGTGCTAGCTGGTAACACCCGGGCAGAGACACTTGGAGTGTAGAAGGCAGAGTAGAAAAAGGAAAACTGAGCAGACACAAAGAGAGAGGTGAGAGCAGTCTCTCCTTTTTCACAGTCTGCTGTGTAATCTTGACAAGGTGAAAGAAGGATGGGTGAGCTGGTAGTAAGGTAGGGTGAAGGGGTTCAGCAGCCATTCAGGGCCTTGATTACGCCCTTGGAGGTGCTTCCTGAATGTGTTCATTCATTAATTTCCAGTTGTAAGACTTGAAAGACCTGGCCGTGTTGGGCTGGAGCTCAAAGCTGTTGTGTGTGCGGGGGTAACTGGCGGAGAGTTGCAAAGGGGTGTAGTTACCACATCTGCTCTGTAGGGGGGACCCTAACAGGTATTACCAGCAGGAAAGTATGCACCATTAAGCTTGTGTCCAGGTTGCCAAGGATTGAAAAGGAGGGCTTTGACGACAAACCCAGTTGTTTTCTTCTCGTCGAGTTACTGGGGGTGATGACAAGTTCTCAACCAGGTTGTTGGAGCTGAATTTAATCCTCACTCATGGTCTGGCCCTCAACTCCCACATCATCACCATCATTCCATGTATGAATCCTTCCCTCCTCCCTTCAGGCCTGTCCGCCATCACCTGACAGCATGATCCGCGGCCTTTGATGCTACCAGAAGACCCCGCACTAACCGACACAGATGTGGTGAGAGCTGGGGGATTCAACAGCTTGGAAAGCTGATCAGTATTTCCCCCCTTCCCTGCTTGCTTATTAGTAGTTCTCCCAGCCCACTGTGGCAATGCAACACATCTTCCAATCCCTCTACATTACGCACGAACACTTAAAGCACGGTTAACAGCTCTACGTCTTCTCCAAAAAATGTGCACTCGGGGAACGCTCTCATCCCCCTCTGTGACTACCAACAGCTCACTCAAGTCTCCCGAGAAATTGAATCCCACGACACACAAGCTGATCTTCTCAATCCTGAGCCAGCCTCATGTCTGACCAACCGCAATCCTTTCATCCCATAATTCAGCCTCTGTAGCCGCAAGCATGTGCGCTCACAGCTACTCTTCTGCCGATGCTGCACCCTCAACGCACCCGGGCCTCCCTCATCAACACCAGTCTGGGCCATCGCCAAGTTTCCGAGTACCATTACAACATAGCGGCATGTCACATGCACATAGCAAGGGTGGGCCGACTGCCACCGCCCCGTTCTTGAAAGACTTTTGTCTCGTTGCTGAGGCCGCGAAACGCGCACAGATGGTCGAATCTGAATTGGAATACTGATAGCGGATTCATTAATTATTATGGTAGTATGTACATTGCTAGTTCATTGCAGGTCATTAAAGACTACCCCCAAATATCAGAACAGAGACCATAGTCCCACAACCGATTAATAGGAAACCTGATTCCCAGAGGCAAGAAGATGAAAACAAAATCAAAAGGCACAAAATAACAGATGGCAAAAAGAAAGCCTATGCCACACAAACCTGTACCGCTCTAACGCTTGTCTATCATGTTGCCCAAGTGCCAGGAAGGTAGAAGCATGCACATTATTAAAAGGCCCACAAGAAACCCACCCGGAAAGAAGCAAAACGAAATGTATAATAATAGTAATAGAAGAGAAAGGGGAAGAAAAGAAGAAAAGGAAGAAGAAATTAACGCTGCAAACTGCCAGGCTCCTGCTGAAGGACTCCGGCGCTGAAGGGGGCATTTCTGGCTGCATCCACAATGCCTGAACTGCCGCATCTCGACCATCATGGAGAGTCTGCTGATGCGCACGAGTATACGCAATCATGCATGGTTATACATGCTTAGAATTCAACCCTTCTTCCATAAAGTGACACCATTTTATGCCACTCTTAGAACATGGTGGCATCGGTTGCTGAAGTTGTTCTACATGAGAACACATTTGCTTCCGCCAGTTGGTTGATTAGGGTTCTGAGACTTTTCAATCTCTGCGATAATCAATTCAAAAGCGTTTGCAACATTCAGATCATTGCGTGCGCTGGCTTCAGTCCAAGCACAGTTGAACTCCTCAGCAATCTTCTTCCCTTCCTCGATGCTGATTTGGCGCCATTCAGGCTGCAAGTCACATTTGTTTCCGACCAAGACGAGAGGAACCCAGTCAGCACCCTATACATGAAAATATCCAGGTTAGTACTTGATTTTCAAGCATGAGAGTAATAGGACTAAAGTGCGTTTTACCAGGTGATTAAGGATCTTGTCACGGATGATCCTGACCATCTCGAAAGACTGTCTAGATGCGACAGAGTAGACGATCATGTACCCATGTATCCCAATGAAGTGTTTCGAATTCAAAAGACTATACTCGTCCTGACCAGCTGTGTCGACAATTTCGGTGGAATAATCTTGTCCTTTGTAGGAAATGACACGATTGAAGGTATTCTCAATAGTGGGGTAATAGTTTTCAACGAAGGTCCCTTCGACAAAGCGAACTGTGAGGGATGATTTGCCTGCATAGACATCGCCATTAGCATTCAATTGGGTCATATAGGGGCAGATTCGTCGGTAAGCGAGAGGGTGAAGGTGTGAATGTCTCCCGAGAGTAGTAAATGAGAGTAAGCACATACCCACAGCACGGCTTCCTACAATGGCAACCTTCCTCTGTCTGATTGGAGCCATCTTCGTCGAAGAAAGATGATATGTGAAGAATAGGGAACTGAAGCGAGGGACGGAGGGAAGAACAACGGGTTTCTGAAGTCAAGAAGTGCACAACTAGGATGTAGTAGTAGTATAGGATAAGGTATCCGTTGAGGGAGGAGAAAAGAAGAGAGTAAAGAAAGAGGAGTTCTTGTCAAGTTGTTAACGGCCGATACGTTTCTTGGGGGAAGACGGAAGTAAAATCCCAAATGCTCTTCTCGGCGAGCGATAGTGCCCTTTTCAGGTCACAGAGCGGATGTACTCTACTGTGCACTATGAAAACACGCCAGCTAAAGGAGACGGAATAAGGCTCCCAATACCAGCGATCTGGTACGTACGAATGGAGAATTGAGGGAAAAAGAACGCAAGAGAGGAAGCGGTGAACTCGAAGATTTTCGGGACAACAATCAAAATTATAACTAAGAGAGCGGCAACAGGCTTGATCCCCGAAAGCAATATAAAGTTTATAACAAGCCCAAAGCAGATTATCTGCAATTTGCTTGAGGCCTGATCAACCAACGGCAGATACGAGTTCTCCGGCTCTCGAAGAAATTGGCGCTATAGTACGATTTAACTAAGGAAATGGTATCGAAGGGGATTATTTTCAAAAGCCCAACTCCATGCAGGTTACAATACCTATGCCTGGAAAGGGATTGCAGATCACTCCGTCAACAGAGCAAGCTTCCAAGGAACATTCAGCCCAGCGGCGTTTTCTTGGGAGATTCCAGAACTTGGGGGGGCAAAAAGAGGCGCAAAAAGCAACTTCCGAAGCGTCAGAATGGAAGCTTACGATCGCCCTGCAGACCAATTAGGAGCGGGATGAATAATCGAGTCTGGCTCCACCCAGCTAGGCCACACAAAGAAGGCAGACTCCCACGTGAATATGGGGCGGTTGGGGTTCTGGACCCATGTGCTTGGCATGGCACACTCCGTTGGCTTCGAAAATGAGATGCGCAGCAAGTGCACTCATGACGGTGTTACTAGCGTGACAGGGAATCGGAGGCTCGCCGGTACATATACCACACGTCGAGCATCTTTATAGCTCATTAACCATAGTTGGTAAGGGGAAAAAAAAGGCAATATACTTCTCTGCAACTGGGAGACAACGACCTGTCGTAGACTCCGTGTCGCATTATGGGGGCTCTGATTCCCTCGAAACAATGCTCATACATATATACATGGTTCTTGATCTATTCATACATATCGTCTTTAGGGTCATAGCCATCTCCCTCAACCCTCCGCTTCGCGAATTCGGTTAACGATGTTCTGCAGCCGCGATGTGAATCCTGACATGGCATCGTCTTCCAGCATAGGATCCTTCAACTCCTCCTCAACCTTTCGATAGTAGTGAAGAAACTCTTCCACGATGGCAAGAAGTCGATTGAGATTGTTCCCACGCAATCGCTTGCGCACCTGAGACCGGACCTCATCGTCAAGACACAAAGTGCTGAGCAGGACTGATAGATAGCCAAAGGCGACGTTGGAGTGCGTTTGGACAACGGAGTCAGCCTGGGAAGTTTAGTTAAGGTCAAAAGTCAAAGTCGGATAAACATTCATACTCGCTGTATTACATACCTCTGAGACGGTCTCCAACCCACCGCCGAATATCGTCATAAGACTATCAACAAGCACTGTAGAACCATGCGCCATCCGCAAGAAGAGCCCTCTAGAAATACTGCTCCATTCAGTTAAATTAATCAATGTGCCAAGAGCGAGTATCACCGTATCCAATATCGATTCTTTCATATCGCTAGCCAATTCTTCTGCTACCGTTCCGAAGTTAGACAAAACCAGTTGTGCCAGCGCACCAACTAGATGAGGAGTCGCAAAATCATCGCATAGCGATGGGTTGTTGTTAGTGATGTTTAGAATAAGACGGATCTGAAGAATCTGGATTTGCCGGCTGGCGAGGTCGGATCTCTCGATTAGTTGTGTTAGGAGTTGGCCCAGTTGCGAGAGACGCTTTAGGATTTTCTCCTGCTCCTTGTCTAAAGAGGGGAGGCCAACGGTGTAAGATTCCAAAATTGAAAATGCCACTTCTAGAACGAAGGAGTCGCTATCTCCACCTTTCGATGAATTCTGTAAGACGAGATCCACTATTTGTGCGAGGACATTGTTGGAGATTGTCGCTTCTCGGTCACCAGCCTCTCGAACTTTACGGACTGCTAATTCTAACGAGCGTAGCTCCATGTTTTGCGGGGAAAGCCTTGTCGGAGGTAGTTCTGGCCAGAGTTTGCTGTCACGAAGCTGAACACAAAGATCTCGTAAACTAGATTGTCCTGCCTTTGACATGTTAATGTTGCGAAGCTTGATTATGTCCAGTATATCCCGGTCTTGTTGGAGAAGGCATGGCGCGGCGCTCGAAATTTGCGTGAAACAGGTTTGTAAAGCTACTGGGGGGGTAGGTGCAGATGCGAGTAGCAATGCATAGATGCACACAATCAAATATCTGCAAATCAAATCGGACTCATTAAAGGCGCACTGCGAAAGCCTTTTCTCTAGAGAATTGCTGATAAATCGACGCGAAAACTCGGATTCTATGACTTTCGAACATAGTTGCATGAAGCCGCTGCGTCTTCTCGAAATCGCCGCTGCTTTGTCCTCTAGATCTTCGAATATAGACTCAATAACCGCCTGGTACCTAGCATTACTGCCTGCGCGTCGAAGTTCGTAAATACTCCGGACAGTTCCCGTGCCGTTATCATTGTCTCCATTGGGATCTTCCAGGGCTGGATTAATTTGGGGTGGCAATAAACTGGTATTGATATCGAACGGGTCGTCTCGTGGCGTAGGGGATTTCCTGTCATCCAATCCTGTAATGTTGGTATACATATCACGTTCTGTACGGAAGGACCTTTGCCGCGCATAAGTGACCCTAGGAGTATTTTGCTGTAGTTGCTCTGAGATTGGCCGCCGACGAGGATTAAAAGCCTGAATAGTATCCGTTGAGATAGGATCTTTGATGGGAATCCCATTTGAAGAGGAGCAAGAATCCGCTCTCGAACGATGAGAACGATCCGATCCAAGGATAGTATCTGAATCGCTAGACCGTTCGATATCCTCTGAATCACAGGTATTCAATGCATCTATTAGCCTTAAACGGGATGAAGTTCTAGGGGTTGTAGCACATAGGCGCTCATTTTGGGCTGCTAGGGGGGGCTTGACAGCTAGGTTGACATATGATTCAGTAGACAGGTGTTGGGTCATTTCCTTGAGTTTCTGAGACGGAGTCCGAGACAGATGTCGCCTAGCGGACTGGTTGGTAGGAGTTAGAGTCTCCGGATTCCTACCGCTTGATGTTAAGCACTGGTTGCGACTGGGAAACCTGTTTGACAAATGTGCTGGCTCTAGCTGTTTGCTTGGTGTCTTAGAGGCGAAGAGTTTTCTGGTCGTCCGTTCACGTTCGGAAGGAGTGATCCGTTTTGCTTTTGCGGAAGGAGGTGTTTGAATGACGACTTCTACCTGGGAAGCTTTCTTTTTGTTGTGATTAGGTGTCCTTTCAACTGGACTCTTGCGTCTTTCCGTCGACTTGTCCGTCTGTGCTTGATGTGATGGCCCTCGAAATTCGGAAGCGGCACGATCAACGCCCTGGGATCTGCACTGAAGTTTTGGAGTCTCTAGTTTCCTACGTTTGCGGTCATGCCCTGTCCTAACGCGCATCTCTTCGTCCGACGAAGGGATATCGTAGACGCTATTTTCGACTTTCGACATCATCATTGGGCGATGAAAATTCTCCATCGCTTCTGGTGATTCCGATTTTCTCGGGCGCAGTGGCTTCCCTAGCGTCTCCGTGTCATCCCTCAACCCTTCAGTGTCTTTCACAGCAGGAGACGTAACTCGATCAATGCGATCGGGAGCATTTCGCTGTAACAGACTGTACGTGATGCTCCGCGAGGCGCGTCCGTAAGTCTTCAGTTTCCGACCTGATGAAAAATCCATAGAAGGCATGTTGACTTGCATATCGCTTCTGCTCAATTGAAAGAGATAGGGCCTGGAAAATTGGAAGCCTTCGTCGGAATGGTGGTGGTATCCGGGAGGCCGGACCAAGCACGAGGTGAGGATAGGTAGGCTTCAGGTGATCATCGGGAAAGTAGCCAAAGGCGAGTAGTTTGATTCACTTTTGCATTGATATGGTTAGTAAATAGGTGCGGCCAAAGCAGTTGAATAACTTTCAAATTTGAACTGATACTGTGCGCACCTGAACCTTGCTTTCTGTGGCAAGGGTTGGATGCCAGGGCAAGGTGAAGAGAAAGAAAGTAATACCTTTGGGGTAGAGACCGAGACGATGATGAGACTAAAGACACGAGGCTTGAAGCCTTGAAAGGCTAAGTGACGCGGTGTTGATGGAAATTTGATCAAAAGAATCGCACCCCAAATGGACGGAACGATGTTGATGTCTAACTAAAGTAACTAACTTCCGGATCCTTGCTGATACCGCCAATGAGCAGGACAAGACGTAATAATAAGTCAAGGATGGAAGAGGAACCTATATTGGCATCAACGTCACGAGCTAGCTTACTCAAAGTGAAGAAAATCCACTTTGTCACTCCAATAGAGTTGCGGGCGATAAGGAGTTTGCTTGGAATAGCAGCTGTCCTGTTTGTTTAACTAATTAATCTACGTTTAGAATGATGTCCGTTCATCCACCTCACCAAATTCCTTCCCGTGAGCACTTGTAAGTTATCTACTTACCCTAGGGAGTCAACTGTCTCCCGGCATGGGCAGATCAGTCCTACTACCTAGCCCATCTTGTCGAGACGAAGCTGCAAGACTATATGCTAAACCCTACTGCCACCTCCTCTTGTTCATTAATAATATCAAGTTACAGAGTTGTTAAGCCAGCTCGTGTCACCACTTAGTTAGTTACCCCCACACGCAGCTTGATAGCATAAGTTGCACGGTCGCATCCACCTACTCAATTTTAGCAAACAAGTTTAGAGTATAACTGATAGCTTTTTCTCCTGCATTTTCGCAGCTAACAATTCTTGCGAAAGCCGAGGCTTATCAGGCTTTTCCGTTCCCTTCACAAATCTAATTTGATCAATTTTCGAAGACCGGGGTTGCTCTTCCCCATGGCCATAGCAGAACAGAGGACAGCTGCTGCACCTGTGCAAGACGTTGGACTTCTTTACAAACCTGATGGAGAGAAGCCAACGGCAACAGTATCGCAAGTGGTTTCCTGTGAGAATGTCCATGTCTTAAATCAAACTCCGCAGTTGATTGCCCTGTTGACGCAAGTATACTCCCTCCGCACTTTTTTCAAGTGTTCAAAGTGGAGTATATACAGTGATGCTAACGATGCCATCTTAAAGCATGATCCGAGATGAGCGTACTGCACGGGCGGACTTTGTCTTCTACTCTAACCGTATTATCCGACTCCTAGTTGAAGAAGGTCTTAACCACCTACCCGTCGTCGAGCAGGCCGTTACTACCCCCGTTGGACAAACGTACCTCGGGGTGAGATTTGAGGGGAAAATTTGCGGCGTGTCTATCATGCGCGCCGGAGAGGCCATGGAGCAGGGGCTACGCGATTGTTGCAGATCTGTGCGAATCGGCAAGATTTTAATTCAGCGGGATGAAGAAACATGGCAACCAAAGCTCTTTTATGAAAAACTTCCTCAAGATATTGCTGATCGATGGGTTCTTCTTCTCGATCCCATGTTTGCTACTGGTGAGCACGTAGTCCTTACTGTTTCGAGTTGACTATGTTAATGGTCCATAGGCGGTTCGGCCACTATGGCCGTCGAGGTACTGAAGGAAAAAGGCGTACCCGAAAATCGGATTCTTTTTATAAATCTTATTGCCAGTCCATCTGCAGTGGAGTTATTTGCTCGTAAATTCCCTCAATTGCGTGTTGTAACCGCATTCATTGACCAGGGATTGGACGAAAAGAGGTTAGTAAATTGCAATATTTTCAAACTTCATGTGTAGTGGAAGTTGCTAATGTCAGTTCAGGTATATAGTCCCAGGATTGGGGGATTTCGGTGATCGTTATTATACCCTATAAAATGTCATGAGAAACGAACGGTCCAGCATTGAGTGCATGTTGCAGCCCTGAGACGTGGAATATGTAAGGACTGTCATACATCGACTTTCTGAAAGTCACAGTTATTTTTCAGTTCTAGTTCAGTTCGACTATACATAATTGATGTTATGAATACGCAAAACTGCTCCTTCTTCTACGTTTGCCAATATGACAGTCCTTCATTGTCACCGGCAGGTATTAACCTCCTACATAGGATGCCAACTAATGCACGCAAGCTCTGCACATAGCTTGTCACTAAAGTTAGGTGGTGCAAATACACTTTATATGAATAGTAGCTCAAAAGCCAGAGAAAATAAATAATCCACAGATCCCTGGTGGTCACTGATTTTACATTTCCACATGATGATCCTAAACGCCGCTTTGTGCCAAAAAAATTCCGTAACCCTGTCATGAGCGATTAATCCCTTAGTATTCATCTTCGTCGTCGCCTCCGATCGGTAATTCTCGATCGGCAGCGTTGGCTCCGGAGCCACTGGCCGGAGCTCCCCGATCCGTATCTTTCCCTCCATCTTTCGCGACGGCATCACACGCATCAATCCAGTCCGAATAGACATCTACAGCAGCAGAGAGATCTAATCGAAACAGCGGGCCGTAATATCAGTATCGGCTTGTAATCACATTCCGGGTGTATCGGGGGTAGAAAGCAACTTCTGGGTGAGGAGCCTTATCTGGCGAGAGGACGTGACCTACAATTTATTCCCGTCTGAAATCGTTGCCCGCATACTTTGCACGTCAAGTTTCCCAAGCCCAATTTTTTATCGAGTTTGACGATAACGCAGTTCTCGTGGTTGCAGAAGAGGCAGGAAAAGGTGGTGGGAAGCGGCTCCCTCTATTCGGAAGGTTAGTATGTTGGAGGGATAACTTGATCTATGTAGTCGCGGAAACCTGCTAGGGAATTTGATGGACTTGGGTATTCGATGAATGGGTTCGAATTAAGTGCAGAGAACCCCTCGAGGGGAATTTGGAAGTACAGGAGGGGTTACATCGAACCTTCTTTGGCCCCACTGGTTTGCGGCTGGACTTCTTGCGTTTTCCCTGTAAATAAAGGTTATTAAAAGGAATCTGCATTATGGATATGTGAGATAAATGTACCATTGTCCGGTGTCTCAAACCAGGAACAAAGGAGTAGGCAATGTGTTTCCCCCTTAGGCCAGGCTTTGTTTCAGTCCAGATCAATGTGAAGAAGAGAGAATTAATCAATTAACGTATCCTACTTGCTTGATTAGGCGAAGGATCAAGTCAGTTAAAATATGAAATGCAGCTCAGGGCTGTTTTGAGGAAATTTCGATATCAAAATGCTGTCTGGGCAAGATCGTTGATAACGGATTATGTAATTCTCAAGGCACTATTTTTAGTGTGGCCAGTGAAAGCTTGGCGTGCAAGATCCACACAGGAAGCTATGATGGCCTTCCCCGCATCCTGATTAGCCCGTGACCCGTCTCACAGCAACAGATCAGGATGGGGATGTCATACTGCATGCTTCATGGCTCTTCCCATCGATGCATGTGCTGTCACTGATACGCCTCTATTATTACCATCCCAACTATCCTTGTGGCATATTTCTATTGGCCCGCCCTGTAGTTTGAACCTAGCCTAAAGCTCAAATTTAACTACCAACCCTTTGCATCTCTCGTTCTTCTTCCTAGCTTTGCAACCATTGAACGTAAGCATAAGCCTATTTGACTCATTTGGTAGCTCGAAAATGGATCAAGGAGACCAAAGCGCAACGCTCCGCGAGATATTGGCCCTTCTCCAAGCCCTTCAGCAGGATCATTCGAAGCTCTCCTCAGTTTTCGATGCGATAAGTGCACGAGTAGACCAGCTTGCAGTTACTGATCAGCCAAAGCCCCCGATCACACAATCTAAGGATACTACCACGAGGCTACCGACTTCTATCCCTGCTACGCCGACTCATGCTTTGAAACCTCAAGCAAATGATGACGCGAGCGCGAAGGACTCAAAGCGGAGCCAACCCACCACCACTTCTCGGATTATTCTGACAACTTATCCTGGACAATCTGGTATTGACCCTGTGTCAATGGATTGGGGTAACAAGGTTCCACTGCAAAGAGGCCCGGTAGTTGTGAGCCGACATCAAAACACTGTTCGTAGACGAAATGGTTTGTTTCCTAGAGCCAATTTTGTTGTCCTAGTACTAATATGGATTCAAGCAATTGGCGCTCACGGAGGTTCCTACGCCATATACCATGCTCTGGCGGTTGCAAGCAAGCATCTAGACCTTGAACATAGGCCCGATTTCACAAATACAGAGCCTGCCGCAAACATAGGGCCGCATCCACAGTGGGCCGACAAGAAGAAGATTGTATCTATGGACCCACTGGGCCATTTAGCACCCTGGATCTTCAAAGACTGTATCACAAACGAGAATATCGATATTCGTCCCACCATCGCGATAACGAAAGCACATATGAAGCTGCCGGAGCTGGAACAGAGCGTGCGATCAGGGCGCCTAGTGCCGGATGGGAAGATTTGTCTGAATGAAATGGGCGAATTGGCTGTCACAAAAATTGCGGTGGAGCCTGTTTGGTATTTACCTGGCGTCGCAGAAAGGTTCGGGATAGGTTAGTGCACCTTCAAAGATCTCCTGCATAGATCTGGCTACCTTGCGAATTGAGCTTTATTAGTTGACAACTACGCATAGACGAGGGTACACTTCGCCGTGCCCTTTTCGAAGTCACTGGAGGATCCTACCCGGAGTTGATCACCAGAGGTGATATAAAACTCTTCCTTCCACCAATTGGCGGTTTGACTGTGTATTGTTTTGGTGACCCTGCTAAGATGTCAGACCCCAAGGTGCGCCTTGCGTTACGTGTTCATGATGAATGCAATGGGAGTGACGTTTTTGGCTCGGATATTTGCACCTGCCGTCCTTACTTGATTTTTGGAGTCGAGGAGGCAGTCAAAGAAGCGCAAAACGGAGGGAGCGGAGTGGTGATTTACTTCCGCAAAGAAGGTCGCGCGCTCGGCGAAGTTACCAAGTATCTCGTGTATAATGCCCGAAAGCGTGGCTCGGATCGTAAGAAATTAATACATGTGCCATACCTCCATGAGCCTTTCTAATTTCGAACTTAGGTGCCAGCGAGTATTTCAAAAGAACTGAAAATATTGCCGGAGTCAAGGTAGGATACCTAATGATGATTTGTTATTTGGACGGTAACAAAATGCTGACGCTTTCCAAGGACATGCGATTCCAGGCCCTCATGCCAGATGTAAGTTCTTTTTCGCATCGTTTTTCATTTTCGCTTTGCGCCTAATGAGGTGACTTAGGTATTGCACTGGCTCGGTATAACCAAAATTGATAGGATGCTTAGCATGTCCAAGTAAGGAGAGGTTCTAGAAATGATGTAGTTATCATATCGCTAACATTTTATTTCTAGTATGAAGCATGATGCTATTGTCGAGCAAGGCATACCAATCCATGAGCGAATACCTATTCCAGATGAGTTGATACCGGAAGATAGCCGTGTTGAAATCGATGCAAAGATACATTCTGGCTACTGTATGTAATGAATTTCAGAACCCCTAAAGATAGGTTTCGAAGCACTGACCATGTAAGTCACTACTGGTCATGTTATGACCATGGATGAACTCTCTAGTGTCCGAGGGCGTGGTTGGGATGATCTGGACGTAGGTGTCTTCTTATTATGCGGACCAGGCGCATGCTAACAAATAGCTAGCATTAAGGTTGGTTTTCTCGACCTGCAGGAGCTCTGCGGCACGCAGGACTCACGCTTGCTTCCCTCTGTAGCTAGAGCATCGAAATACTGAATTTTCATGAGATGGGACCTTGTTGGACTAGCTCTGTATCAAGGTTCTGCTTCTCTATGGAGGAAACTTTGAGAGACGCGTTAAGGGAGCCCAGCTATTCAAACTGACCATGGGTTTGGGTTAAATTTAAGAATGAAAACACGGAAAGAATAATTCTCATGTAAATAGGATCAACAGACACAGACAGAATAGATCCTAAGAATACCCTATAAGTTGGATATTTAAAACCGACATATTTCCATGTTGTACCCGATGACTAAGTTATGGTATTACATAATTGTGGGCTAGACTACCTTGGTTTTAGCGCACACAACTCGCTTAGCGGGAAATTTGTGTGGGATTTGATTTTGAGATCGAACCCTCGCTAACAGCGATTCAACACCTCGACTGCTCCATCTACGCCTAGCTGATGCGATAATTTGTCTGTCTTTCCCAGCTGTAAGATAGACCCGGATCGCAAATATGGCTGTTGGAAAGTACGCAATCCTTGACTCCCATCACGCGCCGTCGTCCCACTCCGCATGGATTATAATATGCTAACTCTCAGGTAGGAACAAGCGTCTGTCGAAGGGCAAGAAGGGTCTTAAGAAGAGAGTTCAGGACCCCTTCTCCAGAAAAGATGAATACTTGGTCAAGGTAATTTACGATTTGGCTATACTATTGCAGTTTTCGACAATTTCTGACTTTGACAGGCCCCCTCCACCTTCGCGGTCCGAGAGTATGGCGAGACCTCCTCTGAAGCTTCCGGTACTTACAAGTCGACTAACATTTCTTGCACAGTGTGGGAAAGACGATCGTGAACCGAACAACGGGTCTCAAGAATGCCAATGACTCCCTCAAGGGCCGTATCTTCGAGGTTTCCCTCGCCGATTTGCAAAGCGACCAAGCCCACTCATTCCGCAAGATCAAGCTACGTGTCGATGAAGTTCAAGGAAAGAACTGCTTGACCAATTTCCACGGCATGGACTTCACGTCCGACAAGCTCCGATCCCTCGTCCGCAAATGGCAGTCCCTAATTGAGGCCAACGTCACCGTCAAGACGACGGACGACTACCTCGTCCGTCTTTTCGCTATTGCTTTCACCAAAAGACGATCCTACCAAGTCAAGAAGACCACCTATGCCCGTTCCTCCCAGATCCGTGCAATCCGTAAGAAGATGGTTGAGATCATCCAGCGCGAGGCCTCTAGCCGCACTCTCACCCAGCTTACGAAGCTCGTTCCCGAGGTCATCGGTCGTGAAATCGAGAAGGCCACCCGGGGCATCTATCCTCTTCAGAATGTTAGTTAGAAGAAAAACGATTCTTGAGTGGGAGAATATTTTGAACATGGGCTGACGGGATGTTTTCAACGTTTCTAGGTTCACATCCGCAAGGTCAAGTTGTTGAAGCAACCAAAATTCGATCTTGGTGCCCTTTTGGCTCTTCACGGTGAATCCAGCACTGATGACAAGGGCCAAAAGGTTCGTATATCCCCGCGTATTAGTTCAGCACGAGCTTTTGTCATATTCTAACTGTTCTACAGGTCGAGAGGGAGTTCAAGGAGCAGGTGCTCGAGAGCGTCTAATTTAACGATAGGTCTGATGAGATAAGGTCTTCTGTATGGTCTGGGTTTTCTCGATGGCCTCGTTTTAAATTGCGGAATTATATTCTAAATGAAAAGGCGTCGTTGTCTTGTTTTGACTGACTTGCGTTCCGTAAGCCTCCTGCGCCGTTATCGGCAACGGACTGCACGACCATGTATTTTTCCGACAAAAATAGGCATGTTGCGACAGAGACGTAGTGCTATCATAATTCCGTGACGAGGCTTAAGCAGTTCTTTCGTATTTCAACATGTATGATGCGCGAATCGTGACTTATTTTTGCCCCCTTGGCTCATTCCTTGTAAGCCCAAAGCTGTACAAGATAAAAGGATCACTAACACGAAATCTATTTAGAAACCAGCTGTCTATCGGAGTAAAAAAGGAACATGGTTTGGCTGGCCATGTATCTACGTATATAGCGCTAAATACAAGTTGGTATCGAGAACGATTCACCTGGGATCAGATATGCCATGTATCAAGAATGGCTCCATTAACTTGGAACTCTCACCTCAAGGAATATTCAAACCGAAATTTACGGTAAAGTCTGAAAAAGCTCGATGACGGCTGCTCAAGTCAGTTAATTTCCTATCCCGCGAAGGACGAGGTCAAATACCATCTTCGAACTCCTGCGGTTTCTCGGAGATTACCCAATGTCCGGCATCTATATCCTCAAGCTCGAATGCTGGGAAAAACGTTTTGATCACGTTCAAGGATGAGTCCTTGACATAATGGCTTTGCGTTCCTCGAATAAAAAGCGCCGGACCTTCGAACTTAACGGCATTTTCCTGGGTAGAGAATGGGAAGTCGGCCATGTTATCTAATTTGTTCCCCAAAATCTCAAGGGGGATGCGGAATTTGAGAGCGTTAGTTTCTTTGGATCGGATAAGGTTGGTGAGGAGAAAACTACGAATCGCCATTGACTGCAAAACGCGATTCTGTTAGCAGATGTAGGATCACTGAAGGCCCGGTTTGGCAAAGTTGGATAGAAGACTTACGCTCTCGTAAGGCAGCAAAATGGTATCTGCGTCTTTTTGCTTTTCTACTTTTGCGTCCTCAATCTCCTTCATCGCTTTGATGTATTTGGCGAAATCCCTGCTTAAAGGCGCGCACACTGGGGCATTGTCAACAGAAATTAATCCACCGACAAGACTTGGATGGCGCAATGCGATTGTCATCGCGGCTTTTGCACCCCTTCATTCATATTAACAACGGAGTCTTACACCATGGTATGTGGGCACTGAAGTACTTGCATTGAGTGACCGATCAATACCGGCTTTTCCAAACCGTGGTCATGGATAAATTTCTCGATGTCATTCGCCATGACAGTATAATTATGTTCTGCGTGATGCGGTGAGTCGCCATGGTTCCGGAGGTCCTAATAGCAACCAAAAAAATCAGTCCATACGTTTCATCAAGCGTGCAACACGCAGGGACCCTGGGCTTTTCTCACGATCGCATAGATGTCTGTGTTCAACTTGTCTGCAAGGGCCCTGTAGAAAGTGCACCTGGTCAGCGCTCAGTTTATCTTCTGCCCATCAATTCCGTTATAGTAAAAATACCAAAACGGATTCCCAGTCCCTGCTTACTTACTCACACCCCGATTATTTTGCTTCGAGCCGAAGAGGCCGTGCATGAAAATAATCGGGCTTGGTGTGGAGGACGCATTCTGAGGCCCTCTACTCCGGTGAAGGTTATACGCCAATTGAAGCTGGGAATCGGATCGCGACGAGGAAAATGTGCGATATGTCAGAATGGAGACTGGACTGTAGGATCGAAACACTGAGAACCTCATCGCGGAGAATGTCGTGAACTGCAAGATGGTGTTTAGAAAAAACATTTGACTTCTTGGGAAACCTTGGCGTGAAAGGTTTTAAAGAAGATCACTAGCAATGACGCATGTCCCTGCTGGAGATCATGCTGCCAGGGAGCTGTTTTTTTAAAGAGATCCACAATGCCGGTTTTGAATAGCTTCGAGATCAAATACACTGAATCATTTTTATGCCTAACTACATATATCACCATATCTCCGTGAAACACAATAGCGCTACTGATTAGTTAAACTGCAGCAGAGTGCACGATTAATTTGGTAAAAAACTATAGGAATAGAGCATCATATGTTAAAAAAGAGGTTAAAGTATTAGATGCTACTGGTAGAAGTGCTCGTTCAAAAAAGGGTAATGGAAAGAGGTATCCCAAGAAGAACTGAAAGTCCCAACGCAAAGAGAAAAAAATAGAATAACAAGAACCGAAACATGATAAAGAGGATTATCTGTGCACTTTCATCCTCACCATCCAGTTATGCGAAGACGACGCTAGTAAAGGCGGAGAAAAAGAGCGTAAGGAGAACCCCGATTGCAGGCTTAGAGGTAGGATGGTGCGGGACGTTGGCAAAAGCAGCACTGCTAGACTTTGATGCCGGTGGGCTCTCGGTGCTAGTCGGCTCGCTGTGGTCATCGTCATCGCCTTTGGACTTTGAGGAGGTAGGCGCACTCGGGGTGCCAGTAGCGGTGGCATTCATTGGTTTGTTGCAAAAGACTTTGCCATCGGCGACTCCATCTCCAATGAGACACTTAACCAGGTCACCAACAGTACCGTCAGTTGCAAGGCAGTACATCCCACAGCCTTTATCGTAGGCCACAACAGGGGCGTCGCAGCATTTTTCCATGGCATCTTTATGGTCGGTGCCAGGAACAGCACAGGCAGCGTCCTTGGTTGGAATGTCGTAGGTCGTGGCCCCGCACGCCGTAGGAACTGCTGAAGAAACAACAGAGGTCCGTACCGTAGTTGAAATATCGGTTTGGGTCTGGGTTGCCATGATAAACGGGGTTGGATCGCTGATTAAATCTCAGGGCTAGAAATATTACGGCTTCACGGTTGCGTTAAGGGAGACTAACAATAGGAAAAGAAAGTAAATGAATGGACTTTTGAGTGTATGTTAGTATACAAGAATGAAAGGACGACGGCAGAATGAAAGAAAAGTGCAAAAGGGAAAGAAGAAAAAGCAAAGAATCAAAGACATCCAGAAATGGTGAGGAGGCTTTAACTTATATCCAGAATGACGTTTGGCTCGTATTCGTGGTTTCAGCCATT
The DNA here is from genome assembly GCA_001430935.1 of Amauroascus verrucosus. Lineage (NCBI taxonomy): Eukaryota > Fungi > Ascomycota > Eurotiomycetes > Onygenales > Onygenaceae > Amauroascus > Amauroascus verrucosus. Next base: position 410,351 of record LJPJ01000035.1, read on the forward strand.
GTTAATTAGCCAACAGCCCTTCATTGGGCCTTCACTGTCCACTTAACGAACCACAGCCCTCAACATCTCAACGTCAGCCATCCATCCTCATTGGCGTCTCCACTCGCGGCTGTGCCCCAAGACGAGCTGCTCTTGCCCTCAATCTGGTGGTTGGGATCGGCTGCGAAATCTCAGCCAGCTCAAACTGCGATGGACGATGCCAAACGGCTACTACATGCCCAATTTATTAACAAATATGCATACATCCACACAAGACATAGCTGAAGGCCCCGAACTAACATCCACTTTTTTCAACGTCCATTGCCATCAATTTAATGCCGAATCACCCGGTTTGCCTCCTTGTCCTGACCCTGCATTGCCAACTCGGAACTCAGCTCTAATTTCGGCAACCATTTTCCGGGATGACAATACCCCAATGCTCCCAGCGCAAACAACATCGGACAGGCTTCAAGCACGTATAGGCACCATTCGTGCGAAAACGGATATCCCTCAATGCCCAAGGCAAACTCAACGAGTCGATAAACACAGCGTACCTAGACAGGGTCCATTATGCTCTAGTAAACTGGCTCCGATGTCCACCCCAGATGGGACACTTACCCAAATAAAAAAGCCGGCAATATATATTCCAATCAGGACTTTCTTCAAGTTGCCATCAACCCGATGACGAAGTGCATGCACACGTCGATGAATCCGGAGGACAATGCCAAGGAACGTGGAAAATGTCGCCAATTGCAGTGCTAGTCCGCCGATCAAGACATTCGTTCCGATTTCCTTTTCTGAGCCTTCCCAATTCCCCGCGGATGCAATCCCACTCCCAGACGCTTGAGTCATGAAACTTATAATATCAGATGTAACAAAAACGCGAGGCAGCCACCGTGGAGCAATGCGAAAGATGTGTTGTTGCCTTTTGACTTCAGGGATACCAGCACGGATTAACCGTCCCATAAGCATGTACAGGCTAGCGCAAATGAAGATGGGTGCAATAACCACAAGAGACGACGACGTGGCGTAAAGGGAAATGCTGCCTGGTTGATTAACGCTAACGCAACGAGTAAGGTACCCAGCTACCTCCATCGCGGCACCAATGCAAAGGGGAACGAAGTAACCGGCATGCCCATATCTACCTCTTCGCGGGCCGATAATGCTGGTATATAAAAGGAATACCGCCGGAAAACCGTACAAGACCGTGAACAGGACCTATGCCGGCAACGAAGGATTATAAAAATATATATTGTCCTCCTCGGAACCCATGGTATATATAATTTAGTGTGGGTTGATGTCCTTGCAATCTCGATGTATGATCACTTGGGGCCAATATATTAAAGGAAATGGAAGATATCAAAGAGATCAGAGTCTCAACTAAGAAGGCGCTTCACTTGAAATCAATTTGCGAAAAGGAAAAGAAGAGGTATTTATATACCCTCTTTCAAGAGTAAAAGGCCATAGCGTTGAGGGATAATGGTAAACAAACGGCCCTGATATCATGTCCATCAATGCCGTACGCATGGAATACGCAGCCTTTCCTGTTATGGATATGACTTGGACACTAATCAGCCAGCATCCGCGTGCAAAATACTCCACTTTGCAAAGAGTACTCGAGTGAAGTTCTGGGTAATTCAGTTTCAAAGCTGTCTCCTCGGCACTCATAGCATCGGACAAGAGACAGAAGTGGACCACTGCGAGGGATTGTAAAATGGTTGCCTGCTGGTCGTATACTTTACGTGTCCTGCTTGCGTGAACTCCGTGGCCCTACCTGCCTGCTTCAACATCAGCGTTGATGGCGTCAAATCGAAGGGTTGACATTTGCGTCAACCCATGCTAGCCCCTTGACGAGGCTGACGAAATGTATAGGAGCATAGTGGATAAAACGCCAAGGAGCTGCAAGCAATATGATTGGTGCGGAAACGGGGCCCCTTAGTTATGAAAGCCCTTCCCAGGAAACGAGAAATTGCCGTTTTTGGGAAAGCTCTCTGCCCTCACACACCTGGAGAGGAGAATTATTCCGTATCTACATCATTGGAAGGGGAGGAACTCCTTAAAAGCCGGTGTGATAGGATGATATAGCCATGGGACGATCAGCCTTGGAGTTCATCTCAATTGCTCTCCCTCTAATCACACTAACTACAGCTTATGTTTCTTTTTTTCGGCCTGTCTCTTCAGGAAATCTCCCATCATCTGGACTGGCTCAGGGATATTTTCCTTAGCACTGCCCTTGAAAGGCGATTCAAATGCCCGTCCGAAATGATCAATGCCCGCCTCGATAGCTGCGTCAATTCCATATCGCTCCCATTTTCTCATTAACAACTTTTGGTTCCTGACAGATTCCGGCCCATTGTGCTGTAAACTTCCCACCCACTTCATTACGGCCTGATCCAATCCGTCCGGCTCCACGACCTTTTCGATAAGTCCCCATTGTAATGCTTCGTTGGCGTTAATAGTGTCACCGAGTAGCAAAAGCTGGCGCGTTCGACCCCATCCGATCAAACCAGGGAGCAGTGCAGCTTCTACAACACTGGGCACACCCATTCGCACTTCAGGCATCCCCAGCACTGCCGTTGAGCTGGCAACGCGAATGTCACAAGACGCAAGAATTTCCAATCCCGCTCCAAGTGCTATTCCGTTGACGCGTGCAATTACCGGTACAGGACAATCGCGGATGCTCTGACAAGCCTCGTGCACCTGGGTGATAAATGCTCGTGCTTCGACTGGGCCAGAGAGAGAAGACATCTCCGCAATGTCGGCACCGCCAATGAAAGACTTGGACCCTTCACCTGTGAGGACCAAGGCAATAAGGTTAGGATGGGTATGCGTTATATGCCAAAGCGCGGTAGGAAGAGTCGCAAGGAGGTGACGGTTGAGAGCGTTTAGTTTGTTTGGCCGTGAAATCGTAACTGTTGCAATGTTGCCTGATGAAGGCAGGTGAGTAATGTGCGTTTTGATGGTCCCTTGGGATCCGTTTTCGCTGAGTTTGTCGGCCATGGTATGGATCCGACTTTTCTGACTTGTGAAATGCCGCTGCTGCTGCGAGATCGCGAAAGATAGTATGCTTGATCAATTAGTATTAATTTTCAGTCGCTCCAATCCAAGGAGACTGGAATCGTTGGCTGATAGGAATCGTAAACCTACTCACCAAGCTTTCCTATGTGGGAAATGTTGCGCAAATAAAACTTGAGACCACAAGGATCTGGCTTGGAGCTGGGCAAAACTAACTAACTTATCAGTAAATCTAAGATTCGAGCAGTCTGAAAGATCATACTGGATGAGAAAATAAGTGGGAAATAGTGAGGAATACCTTCGATATACAGGGACCAAAGATTGCAGGTGCATGGCCGACGGAGACGGCGGCTGAACTCCTCTGTGGATGATTACCTATATAGGTACTGCACACAATCTACTACAGTTGATTGCACGCAAAGCAAGTCCTAACTAGAGTATCATTTGTGGAGAGTAGATACATGATAACCCATAGATATCAGATGTTAAGTACCGCTTCTCCGCTACTCATGAGCCGATTGCCGAAGCTTTGTTAACAACAAACTTCTTAGCGCGGCCCGAAGGTAACAATGGGCTAACCCATAGCAGCCTGTCAAAGCATCTATCGCTTTAAAAAAACATTCATCCTCAGAGGCATTCGACAGCTTAAAGAAAAAGAAGGAAGGCAGATTGACGACGCATTCAATATTCGTCTTTTTCCCTATGCCGGAAACAACATAAAACTAAGTGGCAATTGCACGAAACAATTATTTAATCAAGAATTATGAAAATTTCATCGTGTACTGTATTGCATGTATAGCCCCTGCGTGCTTTTGATTTGAATAGAAGCAATTTAGCAAAGTTGTGATGGTCATACAGTCTGCTGGTGGTGAGCGCTTGAAGAAAAGCTGACCGCGCTATTCCCTTTTCGTCGCAACTAACTAGTTAACTAGTCAACAGGTCAGTCTGAGACCTTAATTGTCGTTATCATTTGACAAGGCCATTCTGTACGAGTTGAATGCCCACGGCGAAGTCGAATTCACCCAAGAATTCATATGCTAGCCAATTATGCTCATAGCTTCGTACATAAGGCAACCGGTGACGCCATAGCAGGTAACCAGCCGAGCGACAGCGTTCTATCGTCGCTCTCTGAAAGACTCTTCTGCAGTAAGCGTCCGACTATGAAAAGTGCCATCTTTTTGTCGGCCATTTCCAGAGCCTTAGGGAGCGTGATATCGCTGATGATTGCAAGAGCTTTTGGGAGCCTACTTGGAATTCGATGAAGGTTGTCGAATCTTTTTCTGGGCTTGAAGGACGCCCGATTGACTATTATTCCTTGAAAACTAAAAGTTGACACTGAGATTTCACTGTCTCTATCCCTGCAGTTTATGAAGCTCCGTTGACAGTTCTGAACTGGCCTAAGTATGCCCTTAGATTCAAAGAGAAAATTTGGCCATCGAATAACCTGGATGGCTATCGACGCAGAAACTATTTGTCTGTGGCCTGCCTGTTTTCAAGGGCCTCTAGTGCCCGGGCCATCTTCAGATTACGTTTTCATTCGTTATCAATCCTTTCCCTCCATAAACACACTCACTGAGTATATCCTGCCGAATCCGGGCGCGCGAAAAAACCGTTTCCCAATTTAATTCCCTTGCTCATGCTCACTAAAAAAGGACTGGTCGCCTGTTACCTTATCCGGCAATTGAAAGTTCCTATCAAGGAAGATTGTGCTTTCTATTTGCGGACTTCCCTGCCGAAATAAGCGCTAAAGTGAGGTGTACCTCCCTATTGATGGGAATCCTCCTTCCAAATACGGATCTGAACTAGTGAGCTCTTGCTCATGTTCCATGATGTCCTTCCCGATGCTCTTGTTATGCCTGCCAATCTTAACAACTCGCTAAGGGTTCTGAGCCTCTTCCTTTTGTCTATAAATAGAGGGTCCTCGCCCTCCAATTTCTGTTCTCTTTTTCTTTTTCTCTTCAACGATTGTTATAACACATACTTCTTGATCACTTTCTTACTTCAAAAGCATTGAGCGTCTTTACTTCTGCTTTCATAACTTACACACCGACTCAAACTCTTACTCATTCGAACATCCACACCACCGCAACTCATTACTTCGCTCAAACCTTTCAACATGCGTTTCATTCCAGCTCTCGTCTCTATTCTTGCCCCACTTGCTGCGGCCATTGAGATAACTCACCCAGATGCAAAGACCCACGTTGTTGCGGGTGAAGATTTGAAAGTAACATGGACCTTTGTCGACACGGATCCGCATACGTTGAGCTTGTACCTAGTCAACTTTGTCGAGTATCCACCAACCTACGTTCCACTTGCCATCGATGTTAAGACCCACAAGGCTCACCACGAAGTCCATATCCCGTGTGATACCCATCCTGCCCATGGATACCAGATCAATGCTATCAACGGAACAAATGTTTACGTGATCTATGCCCAAAGCGAGCACTTCAAAATTGAACACCACAAAAAAGACGAATGCCATCACGACGATGATAAGAAAGAAGATTTTGAACCGGCTCCAGTAACAAGCACGGTTTATGTTACGGTGAGTTTAGCTCGTACCTTCTCTCATTCTTATTTTCTACCCTTTATATTATTCGGCTTCGTCCTAGACGAATTCAAAGCTAAGATTGTAAATGCTATTTAGGTTACGCCAACTGCATAAAGTTGGATTTAGGCTACGAGAAACTCACTCAGGCCGTATGGTGCTCGATACCCTTCTCGATTTAGTTGCAGTGTTTTGAAAAATGGACGACGGTGTACGTGTGGTGTGATCCAAGATGCGAAGATCAAGGTTCTGAGGCATCTACAATGTAATTATTATTACACAAGGCAGTGGCTAGGGACAACGACAATTACTATTCATCTTGTAAGAATATCCAATTCTTGCAGCTTCCTCTGTACGTTCCATGAACCTCGAATATCAAAAATTATTTTAACCTTGTAGAAAGCAATGGTGCGTGTTTTATCTTGAAGCGGAGTAACGGGAATACAAACCAAACAGGGCCTGATGTATTTTCATGTAGTTTGCCTTTCGTAGAGTCTACTTCCTCGCGCTCTGCGTTGAAAACGGTGGTTCAAACTGAGGACATGTCCCTTTCTACCTTGACCTTTTCATCAAAGGCCTTTTTAGCGGCATGGACTTTATCTATAAGCGGGTGGTTCTCAAGTGCTTGTTTTGCCGCAGCATTCCCTGCAACTACTTTATTCAATCCAGTCCCCGAGCCTAGATGTTGATCTTCCCACCCCCATCCTGTAAGATACACGCCTATGAAAAAGGACTGCATGCCACCTTTTCGAGTAATAGGGGGACTCTCGTTAATGTAGCGGAGTTTAATACCCTTGCCCATGACCATTTTGGCTAGAGATTCTTTGTAATGCGCAGTTTGTTCCTCGGGTTGGATATTACTCAACATCGGAGTCCAGAGGCATGTTAGCCAGTCCTCAACCAAGCCGAAGCCATTAATTGGGTCTGATGATATTACTGCCGCGATGTATGCTTCAAAAACATCTCCTTTGACTTTCGTCCAGCGCTTCGGTTGGCTGCGGATTTGAGATGAAACTTTTACGCGGTTGTCAAACTCAAACCGTTCCGAGAACTGGGCGAGAGTTTCATTCTTGACGAGCATTTCGCGGACTTGGGACAGGCGACCAGGTGACAAAGTCGGGAAGCGATCCCAGATCAACCTTGTCGCGATGATTTCGAGGTATGCGTCTCCTAGAATTTCAAGTCGGTCATAGCTGGCGTGAGTACTGAACTGAGCCTGTGCATGGACTTCGCCTTGGTGGGTGAAAACCGCGGTTTCGAGGGATTTATCTTTAATTAGAGGCACTTTCCACGGGGGTAGGCCCTGAGCTTGCTCCTTCTTTCCGCAAGATTGCTTAGACAATAGTTTCGACTCGGCAAAAGCTCTCGCTAGCTCTACAGCTGTATTGATAATCTCCACTCCACCGCCATTCTCGACATACTCCCTGATGGATTCCGGGTCCGAAGCAATATCTTGGGTGATTTGGTCAAGCTGCTCTAAGCGAGATTTTATCATCTCTTTTCGCGATATAGCACTGCCCGGTTTCAATTCTGCTGTGCTAGTTATATTTTCCACCCCTGCATTCGCAATTTGTGGCGTCTGGTTCGCATTTTCAACCCGATGTGAACGATCCCGACATTTCTAAAAAAAAAACAAATATGGTAGTCTACTATATTGACTTGTTAGAAATGGATCGATGACTTACCTTCCATTTTTTCTCTTTCCTGGGCTTCAACACTGCCTTTTCATCTAGAACCTCAGACTTCCGCTTCATCCTAATATCAAACGTGAACTGGTTTGCCGCCTGCGAGACGCATGTCATTATCAGGTCTGTTAGTTAGCAAACTTTAGTCTGCAATGGCTGCAAACTCACGTGATACATACCTTTCACTTTCAAGCAGCATGTGTTTTGCGTCAACGACACAAATTAGACCAGTTTGTAAATATGGCGTCTATCGCTCGATCGAGGATCCTATCATTGGTGAAGGTTAGGCTTGAAGTGATATTTCCATTGTTTGCTCCAACTGATTTATTTCCTAGGCTCAATGCCGCGTTTTCGATCTCAACTATAACCCCGAAGGAGTCCGACTCGGTAACAAAGTCCTACGGCAGCGATTGCGCGGGCCAATTTTGGCAGCATACTACCCTCGAAAAACGGTGTCATTTAGAGATTTACAAGATGCCTACCGTCCGTTAGATTTCGAAACGTGGGACGACTACCAGGAGGATCGGGAAGAGGCTATTCAGATGTATGCACTTTACCAGTTGCTTTGAGACTGGGAAAATGCTCTTGCTAAGATTTGAATATAGTACAAAGATGCGAGGAAAGGGAGCTCCGAAGAAGAAGCGCACTGCTGCTGGTGAGATACTATTTGGCTCAGTTTATGATCCTAGTGGCCGATCCTCCGTCGCTGACTTAATTATTTTTCTCTCCACTCAGAATCGAGAAGTGCAAAGAAGAAGAAATAAACCTCTTGACGCCTCATTTTCCTTATGTGAACGTCGAATTTTGTGGGACCAGGGTGACGACGGGTTGACATTTGCATATAGATTTGTCTCATTTGGCTGGGTGCTACGGATAACGGGATTGTATTATTACTATTTATGTGATTGTAAAATATACACAGCAGTGAATCTGGAATTTCAAAGGCTTCTATGTCGCCTGATTGATCCTTTGCTCTTTGTGAAAATCGCACGGTTAGTCACGTGACATTAAGCATTTGCTAAACTCAAGACTTGAGCTGCCTTCTTCATGATACCATTCCCAGAAACAAACCTAGACCCCTTATTAACCTGTGAAGTGAACAACCATTCATATTTCGATTTACATTTTCCAAATCCCTTTGATTCTGAGAACCAGTTTTGTTGTGTGAGTTCCCTCAAAGCCGACTCTGAAGTCGATCAAGATGGCTGCGGCTACGGCGAAACCCACCAAAAATCAGCTGAGGCGAGCCAGGAAGAAGGCCAAAAAAGCAGAGGTATGGAAGCTCTGAACTTTTTACGCAAATCGGAGCTAACAAAATTGTAATTGTTTAGGCCCAAGTACAAAGCAATGGAGATACCTCAGCTACAATTACGCCGTCAGAACCACAAGTAAATGAGCCCGAGGCCAAAAAACAAATTGTGAAACCAAACAAAGAAAATATACCGCAAGCTGGCAAAGTAGCCGAGGCTGATAAAGAGGTGGATTATTCCTCGACCGAATTTGCGCCGCACTTCAATGAGGAGGATCCCCTATTTGAAATGTTTAAGGGTGTAATGGGAAGATTCAACCACGATGACGTCGAAGGTGTTCCATCGAAGCAATTAGACAAGCCCGAAATATATTTTGATGAAGATGATATTCCGGACGAGGATGAAGAAAACGTAGCACCGAAGCTCTCGAAGAAGAAAAGGAAAGAACTTAACAAGCTATCAGTGGCGGAGTTGAAAGCGATGGTTCAGAGACCAGAGACTGTAGAATGGACAGATGCGTCAGCCACGGATCCGAAACTCCTAGTCCATATCAAGGAGTATCGAAATGTGGTACCTGTCCCTGGTCACTGGTCATTGAAGCGCGAATATCTGTCGTCGAAGAGGGGAATAGAGAAGCCGCCCTTTCAGCTTCCCAAGTTCATTCAAGAAACTGGTATTTCGGAGATGCGAGATGCAGTCTTGGAGAAACAAGACCAACAATCACTCAAACAAAAGCAGCGCGAACGTGTGCAGCCAAAAATGGGAAAGCTTGACATTGACTACCAGAAATTGTACGAAGCATTTTTCAGATTTCAGACAAAACCGGAGTTGACTAGATATGGGGAGGTTTACTACGAAGGCAAGGAGTATGAAACAAATCTACGGCATTTACGACCAGGTGAGCTTAGTGATGAACTAAAAGAGGCTTTGAATATTCCTCCTGGTGCACCTCCACCATGGCTCATCAATCAACAGCGCTATGGCCCTCCGCCTTCGTATCCTGCTCTTAAGATCTCCGGCCTCAACGCTCCACCTCCACCGGGTGCAATGTGGGGATATCACCCGGGCGGTTATGGAAAGCCTCCAGTTGATGAACATAACCGCCCGCTGTATGGTGGTGACATTTTTGGTGTTTTACAGACGCAGCAGAATGCACAACAAGGAGAGCCGGTGGAGAAGGACTTATGGGGAGAGTTGCAACCGCCAGAAGAAGAGTCTGAAGAGGAAGAGGAGGAAGAGGAAGAGGAAGACGAGGAGGAAGTTGGTGCAGGATTGCAGACTCCAAGTGGATTAGAGACGCCCAGTGGTATGGTATCAGCTGTACCTTCGGAATTTGGCACCGCCGAAAGCATTGCCGGAGAGTTCGATGTTCGCAAGCACCATCGAGGAACAGAAACGGAGGAGACGACTCATCCGAGGTCGGCGTATCAAGTTATCCCTGAAAGACAAGCCCAGGTTCAAGGATTTTTCGGCGGCGATCGGGTGTATGATATTAAGGCAGCGGAATCAAACATACCACTTCTTGGCGCTGAGGAACAAAGCCGGAAGCGAAAGAAACCAGGAGATCTTGATGTATCTCTAGATCCGGATGCTTTGCAAACACATGACGGTATCAACAAGGATAACCTAAAGAGCCTCTACGATTCGCAGTGGCAACAGGAGAACAATCCTAATTGGTCATTCCAGGAGGACCTCAGCGATATGATTGCGAGTGAAAGCCGCAAGAAGCTAAAGAGAGATGAAGAGAGACGTTCCAGACGGTAGATATTAGGACTGTCTCAATGTGTAATTTTTACAGGTGTTCAAGGGTTCTACAACATCTTTTGGGCAAAAGGCGGCGTTCGATTTCAGTTAGTAGCGAGACCTTGTAAGAATGAAAGCAGCGTTTACCAGCTCGGTCACCAGCAGCAGCAGCTTCTCCTCCTCCTATTCCTCCTCCTATCGGTGGTCGTCCAGATAGCCATGGCCTCCTGCATAGTCAGTGCACGTGACTCTCGCGGCCGATGTCCCGGATAGGTTTAGCGCGGCGGTTCCTGTCCTGCAGCTTCAGAAAACCAAAAATCAATCGCCAGAAAAGAGGCCGCGTTCAGCATCAAATGAAACCCAACTACGCCAGCGCTGCAATTCGCTTGACACGTTGGTCCACGTCGCAGAAAGATGTGTGCCGTCTAACTCAGTCTTCCTTTGTTATTCCTGACGGCCTGTGCCTGCCCCTTTGTTTTGTTCAAGAAGTTTGGAGCCTGTTTTCTTCCTTTTGAATCGAGAGATTGCCTGCCTGGGATTTCGTCACTTTTTCACAGGGCGCGACAACACCAGACGCTCCTAGCATGGATCGTGATCGCTATGATAGAAGGTGCGCAACGGCGCGCCGATCCGTTTCTAGCTTTTTTTGAGAGGTTTTGTGGACCTAACCGGTTTCTTGAATTAGGTATGACGATGGCCGCCGAGGAGGAGAAAGCTACCGTCCTTCGGACCGCCTATCTCGACGCTCCCCACGCCCGGACGCTCGCTTTGGTCGCTCTCCTATCCGAAACCGGTCACCACTTCCATTAAGACCCACTGCAGATACATGGGCTCCCTCCAATCGAGCGCGACCGCGAAGTAGGTCTCCCCCTACTTTTAGACGCCACTCGCGATCCCCCCCATTTAGGGGAGGTGATAGGCCACCCAACTATGTTCGACCCCGGTCACCACCCCCAAGAAGATTTTCTCCTCGACGGGAACCTGCGAGAAGCCCTCCAAGATCCTTTAGACGGTCTCGGTCTCCGCCCGGCACATTTGCATCGCGCAGGTCTTCGTTCTCCCGTGGTGGTAGTCCTGGTTTGAAACGTGCGCGCGAACCGTCACCTGCAGCTTACGCTCCTCGGTCTCCCAAGAGAGAACGCATTGCTTCGCCCCCCAGAAATCGCTATGACCGACCGCGCTCTCCGCCACTCCGGCTTGAGGAGTCAAGACCACACGATAATCTACGACCACGAAGCCCTGATCGACGAGACACTTGGACAGAGTCATATGGTGGAAGGAGCTGGCGCCGTCGCTCGCCGTCCCCTCCGGCTCGCTCGGGCCCCAATTCCGGTTTGGGTTCCTCCTCTACATCGCGTCGCTCGTCGCCACCTCCTCGAACTGACAGGTTCAATCGTGGTTACGGTGGTTCTACATCACAAGCCTCTACATACCAGAGCAGACCCCATCAACCTGCCGCGTTACCTCCCCGGTCACCGCCATATTCTATCAGATCCAATTCTCGACTAGACGGTATCACAGGAAGCAAGCCCGGTCGTCCAGCATCGCCACCCAAGGGACCAAGAGGTGGTCTCGCCAATACCTCTTCTAGTAGTCGTCCCATAGAGACCACTCAACCAGCTAGAATAGATCGCGAAAGGGATGCTATTCGAGCTCAAGCCCCCCCATCACGTGGGTCAAATGATAACCAGGCCACGAAAACAGCTCCTCCTAAGGGCCCAAGCACTAATAGAGCTATATCCCCGCCTCCGGGACCTACGGCTCCAAAGGGGGCCGAAATATCAACCAGTGGTGGCCACGCAGCTCTACTTTCAGCCCCAACTCGTCCCAAGGGTGCCCAAAATCCACATTTTAGTAGGGAATCCGGCCCGCGTGATTCCCCCAGAGCTGGAAGTATTCGTCGTCCTAGCCATGGCCCTTTGTATCATGGCCAACCATCGGGGTCTCGTGGAGGTCCTTCTCCAAATCCTGGGGGTTATGATTCGCACCGGCCGGCGTTTAGACATGGCAACAGCACATCTACTACATATCCTCGTACGCAACGCTTTACAAATCACCTTTCAGGGCTGCCGAGTATCGTCCCTGGGGGCAAGCCCCTCCCTTCCGGCCTTGATCCTGCGTTTGAGAAGCGCATTGCACAGCTTGAGGCGGATAAAGAGAGACTTTTGGGACAAATCGCCGAAAAACAGAAAACCAAGCGTGCGTCTTTGAGAGAATGGGATAAATTAAGTCGCGAAAGTGCTACCGGAGCATTGAGAAGCGAGCTCGCCGAAGGACACTTGCAACGAATGGCGGAGGGTGACGACATTGGTAGAGGTGCAGCATTTTAGTTCTGAGATTCACACATGGATATGTTTCTTAGGTGTTTGACTTTTGGAGTCTGGCGTGCTTGAGTATTCTTGATTTAACGCTATAAGGTTGAATGGGTTCTTAAACAGGCAAACCTCAATTTATGCACGGTGTTCTGGATTTAGCCCATAGTCATCTTTTTACTGCTTCGAGTCAGTGTGTGATATTAATAGTAGCGATGTTTGATTCGACAATATAATAAATTGTAGCCTTATAAAGGCATCCAATTCCCATGATTAGAGGTCGGCTTAGTATAGGTTGAGCTCAGTTGGTATACCAAACTATTATGAACCTAGTGCGAAATCGCGCGGAGCAATCGAACGAGTAGTTTGAACGTCTAGAAGTTCCTGGAAGGCGACCAAACACCTGGATGAATTATAGAATCGAAAGGAAAGGACCTGAGGGTGGAAGCTAGCGTGGAGTGGTAATCTCCCTCTCCTATCATAGAACCCAGCTTGTATGTTCTCTACAAGGTAAACACAACAACGAAATGGCGTCATGGCATGTGTTGATAAAGAAGCTTTCGCTTGATGAGTACCGAGTTGAATATGACGAATGTGTCCAGGCTCAACTTCGAGTTGTTTCAACACATTTTAACTACGCCTCTTCTCCTTTCGTTACGCCCATTATACAGGTACTCCTCCATGTGCTGTGAGAGACGCTCCGTATTTTGTGATGTCTCGCTGGTAGATATCAAACTCAGCGACCTCGAGGCATCTAGAAAAAGGTAAAATTGCGCGCTTATAACGAGTCAGATTCTCTTTAAGATCCAATTCCCAGTCTTCGAAGTCCTTGAAGTGAAAGTCATCATGGAGCGACGTATGTAAACTTTGCAGGAGCAGCATATGTGAACTCTTAATCAATTGCGGTAGAGCTACACGTCTTTTCAACGTCTATCAGTACATTTGGATGGAAGAAAATCGTCGCAGAAGAGGCGCGAAGGCCCGTGATTATACTTAAATTGGAAGCGTTAACTAAGCCTGTAGAAAAGACAACGAGCCACAAACTTCTTGCGGCAGTCGGCCTCGTCTGAGATTGCACCGTTACGCTGGAGTAGAAGTGTGACATATGCTAGGAAGCAATATATCCAAAATAGTTCGCGGGAGGATTCAAAAACAGCTCCTGGAAAGACACGAGAAGGATTATTTGCCCAATGTCGATAGCTCATTTAGTTATAGCGAGTGTGAAAAGGGTCTCTTAGCAACTGTAAATTCGCCATCAGGTAATGTTAACAGACTCCCCAAATTAAGGAAACGATGACTTGGGCCATTTTCGCGATATGCTCAACGTAATTCTTGTTCGCGTAAATGTGGGTATAGAGCTGGGCGGCCTTCGACTCTAGGATCGTTAAGATGTTCGCGAGAGGCGTATTCTCGATAAACTCATAACAGCATATGGACCTGTCCAGGTTTTGAGCGCCCCGTATACTTTTGGTACCGGAATCATGGTTCATTTCCGCAGGTATTTGAGAACGGTGACTTCATTGTCAGCCTTCTCCATATGAAGCATTATCTATCCAAGGTGAAGTCACCAGCCTTCCACTGGCAGCCTTCTTTCCGCTTGCGGAGGAGCCAAAACTCACCACTAAGTGAATGAACTAACCGTAAAGCGTTTAGCGTAGGAACCCCCTGAAAATCTCACCTTTTATGCAGCAATTTGGAAATTCACAACCTCAATGTATCACAATAACAGTTCACTTAAAGATAGTAAAACAAATGCCATGGCCATCAGTCCCAATGGATCCGGGTCGATTCGTCGTGAATTACAGGTTTTCCTTGCTAGTTAGTCCAGCAGCAGAATCCCACTTGACAATGGATTTAATATTAAATCTACCTTTACTATTCGCATTGAAACTTAATTCCCGTTTTTAGGGGGCATGTTTGCTAGCACTGAGTATTGATCGAATTTTCACTAGGGGAAAAACGCCTATGGGCCCTACAGAGAGCAATTGAGCAGGCAAATCATTGGAATATCCCATAGTTGGTGCCGACTGGAAGTGGGTGCTAATTGTGGTTCTTTTGCAGGCCCATCCAGACGTACAATACACTCTAGTTTCTAAGCACGGCCAGGGAAAGTATTTGACCTCAACAAGACTGCTATAATCTCTGGCGTATTTTCTAGGGTGTAGTTAAGACAAAAAGATATTTCAACAAACGCGCCACCGGTAAATTTGATTATAGCTCTAATACTGGGCTTTTTGGAACTTCAATTGTTCATTGCTGCCTTTTAGCAACGATTGCGGAAATTTCCTTTGCCACGATGCGTATACGACCCCTGTTCACCTTCGCAAACAAGCCTTTAAGCTAGTAAGCGAAGGCGCTGGGTCGACGAAGTAGTGTATTGCCATCCCTGGCGACTGAAGGTCTTGGCGTTCTAGTAGACAGAGGGAAATGCCACCCTTCGGTAGCGTCAAGACAAAGCAAACAAGTTCCAAAAGAAACCCCGCTCACGTCTCCTAGCTCCCATTGCGTCTTGCTATTCTTGCGCTGTATCCTCGACCATTAGAAAATCTTATACCAGCGCAACTAGCCAAACATGCGATGAGAGCGAGATATGTCAAAGAGTCATCATCACACACCCGGAATCCAAGGAATCCTGGCCAGTAGAACACCGGAACACAAGAACCTAAAAAGCGGGAAAGTTTTTATCGAGGAGAACGTTAATAAAGTCAGGTAATTCGAGAGATTGTCGTAGACCCGGTCGGCCCCTTCAGTTCCGCAACCTGCAAGTTTTTGGCAGTACCCTTTATAACATACTCCAAATAGTCACTTTATCTCTCATGCCGAAACCATGATATCCTCTTGACTCCTTGGCCGCTTTTCAATTGCACAAACGCCCCTTTCAGCCTTCGCCGTTTGTTCCGACGCCAGAGTATATACGCAGCAAATAGCAAAGCCAAGCTGAGGATAGAAGGTATAAGTAAAAATATTGTAGTGCTGATTTTGTTGGGATCATGGGAAGACATCTTAGGCTCGGGTGCTCCTGGTGTGGTCATACTACTGGACTTTGTAGTGAAGGCTGCACTGGAAGTTGCGACGACGGCTGAATTGGATGTTGGCGATGTCAATGGAGTTGTATGTGAAGGATTTGTAGTAATTGAAGAAACGATTGTAGAGGACGTAATGGTGTCAGAAGAAGTTGTAATGGTTGAAGATATCGCGGTTGTTGGCGATGTTGAACGAGTCAAAATGGAATAACGTGTGATTGCGGCGCGAGCATTGCAGATACTATACGGCCTGCAGTAGGGAAAAAATAGCAAGTGTGTCCGCAGTAGGTTCAGAAACAATGCGTATCAGCTGGCGAATTTGGCAGTACAGAAATCAGGTCTAATTATCAGCAAGGATTGCAAGATCAAAGAATAAATGGCGATTCAGTACTGCCATACTTGCACCATTTCCTTGAGGTTTGCTAGGTAAGTAGTGTGTGACACTCTCCAACGATGGCCAATCCGGTCACCAGAGGTGAAGCTTGAAAGAAGATGACGAGAATTTGTCATTCATCCTAGACATAAGGAGATTGTATTCTTGGTCCCATATGCAGAGAGACAAAGCAACGACTTGGATATAAATCCTTTCAAAGAACCGAAACTGTCTTCCAATCGCTGTAGAAGATGCTACACCTTCTATGGCTCCCAGGGTGAGCCAATATTCTTCTCTTTGTGAAGGGCGTAACAGGCTCCCAAGTGACTACCATTTCAATGGGAGTTGCTGCTGTTGTTGCTGTTTTCTAGATTGTTGTGATGATGGATTTGAGGCTGAACCTTCTCAGGGGATAGGGGAGTGGCTAGTTAGGGAGTGGCTGGTGTGTGTGGCAAGCTCCCTGGTCGTTGGGCTTGTATTACATAATACATCATCTCCTTATCGATTGGGATTTGCGCTCCACCAAAAACAGCTTTTTGAGGCTTCGTGTCAACATCTGCCAGCTCCAGCCCGCGCCAGCAAGCAAGTATTCGCCTCAGCAAAGTTCGATTGTGCAAAGACCGACTTGTCTGCGAGCCGCACTCCCGTTCCATGGCTGATTGCGCACCGACTCCAATCGATTCTTCCTGAGTATCACGAAATAGACAACGGACCCCTGCCTGCCAAAACATCGCGAAATCGCAGCTCCCGCTACCAAGCATCGTCAAAACCCATTTTGTAGCATTTTAAATATATCACCGGCAAGATGAATATCTTCCGGATATTAGGTGCGAGCTACGCTAACGGTTCAAAAATCGTTTCGGAAACTCAAACTAACTAATTACTTAAAATGTGTATAGCTGATTTATCGCATCTGGTCTCGATCTTCATCTTATTGCAGAAGATGAGATCTTCGAGCGTATGCCTCTCTCGCACCTCCCAATTCACTGCTCTGGGTCATACCTCACTAACACCTTTTTCCCACTCTCATAGAGTTGCTCGGGTCTATCGTTCAAATCACAAGCATTATACTTCCTCGTTTATGTCAGTCGATACCTTGGTATGGGCATCGGCAGCTCCTTTCATACTTTATTGGGTCCCAGAAGGCTAACAACAAATGTGCCGAATCAGATATTTTTTGGACTTTCACTTATTCAGCTTACAATACCACGTTTAAAATCCTTTTCATTGCTTCCTCCGCGTATACGATTTACCTCATGGTTACGGAATACAAACCTACGCAGGATCCTAACCTCGATACCTTTAAAGTCCAATATCTTCTTGGTGCCAGCGCTGTTCTGGGCCTCCTCTTCCCGTATGCATACACGCTGTCTGAGGTATATTGCTCCCATTCCGGACCACACCTCCTATGTTGATCTGTTTAAGAAGCTTATCATCCTCTTCCTAGATCTTATGGTCGTTCTCTATCTGGCTTGAATCTGTCGCCATCTTGCCCCAACTGTTCATGCTTCAACGAACTGGGGAGGCTGAAACAATCACAACGCATTACCTCTTCGCCCTTGGCATGTATCGCGCCTTATATATTCCCAACTGGATCTACCGGTACTTCACCGAAGGGCGCACCGATCCAATTGCTGTCATTGCGGGAATTATTCAAACGATCTTGTACTCCGACTTTTTCTGGATTTACTATAGCAAGTCAGTTTTGCCTCTCCCTTCAGAGTATCGGAGGAATCGCGATCTACTAACTCGGATTTGTACACACATACAGAGTCCTAAAGGGGAAGAAATTTTCACTACCCGTATGAATGTAATAACAGTCGGACGTATGTTCAGGACAAAACCTGTGAAATAGTGAACGAACATTGGCTTCTTATATTGGGCGTTCAGAACGACTATGCGAAACGAACTTAACATAGGGGTGCAAAATTACTTCCATTTCCGGCTGGCGAAGGTATAGATGTGTACTCATGGTCGGCTATTATCCTTTTTTTTCCAATTCAATGTGTAAACAAAACCCGCCTTTTTTAGTCCTTTCAATAATGTTTGATTCTTCTTTTCTTCTATTTTTCGTTTGCCTTTTAGCTCCAGCTACGTTTACCATGACAGAGGGTTTTGATTAAACATCCTTCGGAGAAATGGGAATCCGACCTTTTTGAAAAGAAAGAGGGAAAAAAATGAATAATATAAAAACTTCATGTCTTGAGTTTTCTGCAAGATCGGAGGGATCCTCTTAACATGGATTTAACTTGCTTTCCTTGCCCCCCGCCCGTGCGCCCCACTACCAGCTTTCAAGGAAGAAAAAGTAACTGATCTTCCCTGGCGGGCGTGAACCGAACGGGAAGGGGGGCGAAGTAGGAAAAATGGGTGATGTGAAGGGAAACGTACCCCTACCACTCGTCCCCCTGGAGCGTATTTGCAGAAGCGAATTTGAAAAAGAAGGGAAACCCCTGGGCTAGACAACGAGTTCTTCGCCCCACCGTCGCCCCTATTCCTTTCTAAGGAAATCGATGTAGGGGTTGTGGCTTGGGCTGATCGGTTTTGTTTTGAATATCGACAAAGAGACAAAACCGGGGGAGGGGTGTCCTCTTTATTTCGGGATGTGCGGAGGATCGGAGGCATGGAGAAGCCGTATTTACCTGTAATCCAGGCCGTTCTGGAAAACCCCGGCAACCCCAAGGGAAAAGAGGCGAGAAAGGGGGACAAGGCAAGAAGAAGAAAAGCGACCGGCTCGTTTGTTCCCCCTAGACCCTAACCCCGGACCCCCAGGGAAAAGCAGTTGATTGTAAAAGCATCCAAGGGTTCAAGGAAAGCAAAAGATAGGCATAAAACAAGTCTGCAAGGGAAAACAAAAAACAGGAATCTATTTCTCTTTGTGTCCGTACTTTTCAAAATCCAATATCTCTATGCCATTAATCCCGTATAGTTTCCCTCTAATATATCCAGGAAAAAATTGAAGAGGAAGGTAAAAAAAAAAGCACGTAAATTCTTTTTCATCCCAGGAGAACCCGTTCCCGACAGGGTTCTCTCGGACAAATTTCCAATCCCGATTTAAAGAGGCGAAGAACGTATACCCGCTAGCCGGAAAAGATAATCCATGACCTATTGTGAAGAACCTGTCCAGAAAAGTTGACTCCATTCACATGCGCAAAGCGACGTAATAAAAGGAATACGCTTGGTCGTTTGTGTTCATTAATAAGCGAGAGGTTAAGAAAAACCAAAAAACCAAAATGGAAAACTGGAAACGTATTATTTCCATGTACCTGTAACCTTGGGCTCAATCCCATTTATCCAACCGACCTTGCTTTTTTGAGACTTCTCAATTTAGACCAATTAAAAGATGGAAAACTAGAAAAATCCTCTGATATGCAAGGAGTTGTAGCTCTAGGGCTTGTGTGTTCTCTGTGGCTTTTCATTGTCAACTCCACAAGCAAAAGAATGGCTTTAAGCAAGGAAAACCCACATCAGAAAGCCCAACTGGACGGAGAACCCCAATTAATAATGCGGGCCCTGTAGGTTATGACCCTCATCGTACGTTGATTCATACTCTATATGGTTTGAAGGCATATTGATTGGCCCATGTAAGCCAGTACTGTTAGGTATAGTTGTTGAGACTGATCTCGGAAGCGCAGCCCAAGTTGCGCTAGATGATGGGTAATGTCCGTGGTATTGACTACCGGGCAAGTTGCTGCTGTTGGTATGATGGCTGGGATGATGGTGAGAGCTAGACCAATTCAAACCAGGAGTGGGCTGAGGAAGCTCTGCTCGTGAGTATGGTACACTTGATCGACTGATCATCGATTCTCGCCTTGAAATCGGTGGTGATTGAAGGGTTGGCGGAGCGCCTACAACCTCGAGTTTCGGAGAACTTCGACAGGAATTAGGAGGCGTGAGGCGTGATCCTCCCCGGCGCACTTGACAGGTTGGACATATTTTGACAAATCGAGATATCAACTCCTTGGGAACCCTATTTAACCGTTTGAGTTAGTTTTCAAAAAGCTGGATCCCCCTTAAAATAAAAAAAAAAGGGGGAGGCACTGCTATTTTGCTTTCCCTTACCATGAGTATATCCTCCGGACCTGGGCTGATGTCTTATCGCGACCACCATGCTGACACTGCTGATGCGCTCGTGTTAAAATTTTAAAGAGTTTCTCTCGAATAGCAACTGGTTTCCCTTCATGGCATATCATTCTTTTGGACTAAAATGGTGCATTAGATCAGTAGATAGCCCCCCCAATAAAAAAGCTAAAAGAAAAGAAAGAAAGGGCCATCGGATTTAAATGGGGAGTACCTCGGGTGTTCTGCCGTCATTTGGCTCAAGTTTAAACATCTTCTTTACCCAAAATCTAAAAAGACACACAAGTTTTATTAGCAAGGACGCCGTAGGATGCTTTAGTTTGGCGTAACTTGTAAAGATACACACCTAAACTGTGCCGATTCTATGGCAGTATCTTTGGGGTCCAGGAGCACTATTCTAATGTTCCGTGCTCTTCTGGAGTGGATCAATGCTTTGTCTTGTTTTTTAACGGATAGGTCGTCAACATAGCTACATAGTTCTCATTAGTTATAGACGTAGACAGGGAGGGAAGGAAAAAAAGGAGTGCCACCTTTTCATCAACTGGTCAAACTCTCCAACGTCCGGAAAGCCTTCGAGGGGTGGGATGACAGGTTCAGATAGCTTGCTATGCTCGTTGAATGACTCTTGGCTCTCGATTTCAACCTCTCGAAGAGAATCGTGGAAGTAGAATCGGTTTGAAGGAGAGTATCTTGGCTGTGTGACATATTGCTGGGGGTATTGATAGCCAGGAGAAGAGAGAGTGCTGGGAGGTGATGGGTATAAAGACTGGGAAGAACCATAGGAGGAGTTCAGGGGTGAAGGGTCGGCGCCATGGTGATTGTAGGACGAGAGCACATGATGTGGGTACGACTGGTAGGATTGTTGTGATAAGGCATATTGCTGATTACCTCTGCTGTAACCGTACTGCTGGTTCTCATCGTTGTGGTATTGATGAGACATGTCTTGGTTCTCTGGGAAAAACTGATCTGCTAGAAAGGCGTAGGATTGCGATTTCAGCCTATAATATGTTGGTCATTACCATGACAGTTTCTCTCTTTTCGCCCCTTCTTTTCTCTCTGACAAAATATAAGATGGTGCTTAGGGAACCGGATATGAAGATGGGTGCATAGGAGCTGGTCTCTGGAACTGCGCGGACGGGTGGAAGTGAACAAGGGACAAATAACAGAATATCATGGGGTAGCATTGCAATTGATTATGGATCAAGTCCAAACGGAAGTATTTGCCGTTTACAGCCATTCTGTGCCACTTTTTGTTTTCTTCATTCCTCCACGGTCTGAATTGCAGGGACGGCGGAAAGGGTGAACGGGGAAATAGAAGGTTAAACTAACGTTTTCTTCTTTTTTGCTTTTTTCTCGGAAGATCGACAAACAAAACGGAACAAGACTCGAGAGCAGGCCGGCAAGAATAAGGCAATCAAGCAAAGCAAAAGGTTGGAGAAAGAGAGCGGCGATTCGGACGTCCCGTCGCGTGGAAGGGATGGAGGTGGAGTGCTAGGGTGGGAGGGAATTTGGGGTGAGAATCAACAAGCAATATGATACAGTCGTCGAGTTGCTAGTTTTTTCAGTTTGTTCTTCCGTTGACTCACAGACGGAGGAACAGAGGGGTTCCGGGTGAAGCTCTGGAGGATCAAGCAGGAAGATGGAGTAGCTGGTGGAGAGCTAGCAAGAGCTTAGGGGAGAGGAGGGGAGGTGCAGATAAGTCAGCGGATCGGAGGAGAAGGAGAAGACGGGGGTGCAAAGGAAGAAGAGTGTGCGTTAATAGGTGAGATTTTGAGAAGAAAGAGGAGAAGAGAGACGTGAAGGTGAGTAAAGAGAAGAGGAAGAGAAGAGGAAAAAGAGTGAGTTCGCGAAAGAGAGGAGCATAAAAATAGCAAGGTGAGATGAGGAGGCTCCCTCCACTCTTTGGCTCCCCCCCCCGACCCTCTCAGGCCAGACCAGGGTACCTGTAGGGTTTTTTCTTTTTCTTTTTTCTTTTTTTTTTTCCTATTTTTTAAATGATCTGATTTGCGTAGTCAGCGGCAATGATGATTAGAATAACCAGGGAAGGGAAGCGCTGGTACGACAGGAGGGAAGGGGGATGCATGGGTGGACAAGCAGCCAGTGAGAGACTGGCTGGGTTAAGCAGCGGTAGTGCGTATTGGGGGGGAGGGATGGAGGGGAAGAGGGAGGGGATGTGT